>JBAJMU010000003.1:11303595-11335962 GCA_037952995.1 Hyposoter didymator | reverse complement strand
AAAAAAAAAAAAAAAATACCACAATGTATTTTCAACCCTCCAATCATCATTAAGGGTTAAAACCGTATTTATGCGATGGCTATTTGAAAAATCATACAAAACCAGGCAGAAAAATTGATTCAGCAAAAACGCATAATTTCAAAAGACTCTCTATTTAGAATCCGAGAATTTTTTCATGACTTTTCATGCGAAAATTGTGCCGAAAAAAAATCTTGAGCAAGCGCAGCCGTCGCGTATAAACTGCACGTGGAAAAATGCTCGGAAATTCGGTACGTATTCCACATACGCTCTTTGGTCACGTATCGAAGCTTGTGGCTGCTGAGGAAACATCTTTTCAGTCAGCAGAACACTCCCGACTCCTTTTTCTCCAAATCCAATCTCCAGAATGGTAAAAACTTGGTGAAGTGGCTAAATTCCAACTTTTCAATGTTTGCCATAGTCCAGCTCAATTCCACGGTTAGCATGTAGTGTCGGAGGTGCTATTTTCTAGTTTTGACTAAAGAATCGAGTGCGAGCAGTTACGAGGTTCGGAGACACGGTCTTTGTGTCCTGGAGGGCTCTATACACGATGGAAGCGAAAACGGAAAGAATAAACAGCCCGCGGCATCACAATAGTCGTTCCGTGTGGCTTGAACAAAAAAACAAAAGGTCGACGAAAAAAAAAATCGATGATTTGTTTGAATAAAATTGTAAAAAAATGATTTTTTATTTTTCACATTTTTTCAGGTGACTTTTTCGTCTTTCGTAACGACAGACCGTTATCCTTAAAGCCACAAAAGCCCCATCGGCTATTTTAGCCATTTTAAAATTGAGGATAAAACTAGAGAGTGATAAAACGTCTGGTTTTTTTGTCCATTCTTTTGTCGCGGAAGACAGATTGACATATTATTCGAAAAGACATATAAACGCACCAGTTGAGGCCATCGGACCGTTAGGTAGACTTTGGCGCGGCCAAAAAACCGCAATCTTCGTAATCTCCGCAGCTTTTTGTCGTTAAAGCCCATTCCCATGAAGACCGGTGACACACGTGATCCGCATTGGTACTCCAGGTTTGTAACCGCGATGCCTTTCGGCGATAACGATTCTCGAGTTCATGCAATTTATCACCCACGTGGCACCGAGCAGCTTGTGTATCCACTAACACGACGTCACCGCGGGCTCATAATTTTCTCATTATTTACAGAAATACTGTAAAATTATCAAATTCACCGTTTGCCAAATATTCGCTGAGTGAAAATTCACTCGCGGTCACTTGAAAAATTCGAAAATTCAAAAATTTTCGTATTTCACGATTAAAAATTCATGAAGTTTGGAAAAATTTGATTGTGCCAAGAACGGATTATAAAATTACAAAAACAACATCGAAGATCAGCTCCAAAATTGGCGGATTTTAATTTTTTGAATAAAATCGAAAAATTGTGTGTTCGGCGTTCCGAATAACGCGCGGCACCCTCAGTCGCACAGTTCGCCACTGAAAATATCGTGACGTTGAAAAATTGCCTCAAAATAAAGCTCGACAGTGACGAAAATTTATAACCACCACGAGGAAACGTGGTCGCCGAAGATTTGGCGATAAAGAAAAATATGAAAAAAATGACAAATGCGAGCTGAACCGGAGAAGGTCCCGCGAGTCGCGATTCGCGCGAGTGACTGCCGTTTCGCTACGCGCCAAGCCACCCCCTTGCCCTTGCCAGCAGTGGAGGGATGCTGCCGGTTGCTTCGGTCAACAGCGCAAGATCTACCCTCCACCTCGCGCCACGAGAATCCACCCCTCGCGCGATAGTACCCGCGCCGTGGCATGTACTCCAATGTATAGAAATACGTGAGAAAATATTTATATACAGCGTGGAGCGTGTATGAGCAAAAAAGTGTCAGAGCACCGATAGTTTTGCTATCGCAAGAGTAACTTTTTTTTTCCAAGCATATGGGGGTGCGTATTGAGATCCGTTGATCCGTCAATTTGATGGATTTCTTTTTCATGCATGGATCAGTTATTTTCGAGGTTATTTTAGATTTTTTACACAAGAATGAAAATTGTTAACTGCGCAGTGCCTCATGCGACGAGAGTGATAAAACATTTGCTGCTGAATCGAAGCAGCAGACCGAAGGCTGGGTAAATATTTGCGCAGGGTTTGTTAGAAATTTTAGAAAATTCCGAAAATTTAGTATATTATTTTGTGAAGTATTCAAGACCTCGTATCAAAATTTCACGACGAAACTCGTCAATAAAAAATTAACATTTTCTTAAGAACAATTTTTTAAACGAATACAAAAAATATTTATCAAAAAACTTGGTTTTGTTTCCGTTGCTTTCAGTATATTGTAGATATTTAAAAATGCAGAAGTCAGAAAAAAAAATTTCGCAAAGTTATACCAGTTTCCATAAAATTACATTTGACTACATTTTATTTATTAATTTTTATTCTTTTGCTTATTGAACAAGCTTCGTCAAATTTTTACACGATTGCTTAAATACTTGATGCAAAAACTCACCAAATTTTCAGAGTTTTCTCATCATTTCGGGACTCAACATCCTTAAGTTCCTAACCATCGAACTTAAAAAAAAAAGCGTTTTATTCGAATGCATTAAAAATTACGAACCACATGCAATTCCAAATTTTTATCTTCAAATTTCTTACGACTTGTGATTTTGTATTGAATCCATTGTTGATACGTTTGGTGTATATGCGATGGAAGAAATAATAAGTAGCGAGCATGGGAGGAAATTGAAACTGTCAGAAAGAGGTTCTCGTCACATATCACATAATTATCAAGTTTATGTTAAATCAAAGAGAAAACAGAGGAGAATTTGAAATTGTTCGAACCGAAAGTGATTGACGTTATAAATTGAATCGAGCCAATTGAAACAGACCTCCATTGTACTTTACAATTCGTGCAACGTCAAATGCACACAAACTTCGTTACCTTCAACTTAACATTTGTGTGTTTCGCTTCAAACGCTCATTCGTACGAGTTGGCGCGTTGTAACATCGCGAAACAGTATATTCGAGGCAAAGCATTCGTTGGTTCGCTGCGGATTTCATTTCCCATTATTCCGAGCATTACCATTCGGACGGATTGAAAGGATGAACTGTCGACTTTTGTAATTTTTTTGTGGAAGAAAATTACAAATTTTCTTTCACAATTTTTTTTTTTTTTTTTCAATAAAAAAAAGTTTTCAAACAAAAAATTCCTCATAAAATTGTATGCTGGTCTGGGGATCAGCATACGAAAGAAACATCTTTTGAGTTTAAACTTTTAAAGAGACGGACGACGCTGCACAATTTTTATGCAATGGCAGAAATTTTTGCATGTCGGGAATGTGTCGAAACAAGGAAACGCATGAATAAGCGAAAAATATTATCTTGATATCGAAAGCTTGACACGTATTTGCCGAAAGTGATGTTAAATGCAAAAGGGAATATATAGAAGATCACTGCGTCAGCGCGTTTGAGATACGGAGATGGAGAATCGACAAGAAGTGTCCTTTCTTGAAAAGGTTTTGGCAGAGACACGATCTTGTCGATACAACGTCCAAGGATGATGCATACACATGGTGGATGCGGTGTTGCTACAGAGGTGTGGCAAGTAAGGGTTAAGGAAAATAGTCATTTTTCCAATTTTGTTGGTTTCAGCATTTTTCTTGTGTATTTAAATTGAATTTTTTGTTAAATAAAGTGAATAATCTTTTTGAAAAAGCTTCAAATATGTTCTACAACGATTTTCAAGTCGAAATATTCAGCAGTTCATTTTTTATAACAATTTTTGTCACTAGGGTCAAAATCTACCCCATGGTGGCAAGTACGTAATTCTGCAGAGGTGTGGCAAGTAAGGGTAAAGGAAAACAGTCATTGTTCCACTTTTGTTGGTTCCAGCATTTTTTTTGTGTATTTCAATTTAATTTTTTGCTAAATGAAGTGAATAATCTTTTTGAAAAAGCTTTAAATATGTTCTACAACGATTTTCAAGTCGAAATATTCAGCAGTTCATTTTTTATAACAATTTTTGTCACTAGGGTCCAAATCTAGCCCATGGTGGCAAGTAAGGGTCAATTTTTAGCACGTCTGCTTGTGTGAATTGGCGTGTTTCAGTCTACATTTGCGACTCGTCCGCGCGCATACATTTCTCTCTTTCCTACAAAAGCTTTTCTTTCCTGAAGCCAATTATACGATTCTTCGCGTATAGCGTGGCTAACATTTAACTCGTAGCCACGTATACAATCACAGCACACTCTCTCATCCTATTTTTTCTCTTTTACCCTGTCTCCCTGTCTTTTTCGCTCGATTCGTTTTAGACATCTCTATCTCACTGGCTGAATCCGCGAAATTGCTCGCTGCTCCCAACGGGAGCTACAGTCGGAACATACACACACGAGAAGAGAGATTTTCCGTTTAATTCTCGCGGAAAAGATATTATTCGGTGTAACGCTCGTTCCACGTCTCATCTATTTTTCTTTCCGACTTGTTTTTTTTTTCCTTCGTTATGCTTCTGTCCGGAAAGAATACTTGGTTGTTGCAAGCAAAGCGTAATACACCGTCATTTCAAATTTTCGTTAATTAATCCAACTTAATTCCTTCATACCCTCGAAATGCTCTCAGCCCATTTTCTGCGTGTATATCGTGTCGACATTTACCTCTGGGCGATAAGCTCCGTTGTCTATGCCGCGGAGATAATTCGTTCAACGAATATGGCAAAAAAGAGAGAGAGAGAGAGAGAGAGAGAGGACTCGAATAAAAATTGGAAAACAGTGGATTGCAAAATTGGGATGCACCGCATTGTGAATCAGCATTTTTTTCTCCTACAGCAAACAGCACGCGGTGCATGAAACAGGCTCTCGATTTTTTCCCCATTATTACAAGCAAAATATGTTGCTATTTACACTCGCAGACTGCGCCTCTTGACACAACGCGTCCGGCTCGACTAAAGTAAACTTTGCGGTGAAATAAAGCGACGGACGTATACACACGTATTTTATTTCGATTAAATTCGGCCACGTTGGAACTCTGACTACGAACGAATACATTCGTTCGCTTTTTTTCGTTGCTGTTTTTTTTGCTTCCTAATAGAGGAAGCTCCGTGATGGTGATTTTTTTTCCTGACTGTCAATGTCAATGTTCTTGAAATTTGCCAAAACATCGAAAAATCATTTTTAGACAAAATTTTCGGATTTGTTCTGGCACTGCAAAATTCAAACCTTCATAACTCGAGAACGGTTCGAACTACAGGGCTCCCGTTTTGCACAGATGCTAATCTATACAAGCTCTTCATTCTCTGAGAATTTTGTTGGAATTGCTAGGAAAATACAAATTCTACAGAATTTTGAAATTTTCAAAAAAGGCAGTCGTCGCTCTAACTTTCGCAAATTTAAAGATTCATGACTATTTTTTTTTTATTGATAGAGTATCATATTAGGGAGGTTGGTATTGAATTTGAAAAATATCGGTTCGACGGTTTGAATTTTACGATTTTTCAAAATTTCAAAAAATCTGAGTTTTTTGAAAAATCGTCCAACCGCTCTGATCTCTGCAAATTTTCAAAGATATTGCGTAAAGGTCCGTACTTCCTCGTCAATTTCTACAAAAGTTGTAGAAATTATATAATTTAAATGAAAATACAAAAAACGCTGCAAATTGAAATTCGCAAATTGCTTAAAAATTATTTTCCTCACGATGAGAACGTTGAAGACGAAGTTTGTAGTGATTCTCGACGTAGCTCTTTCGCCTGAATTCAGTACATTTATTATCACAGCATCCACGAATAATACGAAATGAATAAAGCGAGCGTGAATTCTTAGTTTAAAAAGAAGAATGGAAGCAGCACATGCTCGCATCTAAATGCATAACGAAACGGAATGGTCGGAGCATGCAGTTCAGACTTGGAATTCCTAGGCATTGCCGTGTTAGGGCAGATTGTGTTTCGAGAGAAAGAGTTGTGTTGCATGGGATCAAGTGGAAAACGTACAGACGCAAGAACGCGTGCTCGCGCGTGTACGTGAAGAAAACAGTAAACTATCAGCGAGTGTGCTAGAGAGCCAAAGAAATATACCTCTTTATCGTAATTTAGGTCGGTTCTGATAAGAAACGTGCCTAGAGTATTTTCATTTATCCAGTGGCGTCGAAGATTTCACTTATATACTCAACTCCGAGTTCCAGACGATTGGAAGAAAGAAAATAAACGCTGGCTGGATGGTTGATAACTTTTCAGCAGTCAACCAAGATATTTCTCCGGAAATAAAAAATTATTTCTCGAAGCAAAGGAAGCTCGATACGAAGGGAGAGAAAAGCATGTTCGTCAAAAATTTATCTGGGACGTTGTATCGCGACGGTCAAATCTAAATTTTTGTTTTCAACTTTTGTTACATACAAAATGGTTTTTGAGCCCAAGTTCATTGAAAAAAGTTGTTACTAATTGACCAAAGAACAATATACTCTAAATCCAAGATTGTTCGAGGTAATCTGTATTTTTTATATAATAAACAAAATTTCAAAACAAAATTCCGACCGATTTTTTTGCAAAACTAAATAAAGATTCTTCGATGTTACATAAAAGTGTATGCAAAGTTTCAAGAGGCTTCACCATTTAGAAATCGAAATATCAAATGTTGAAAATTGCAACTTTTAACACACGCTCTTATGAGAAACTACTGAAAATTGTGATCTTTATAAATAAATATCTCGACTTGTACATGGCGAAACCTCTTTCAATTGCGCGAGCTATTAGACGTCACTATTCTCCTTGTGTGGTGCAAATTTGAAGGAATTTTATGGAAAGAAAATGTTGCATGCATCGTCCTTAAAGTGGGAACGAGCCTTTGATAAAAAACGTAATCGTTTTTGTGCAAAGAAATTGTTTCTCGTTGGGATGGAACTCGAGAAAACTTAATTTTAGGACGAGACGATAAAGTTGGCAATCAATTTTCGCTGGGCCATGTTTGTTTTTTTTTTCAACCTGCTCGCTCTCGTCTGCAGGAACTTGGAAAAAAAGTGTTCCCTCCAGAAATCCCCCGTCATCACGGTGGCGTTTTCATTTTTTTTTCTTTCCAGCAAACGAACCGAGCTCACTCAAACATTTTGTCTCGAGTTTGTTTAGTGAGGAAAAAAAATTGAATCCTCAAAGATTTTTAAGTCGTTTGAAAAATGGAAAATTTATACTTTATAGAATTTTTTTTGTTTGTTATTGAAATAGTTTTAATAAAAACTGTCTGGGCTCGTGAAAGACTAGGAGATATATCTCTTCGTCTGGATGAATCGGGCGAGAGTTTCCGAGCATGCCGAGTAAATATTACCGAGGGGAGGAATGTGGAAGGCCATATTCATCATAAAACCGACTGCTGAAATATCTCGAGTGGAAGAACGACAGCGAAACGAGAGGAGAGGGAGGGGCTGAACACGATCATTTCAATTCTCATATTGCTCCTTCGAAACTCAGACGGAATCTTTTTTACATTTTCTTTCTAATATTATAGACAGCTCGTATAAATCATATAGAAGCTAGCACGTGAAGCTGATGAATGAAACTCTGTTTCTATTTTTTCATTTCCTGGACAAATAAACTACTCACGGAATTATCCGAGGACGTGCGATGTCGCGTAGACGTCACTCTTACCTGCAACATCGAAGAAATACGAAAATCGTTTAGATTCGATGGAGAAATTTCAAGAAATTCTTCAGACATTGGAGAAACCATTTTTTCATTTTTCAATAAAATGCTCGTAAAAAATATTAAAAATTAAACAAAAAAAAATTTTTAAAAATATGCTTTTTTATTAAAAATTCAATAAAATAAAAAATAAAAATGGTGCTCGATTATTTTCGACGTAAATTCTTATTATTTTTTGTAAAGGGCAAGTGCAGACTCGTACACAATATTTTTCAAAATTTGCAGTAATTAGAGCGGTTGGACGATTTAAAAAAAAACTCAGATTTTCATAAAGTTCGAAAAATCATAAAATTCAAACCGTTCAACCGATATTTCCCAAATTCAATGCCAAACTTCCTATTATGATACTGTATTGATAAAAAAAAAGTTGGTAATAAATCTTGAAATTTGCGAAAGTTAGAGCGACGACTCCCTTTTTTGAAAATTTCAAAATTCCGTAAAATTCGTATTTTCCTAGCAATTCCAACAAAATTCTCAGAGAATAAAGAGCTTATATAGATTAACATCTGTGCAAAACGGGAGCCCTGTAGCTCGAACCGTTTTCGAGTAATAAACGTTTGAATTTTGCAGTGCCAGACCACACAAATCCGGAATTTTTGTCTAAAAATGATTTTTCGATGTATTGGAAAATTTCAAGAACATTGGCATTCAAAACTGAAAAAAAAAAACATTTCGCCGTCACATAGCTTGTTCTCTGAGGAAGCAATTATTTAATTTTTATGGATTGTGTACAGAAAAAATGCCCAAAGTCCAAGGCTATCACTTAATGACCAGAGCATCGTGTCGTGCTACGATTTATATCCTGAGACTCACGATTATCGTTCATCGACAAATTTCATATAAAATCGAATAAATAATACGAGAGCGAGAAGTGCGGGTAAAGAGTTTCCAGGAGTTAGCAAAAACGCTTACCCTTTGATTGCCATTTAAATTGAAATCCGATATGGAAAAGGTGTCGACGATTGAGTCGAAGCGGACGAGTTTCTTCGTGTGATGAGGTTTTTTGCTTCGTGCACAAATGGAGCACATGGCTGGACTCGCTGATATAATAGGGGGCATATCGGAACTCTTATCACCGGAAACTCACGATGCACTTTTTTTACTTGGCGATTATAATAATATTTTCAAAACGACGTGTAAATAATTTTTGTAATTTGTTTTTATTTTTTTTATTTAATTAAAAATCTCTTCTGAGCGAGCGACTAATTTGTAGAAATATTTTAATACAATATTCATCCAACGAGTTCATTAAGGTTAATTATTTGTTTTTTTAGTACTTGAGCGCACGTAAGGCTGTTTTATTGTCGCGTTACAATGTTCCACATACTTTTTAATTATTTATTTGTTTTTTTGTATCACTGAATAATAGCCAAGTCCATTGACTCATTTTCGCAATATTGCAAAATGATTTAGCGCCGGAGAGCAATTTCCAACGGAAGGAAAAATCGGGACATTTCATCGGCGAGATTTCTACTGTCGCGAGGGGTTGTTTCCTGCGTCGGTAGAGCAGTCTCTGGTTACCGACAACGGAGTAATTGCGAAATCGTACTAATCGACCCGGAGCAGGTCGGTTGTGAAGATTTCCATTGGGTTTCGCGAGAATTTTGTCAAGCGACTATTTCGGGGAGTCAAGCTGCCGTTGATAAGCGAGTGAATTTTTCTTCCTGCGAGCGTAAAACTGCATTTCAGGCTCGACATTGATTGAGGAATTCCATTTTTTTTTNTTTATTATTTTTTTTTAAATACTTTTGTGTTCGATGGGACGAGTTTCGACTCTGGCGAGTGATTTAAAAGCTGAACGGACCTTTCGGTCGTTGAACTTGGACCATCGATTTCGCGCTCAAATTTGCGCGGGAAAATAATTGAAACGAGGCTGTCGATGCAGCTGTTGTGAAATTTGGAAAGTGGGAATGTGCGAGGGTGATCGAAATGCTCGATTATTTCATAAGCCTCGTAGCATTGTTGGCGTAAATTGAATTTTCAATTAATTCCTCATTTTTTGCTTTAAAATGCATGCAGAAGTTTAGCGACTTGGCTGCGGCTCCTAATTAATTAGCATTATCGGTTTGCCTGCTGCGTGAGTTTTCACAAAACTGTGTATTGTGCCCAATTTTGCAATAAGCAATGTAAACGAGTTTTCTTGTATTTCTTGAGCTCCTGGACAAATAGTAATTGTCGTCGTAACGAGGACACGCACGATTTGAAAGCCTCCGTAGCCATTAGCCTACTTCAGGGCGGCGGCATCGATGTTATCTCTCGACTGTATACCAACGACTGCTTACCGTTTAATTAGCGTTATTAGCAATTTACTCAACTCGAGTGTCGTTAATTTAACGAGCTGACTCAACAGCCCTTGATCCCATTGATATCGCTCGCTCGTTGCATTCGCTCGCTAATTATGTTGCGAAAAGTTTAACGAAGCCAGAAAAATCATAATGACAATGTCGAAATATCGCAGAGTTGAGTTTTCGCAAAAAAAAAATATGGTCGATTAAAAAATTGGAAAAAAAAAATGTTTCGAAATTTTTGTTTCACGAGCATCGCACCACATCGCGGACGCTGCAACTGCACGTGGACTCTTTGCCAAGATTTCTTGGCAAATACTCATCCAGGTCACGTGATTTTAAACTCGAGACAAAACAAATTGCGTTGTCCATGATAACCGACAGTTGTTTTGGCGCACGTGGTGAATCCCGATGAGTGTTTGGGTGCTGATGCGCTCTCGAATGTGCCAAAAGTAATTTTCGAATCGAGCGGCGATTCGCCTCCAGGGAGGAAACGATGCTGGTGGCTCCGACAAGTTCGCACGTTTCTGGGCTAAATTTTATCCTCCACGACCCTCTTTCCATCCCCCGCAGCAGTCCATCGAGCCACGAGCTCTCTTGCTCCCCGGACAACTGCGCCGCTCGATATCGCCCTCGCACGCCACCCCCCGCGCGCGGAGCACGAGTTTCAACGAGCCGACCCGATTCTCGAAACGGTCACGAATAATACGTCAGTGCTCTTGAACGTTGCCTGTGAGATGGCCGACAATGTCACTCGCTCGCACCAATTTTTATTCCTCTAAATCGGATTATATCCTTTTGTCGCTTATTCACCAAACCGATTACATGCCCTCGCACGAGCTTTCGTTCCATGAGCCCAAAATTGTTCAATTCAAATTTCAAAATATTCTCCACAATGCACGAATTTTCGACGTTTAAAAAATTTCCATTATCAAAAATGAGAAAATAAAAAATAAATAAATTGTCGATTTAAATTCACGAGATTCGCGAAAGCGCGAAATAATGTTTCACCATATGTCGACGAGACGTGTTCACATTTACGTAGCAGATCGTAACGTGTCAATAAATGAGGATTTATTAAATTTTCACTGCGAGCGCAATTTAAACTCGTTGTCCGCAATAAATAAAAAGTTTCATAATCATGTTTCCACTCGCGGCACTAATTCAATGCCGCTGTCAAGCAGGCGCACATTCACGTAAAGAGGGTAAACTGAAAAAGTCAAGATCGCGGAAGTGGTCGATGGTAATGGCGTTTTCAATCATTTATTTAGTGAGTATAACACGCACGAGAGAGTCTGACTGTGGAGATCGAATAGTGCTCGAGTTGGTATACGAATATATCCTTTTGCCCGATTTTCCCTTCTCGTCCGTCGATATTCACACGCAAACACACTGTCGCAGCTACTGGTGGACTTTTCCATGCGATGGACACACGCGAGAGAATAAAAACAAATGAGTGGTAAAGAAAAAAAAAACAAAACAAAACGTAGCAGGCGAATATATAATTCGTGTTTCTCTGAATAATTCGTGGAGGTTCAAGTTTTGTCGCGAAATTTCACTTCAAAGTTTTTCACATACGAGCTGCGAAAAATAAGGTTAATATTAATCGGTGGCATGTCACACAGCGGCAGAGTACAAGGACGTAACTTTCAAACGTTTGAGGTTTCCGAACGAATAAAACGAGCCCCGGAAGTAATTAAATCGCTCGAGCGAAACGTCGCGAAATAATTAGATATTTCGCGTTATTGAGAATGAAACTTTCATGTCCGCGAGGGTGAGGGATTCAATGGGGGCGGGAATGTCGTATCCGCGCGTATACTGACCTACGCCACTGAGCGCACTGAGGCTCGGCGTACAACAGCCCCGCAACATGGGCAACGAGAGTCAGAGAACAAGGCAACTGTGTGTACACGTATATCGTCTGATTCAGAGTCAAGTAGAAAAAGCCTTGGAGCTCAGACGATTGTGAAGAGCGAGTGAAAAAGGTTTTTTATCGATGAAAAGAACGAAATGTTTTTTTGTTTCTGTTTTCATGGGAATGAGGCATTCGAAAAGGGCCAAAGGGAAAAAGGGAGGAGAAATAAATGGCAGACAGGCGACCAGGGAGTCAATTCTTTGGCCATTTCGTTTTGAAAGCCCAAGAAATTTTGCAACAGTATAAAGGAGATGCCGATGGATGGAGATTGTTAAGGTCTCAGCCAGGAAAGGAAGAGTGGTTGCGAAAGCGAGGCGCACTGCCCTGCCATCTCGTGCAAACTACACACAACTCGCCGGTTACCGGAGCCTCAGACGCCGGGTCTCGGTCTCTCATAGGGGTGGCAAGAGGAAAGAGAAAAGGGAGAGAGAGAGAGAGAGAGTGGACGAGTAGCGCAGTAGAGTGTCTCACCCTTTCTCCTTCAACCACCCCTTTCATCAATCGGACGAAAAGCTCCGAAGGGATTCACTAAGCGACATAATCCTCACTGTGTGTGTGTGGGTCCTACAGCGATATAAATATTTCTATGCGCGTTGCTCTCGTTACTTTGTAACTAAGTATTTACTTTTCTTATGGAAAATAAATTCTGTGCAATTTTTAAAATAGATATGTCTGGCAACATGCATTTCGCTCGCTTCGCATGTTCGATGTCCCGGATCTGACGGCGAGTCACGCAACGATGCGAACTTTTCGATTGGCAGTGACATACCCTTTTGTTCGATCGAACGAGTCATGAAATATGTCGTTTGTGGATACTAGTCCAATGGCGTGGGTGAAACTATTCTGTCTAGTTATTCTTTTGTCGTTTATATAAAACAGCACTTTTGCTTCCTCATTGAGGAAATAATGTGACGGTGAAATTTTTTTTTTCCGTTTTTAATGTCAATGTTCTTAAAATTCCCTAAAACATCGAAAAATCATTTCTAGACAAAATTTCCGGATGTGTGTGTTCTGGCACTGCGAAATTCAAACGTTTATTAATCGAAAACGGTTCGAGCTACAGGGCTCCCGTTTCGCACAAATGTTAATCTATACAAGCTCTTCATTCTCTGAGAATTTTTTTTGAATTGTTAAAAAAATACAAATTCTACGAATTTTTCAAATTAAAAAAAAAAAAGTGTCGACGTTGTAACTTTCGCTAATTTTGAGATTTATTACTAATCAATTTTTTTATCCATAGAGTATCGTAATAGAAAGGTTGGTATTGAATTTGGGAAATATCGGTTGAACGGTTAAAATTTTATGATTTTTCGAAATTTCCGAAAATCTGAGTTTTTTGGAAAAATCGTCCAACCGCTCTAATTTCTGCAAATTTTGTGAAATATTGTGTATCAGCCCGTACTTGCTCTTTACTTTCTAGAAAAGTTGTCGGAATTGTATAAATTTAATGAAAATACAAAAAAACGCTGCAAATTGAAATTTGCGAATTGTTTTCTCAAGATGCTCCAGATTTGAGCTTTGTGCATCTAGAGGATCTTGAGGAAGCAATACGCAAATTTCAATTTGCAGCGTTTTTTAATACCCATGAAAATTTACGAATCCAATTTTTTTTTCAATCGTCCTAATTCATTGTATACGTTCGACGTTTTTAACAAATGGTCTTTCACGTTTGATTCATGAAAACTTTGGCAATCCTGACCAGCGGAAATAAATGGAAAGAAATGCTTGTACAATGGTTTCAGAGAATAACGAACGATTATTTTCCTGTTTGTCATTGAATCTCTGTTTCACTCTCGAGTGACTCGAGTCTGTGGCTGAAAAGCATCAGAGCTTTGTGTCCGTCCAACAGTGACTCGTCACCAAGAGTAAAGAGACGCGAGAGTAAAGGACTCGAAGCTGGAGGATAATTCAAATGAGTGCAGGATCAAAGCAACGAGGAAATAACGATTCAGTACAGAAACGAATGAAACAAAGTGCTTTTAGCGATTCCCAGATATTAAGCAATTCGCGGCAATGCGCTTGAAATTAATTTGCATTACTTGTTCAGGAAAATAAATTCGTAAACCCAATCGACTGGATTGAAGCAAAAACACGTTCGAGCGAATTGTTTACTCAAGAATGGGTTTACTTAGTGAAAATTAATATTCTCATCATCAAAGCAATTTTGCTCGCTGTGAATTATTACAAACGCGTCAAATTAGACTGACTAATTAATGCCAAATAATTAATTGTTCTGATTTTTCTTAGAGGTACTATTTTAAGAGACATTTCAATCGACGGAGCTGTGCTCCCGCCAAGATCCTCGTAGATGACGCGACCACAGGCCTGCACACGGAAAACCGAGAAAAAGTAAAAAAAAAGGGCAAGAAAAAAGCTTCTAGCGTCAGGGAATTTTAATTAAAAGCCCCGAAGCCCGAGACTGAAAGAATGGAGCGTTCCATCTCGTCACAGTTGACAGTTCCGCCACTGATATTGGACACTATGAACGTTTTTCCGTTCAAACATGAGCAAAGAGTTGCACAGTGGCGTGCAATGTTTACATCACATGCGAATTGCGCCACAAAGTCCAACAGAACGTTTCGCACAAAAACGTATCATGTTTTTTCTCCCTTTCGGTACACACGAGTGAAGCTCGCCCGATACCATTCTCTTTTCTCTCTCCAGCCCCTCAACTTTTAGGTAGCAAAACCCTGGCTTTTTTATACTAATGGAGTATTCGCTGAAAGAGCAAAATCCGTGATTGATATACAACGGAGTACACTGTTGATGCGTTTGCTTTTTTTTTGTTTCCTATTTTTTCATTTGTGCTTTCCTTTGTGTCTCGATGACTGAACGTCGAGCTTGGAATATCCGCGCTTTGAATTCCAGGCTTTCAAACTTTTTATTGTAAATGACTCGAAAATTCAAATAATAAAATCAACAACTATCAACAAATCAGGATAGTTTATTATTCATTTTTATTTGTTATTTATTCATTATTTATCTATTATTTATTCATAATTTATTTATTATTTATTTATTATTTATTTATTATTTATTCATTATTTATTCATTATTTATTTATTATTTATTTGTTTTCAATGTATTTTTGTTTGTTGTTTATTTAATTATACAATTATGTAATAATTATATAATATTGAATAATTAAAAAAAAATATATCAATAAATGTCCGAAAATCCAACAACAATAATGATAAATCATTAACAATCTTTATAAATTGTTCCATTTATTTTTATAATTATTGTAATCGTTGAAATTTTTTTTTCTTTATCGAATTTTCCTGATTCTGCATTCCAAGAGCTCAACGCAAGCCGTTCGGAGTTTAATTATTCAAAATGCGTTTACGCGAGTGTAAGGATTTCGTTCATCAATTCGTGCGAGTGTGGTCGAGTTATGATGGAACGTACGCGATGACACGTAACCTGTTCGCGACGAAAGTCGTCCGACAGCCCTCACTACCGAAGTAGATTGATCCCTCGTGTCTTGGAATTGGTGACAGTTTCTACTTGGAGCATGTAACTGGATTTTTAGTGTTACGTACCGGCTCGCATAATGTGTTCGACATTTGTACTCCTGTTTGTTTATAGTTTCTAAGGCTTCTGACTAAGTTCTTTTGGAACATATGAGCAGAAGTTTTACGCGCTTACAAGAACTCTATCAAATACTCTTCATGATCTTCGTTCGGTCGGGATTATTTTCCAGTTGAATTTGATCGAGGTTATCGGATTTTTAGTCGTGAATGTAATGAAAAAAAAACGCTGCATGTTGAAATTTGCAAATTACTTCCTCAAGATGCTCAAGATGCACGATGTCTTCCTCTATGAGGAAAACTATATTTTTTATTTCGGCTTCCTCATAGAGGAAGCTTCGAGCATCGTGCATCTTGAGCATCTCGAGGAAACAATTTGCAAATTTCAATTTGCAGCGTGTTTTTTTGTATTTGCATTAAAATTATACAATTTCGACAACTTTTTTGGAAAGTGAAAAGGAAGTGCAGACTTGTACACGGTATTTTACAAAATTTGCAGAAATTAGAGCGGTTGGACGATTTAAAAAAAAAATCAGATTTTAGGAAAATTCGAAAAATCATAAAATTCGAACCGTTCAACCGATATTTCCCAAATTCAATACCAACTTTACTATTACGATACTTTATGTATAAAAAAATTGATTAGTAATAAATCTTAAAATTTGCGAAAGTTAGAACGTCGACACTTTTTTTTGAAAATTTCAAAAATTCGTAGAATTTGTATTTTTGTAGCGATTCCAACATAATTCTCATAGAATGAAGAGCTTGTATAGATTAACATCTGTGTGAAACGGGAGCCCTGTAGCTCGACCCATTCTCGAGTTATGAGCGTTCGAATTTTGCAGTGCCAGAACACACGAATACGGAAATTTCATCTAAAAATGATTTTTCGATGTTTTGGAAAATTTTGAGAACATTGACATTAAAAACTGGAAAAAAAAATTTCACCGTCACAAAGCTTTCTCTATGAGGAAGTAAAAAGTAAAAAACTTAGTATTTTACAAAAGATTATTATCTGTCTTTCCATGAGAGGAGATTTATCCATAGAACGTAGTCTCAATAAGTTCTACTCCTCAACACGAATGGTTTTTTCTCAGGCGAAGCTCAAGCGGATCCAAGTGGCTCGATTTCATCCCGGTAGATGCGATAAAATGCAGTTTGACGTACGAAGCTTCTTAACTAGGTCGAGTCGTGGATAAAACGCTAAAAACGACGTTCTGATATGGTTGGGCACGTTCGATTGTTCTCAAGCCTCGTCGTGCCTCCATCTCTCACTCTCTCCCTCTCTCTCCGCTTTTCTTTTGTTCAGATTCTCTTCACAGAACCCTAAGTCTCTCTTGCAACGCGACTCGACCTCAAATCCTTTTGTCTCCTTTCGATATTTCCATAAAACATGGCAAAGTTGTATCGGTAATGAAGGATATGCCTGAGAAGCAAAAAATATACGTTCGATTTCACGCTCATCGTTTTTTTTTCTTGACAAACACGAAGAGACCGAGTACGAAAATGTAACGACCCGACGATACGATACCTCCCGAGAAAACGAGCAAATTTCCGTGGCTAGAATTCGAAGCGAATGGCTCGGTGCAATAAATAAAGTCTCGGGTAGTAATAAATTTCTCGCGAGATATTCGTGTTCCAGTCCAATATTGTTTCGGTTCGAATTGGCTTGAGGCGTGAAAAATGAGTTGACGCAAGTTGTGCCAACAGAAACGAAGGAGCTTCGGAATGAATGATTCACTCGTTATCTAGGAAGTAACACGAAATGTCACGTTGTTGATAAATAATTTAGCGAAATTTCGAAGAAAGTGTAAAAAAATGTGTCACGAATAAATTCGATCAATTTATTCGCATTGGACGAGTCAATTTTTTGCCGACTCGATTTCTCGTCTTAAATGCACGATGACCATGTTAAATGGTCCATAAAAAATGCAGCGTTTGATGCGGAGCATTAGTAAGCCCCGGAAAAAGTTTCAAGGTTCTCCAACATCGTTATTCGTCGCGTCGAACGCAGCACGTGTAGAAACTCAATTCATACGTTTTAAATCGTTGAGCTGCGAGAGTCATGCTCGAGCTTAAAAGCAACATTTGTCTGGGTACAAGCGTGATTGTACACGTTCTTAACGCTCTTGGCTCTCGTATCGCGAACCGTTAAAATCTTGAACGGCGACATGCATTTTATGTCGCAGGCTATTACATCAGCTCAAGTCTTTTACAATACTGTATAATAAAAGTTTACGAGTATCGAGTTGAGCTGCTGGGAAATGTTACAATTGACGTTTTAGGTCTGGTAAATGGTCCGCTGGGAAAGCTCGTATGGAAGGATTGAATCTGATCGGACAAACGTTTAAATCCAATGAGTAGATCAAGTCAACGTTTGGTCAGCCACACCAAAATCAACGATTTTTCTTCGGCTTTTTCCTTCTTTTGAGGACGTTGTATACTAAATTTTCTATCGATAGAATTCCTTCAAATTTTCAACACACAAAGAGAGTAGTGACCTCTAATAGCTCGCGCAATTTTAAGAGCTTTCACCATGTAGGAGTCGAGATATTTATTTATGAAAATCAGAATTTTCAATATTTTCTCACGAGAGCGTTTGTTAAAAGTTGCAATTTTCAACATTAAATATTTCGATTTTTAAATAGTGAAGCCTCTTAAAACTTTGCATACACTTTTATGTAACATCGAAGTAGCTTTATTTATTTTTGCAAAAAAATCGATCGTAAAATTTTTTTGAAATTTCGTTTTTTATATAAAAAATACAGATTACCTCGAAAAATTTTGGATTTAGAGTATGCCGTTCTTTAGTCAATTTGTAACAACTTTTTCCAATGAACTTTGGCTCGCAAACCATTTTGGTTGTAAGAAAAACTGAAAACGAAAATTTCGATTTGTTCGTCACCATACAACGTCCTCGAATCTTGGGCGCCACGGGAAAATATCGAAATTCTTTAATTATATTCTTACACAATAATTCCGGGAGTTTACTCTCAATAAGCAACAACTTATTTGGAATTCTCGTGATCGAAATTGTTGATATTGGGATAAAAATTGGAAGACATAAAAATTCAATTAACTTCGTAACATTTTTTTGTTGTCGATTCTGTTAATTCGATGATATTCGTTAAGAACTCGTTAAGAATGTATTTTTGGAAAGTTATTTCTCAGCCACGGTATATCAACGGTTGAGAATATTTGAGGATTTCGTGAAACTTTACAGACGTTCGTAAAAAGGAATTAATTCGATCGAGTAAGCATGAAAATTGCTCCGAAGATCAGGACAGTTGGGAATTTATAGTGGTCATCAAAGTCGTTATTTTTCCGTAATGTGACATCTATCGGTAATTTATCTAAATGACATCACAAGGATTATAACAAGAGAACCCAAGGATGCAGCGAATAACCGAGAGCAATCGTAATTTCCAGGAAATAGTGTGTCGAGAGTCTTTCTGTCTCTCTCGAGAAAACTTTGCACTGATCTGTTGGGCAATAGGAACTTTTTTTTTGTGGTTTTTTGGTACGATGTGCGGCGGAGTGTGCGTCACAGAAACAATCACTTTGACCCAGTTGTGGTCAAGCACTACAATGAAACATTGCGACGAGCTGAGAGTTCGGAGAATATTAAGGAAACGAGGGACGCGAACCTGCGAAGTTTCGGTCCTCGTTCATTACGCTCAACTTATAAAATCCGCAACTTTCAATGTCACGGGAATTCTCTATTTCGCCTCCAACATCTCTACCCATCATTTCGTCCTTTATAATTCACTTTGTGCAAAAAAAAAAAATTTACCACGAATTAGTCACTTTTTTGACTCGTCAAAAGAAAAAAACATTCAAAAATGATTTTCCGCTACAACGCTGTCGACCAGTTGCAAAGATCCGAGCAAACTGTTTGTCCACGTGTTATGCTCGAGCCTCGACCGATGCTCGAGCTTTCGCGCTTACCCTCTCAACCCACGACAGTGCTGCCCCTTAATGAGAGATTTCCAAAGCTAGAAATCGAACCTCCCTTTTTAGTCGTTGTTAAAGTAGTCCTGTCGCTTTACACGAGTCAGAGAACTGATCGAGATTTGCATAATTGACATTTTCTATGCTAAAAAAAACAATTTTCAATAATAGAAATTTTTCACGTTTGAAAATGTAATTAACGTTGACATTCAATTAGAAAAATGAAAAATATGTTTTTAGTTGTTGTTAAGGTAGTCCTGTCGCTTTACACGAGTCACAGAACTGATCGAGACTTGCACAATTGGCATTTTCTATGCTAAAAAAAACGATTTTCAATAATGGGAAATTTTTCACGTTTAAAAATGTAATTGACGTTGACATTTAATTAGAAAAATGAAAAATATGTTTTCCTACGATTGACGGAATATTTCTAGATTTTTTATTAGGCAATCCTCTTGAACGACGATCCGTCGAAACAATGAAAAATCTGTAGAAATTTAAACGACGTCTCTATAGAAAAATAAGTCGATAGCACAATTTTTTCTTAACTCATTGTATTGCTGCAAGTGTCAAGTATGTGAATCAGATTTTATTAAAGAATCTGACGGATTCCCACGATTGTAAACATTTTTATAGCGACCGGAAGTTGGCTTTTTGTGACGTCTCAGAATTCCTAAACAAAAATTCCCAATTGGCGTTTATTTTTCTAAGTATTTAGGTCGATATACGATCTTGAAGTTTTACAGAAATAATTATCAAAATATTAAGTGGAGCTACGAAAAAAAAAAAAATTTGGAAATCCTCTGGATTGAGGCCTCGATTATGTTAACGATGTAAAAATTAA
Organism: Hyposoter didymator; assembly: GCA_037952995.1. Taxonomy (NCBI): domain Eukaryota; kingdom Metazoa; phylum Arthropoda; class Insecta; order Hymenoptera; family Ichneumonidae; genus Hyposoter; species Hyposoter didymator. The sequence goes on along the minus strand of JBAJMU010000003.1, from coordinate 11,315,778 downwards.
CTAAAAGTGATGGAGCATAATTAATTCATAACATTTTTAATGCCTCTGTGATTTAATTCCTGAAACGCAATTTTTGAAAAAAAAATTTCTGCTAACGAAAGTTTTTTGTCCATGCAATTGAGAATTTTGCTACCAACGCGCAAAATCGTGATAATGTTTAGAAAAGTTTCAAGTCCTCGGAAGGATTTATTGATGAAATTTTTCGTTCGAGTCTTTTTTGACGAACAAGGGCATTCGAGTACCGACGAATTTTCAATGGAAAAGATTTTTACATTGCCATCCATATCGATAGCGAGTCTGGATTTTTCGTTGTGCCCTCACACGGTTTCTCTAACCAACGCGGGAGCTGAATCTGCAATGGTCGGTAATGCCGGTGTCTCTGGCAGATGCAAAGCTTGCCTAGGAATTCGTAGTATCGGCAAAGAGTAAATTTGCAAAGAGAGAAATTTGCTGAAAGCTTTTTATCGACGAGTTGGCTAATTCGGGGAGTTTGAGGAGTTGGTCGATGAATGAAACACAGATGGCGATGGGAAAGAGGTTAGTGCGCGTGCGTCGAAAAATGTCAGTTCACAAAAGCGATGAAACAAAATTTTTTCCATTTTTTTTTAACGTTCGATGAAGATTGGACTCGGTGAATGAAACGAATTGTTTTTTTTCTGACAAGCTCACCTTGTTCAATGTCTCATGGTTCGCGAGGATGTGCTGGACTCCTTCAGGATGAAGAATCCTCTCGACAGAGTTTGGTCTGGACACACCATCGAGATGGACAGTTTCTTTGATTAGTGGAGGCGAGGGTGGAGGTGGGACGTGTTCTTCGACGCCTGCATTGCTGTATCTCGTTTTCTGTAATTAAAAAGAGATCGCGAGAGCGTTAATTGGAATGTCTGAAAATCGATGAAATTACCAACGTCAATGGAAAGGTCAATTCGAATAATTAGCTGAGGTGTTCATTGTAGATGATTAAGATACAAACTTCGACGTTAAAAAGCTTCGATTGTTGAGCAGCATTGAGAGGAAATTTCGACTGCAAATTGAGGAAAATCATTTTTCAGACATTCGGATATGAATTCCGGAGCCAATGCTTCACCTGCTACGTCTTGGCCTTTGTTCATCACGCGAACTACTGACGTCCGATGCAGGCAAAGCACAAACTGCGTGACAACCGCATTAACAGGTGGTCACTGGCATTTACGGGGGTTGTTGATATCGTGTCGTCAACACAATTATATGTTGACCGAGCGCATGCAGCTAAGAGGGAGGGGCAACGGAGAGGAGCTTTGAAGATCACGCAGAGTGGTATTTGGAGGAATAGGGAGAAGGTATTCCGGAGTGTACGAGTTAATCGCATAAAATCCTGGATTTGTCAGACCCTTGAGAGGCTTCCGTGATACTGAAACTCAGTTGACAATGCGGTCAACCGGTATAGCTATGCATGGATCAACCGTCCGCTATCGCCTCTAAGAGCTTTCCGCATCTCCTAACGCACACTCAGGCGTACACACACTCATGTATTTTAAAAAACACGATGCTCGAATCTTCCTCTATGGGGAACTTTATTTTCAATTTTTTTTTGTACCTTTTTTTGTATTTGCATTTAAATTATTCAATTTTGAAATTTTTTTTAGAAAGCAAAGAGGAAGAACGGACTTGTACCCGATTTCTTAGAAAATTTGCAGAAATTAGAGTGGTTGGACGATTTTTCAAAAAAATTCAGATTTTTGTAAATTTCGAAAAATCATAAAATCTGAACCGTTCAAACGATATTTCCCAAATTCAGTACAGACCTTCATATGAAGATTCTCTACTTATAGAACAACAATTAGTAAAAAAATATTCAAATTTGCGGATGTGAGAGCGTCGACACCCTTTCTTAACTCAGATTTTTGGAAACTTCGATAAATCGAAATTTGCAAATTTCAATTTCCAGCGTTTTTTTGTATTTGCATTTAAATTATATTATTTCGTGGACTTTTCTAGAAAGTGAAGGGCGAGTACAGGCTTATACACAATATTTCAAACAATTTGCATAAATTAGAGCGGTTGGACGATTTTTAAAAAGACTCAGATTTTTGGAAAATTTGAAAAATCGTAAAACTCAAACCGTTTAACCGATATTTTCCGAATTCAATACCAACTTTACTATTACGATACTCTATGTATAAAAAATTTGATTAGTAATAAATCATAAAATTTGCGAAAGTTGGAACGTCGAAACTTTTTTTTTGAAAATTTCAAAAATTCGTAGAATTTGTATTTTTCTAGCAATTCCAACAAAATTCTCATAGAATGAAGAGCTTGTATAGATTAACATCTGTGTGAAACGGGAGCCCTGTAGCTCGAACGGTTCTCTCGTTATGAACGTTCGAATTTTGCAGTGCCAGAACACACAAATCCGGAAATGTTGTCTAGAAATGATTTTTCGATGTTTTGGGAAATTTTGAGAACATTGACATTGAAAGTCGGGGAAAAAAAAATATTTCACTGTCACGTAGCTTCCTCTATGAGGAAGCGAAATCATATTGTTAACGACGATTACGAGGTCACTTTGTTTCCGTGTTAATTTTCAAAGGTTTCTAAACAATTGCGTCTGCGAGACGTGACGAATCGGTTGATTACACCATACCCTGAGATATACGTTTACATTTAAGCGCACGAGAGAGTCTAATAGCATTCATAGGTTTAACCGTCAGGTGCTCCGCGGTGATTATTTCCTCCTTTACGGAGATTACGTGCCTACGTTAATACAACTTCGATACGCTCGGAGCAATTAAACTGAGCTTTACGTATAAAGCCTTCTAATGTATATGCCGCGCAAGCGAGCTTTCTAAGAGCATGCAAGAAATTAGTGAAAAGTTGCTCAATAGCTTATCATTAACCCGGAAGAGCTAGTTTTCGGCTCCGTTAGCTTATGTTCTTAAGCGTCAAAACAACGACGAAGCTTTCCGCATGTGATCGAGAATATTCAAGAATCGCGGTCAAGGGAAGCAGTGATCCTGCCAAAAACACATGTTCGTCGTTCGCTACGAAAGCATGAAAAACATCGAGAGTTATAATTACACGCGGAAGTTGCTTGCTCTTCCAGTAAACACCGTTAAAACGAGCTTATGCAGATGGAGCTTCGATCAACGGCGTCCGATCGCAGCCGATCGAAAAGTGACGAGGAGAGATTCCAAGAATATTTTTCCTTTCGCCTTTCAAGCACACACTAGGAATGGAAATTTGTTGAAAATCGTCGATATTTTGTTGAATAAGGTAAACTAAAATTTTTTTCATGATTTCAAAATTTTCGTTATTTTGGCAGCATATTTGGTTTCTAACGGAACTGTCAGCGGAATTTACGAGTGGAAAGACAAAAATTTGCTCCCAAAGAGACTTTCCAAAATATTTCTTGCTCCAATGACACTATTTTTGGGATTATTCAAGAAAAAGCAAGACCTAATATTGAATGAAACCCAGAGACTCGGTACACTGGGAATGAAATTTTGTTAAAAATCGCCGATATTTTGTTGAATACGATAAACTAAATATTTTTTCATAATTTCAAAATTTTCGTTATTTTGGCAGCATATTTGGTTTCTAACGGAATTGTCAGCGGAATTTACGAGTGGAAAGACAAAAATTTGCTCCCGAAGAGACTTTTTACAACATTTCTTGCTGCAATGACACAATTTTTGGGATTATTAAAAAAAACGTTTAGTCGAACGTATCGAACAAATTATCCTCCTTTTTAAACAAAATTTTATTTTCAGTGCACGAAGCTTTTCTATATTTCAAATAAATCCAAAAATAAAAAACAAAGAATTTCGAGATGTCCGTGAAAGGACGATAAAAATGGGTTTGTGTTCTGGAAGCAAATTTCTTCTACAAATATTTAATTACAATTAATTTAATTCTGTCAGTATTTTTTTTTTTAACGATCGTATCGATAAATCGTGAAATCCAGAAGAAAAAAAAATTCCAATACCAATCAAGCAATAAATTGGGAACTCACACTTCTCCAGCAACAACAATGATAAAAATGTTGCTGCTCGTGTTCATTATGAAGATCCCCGGAAAAATCATTTTTCCGGTAAACATCGCGATTATTTTTCCGCATAAATGATCGTCCGGTGACGATGGAAGTGAAACCACCGACGGGATTGGCCGAGCGTTTGCATCTTCTTCGTTGCCGAATTTTCATCGGTACAGCGTTCACGTAGTCGCTGAATCGACGTCGGGAGTGACGAACTATAGACACCCAATCGATCATTTCGCGCCGAGAGACAATGATTAACTTCCGTGACGTATGTGTGTGTGTGCAGTCTGCGCAACGCGTGTGGTAATATCCGGTTGTCGTTGTTATTCACAGTTTGACACTGTCCATTGAGCACCAGAGGACTGGCAACTAAATATCTAAATAGCAGCCCATCCAAAGCTTGATATTCGTCGAATGGATGAAAACTATCAATTTTTTTTTTCAATTACTTTTCAACTGCGAACGTGAACATTTTTTTTCGAATTTATTTTTCATGCAAAAACCAAAACTGTTTGTTTTTTTTTTTAATTTTTTTTTTTTTTTTCACTCGATCACTCGGACGTAAAAACTTGCCATGACGCGAGACCTTAGCCCGTGAGCTTTTCAGGTCTTTCTATCTCTCGCTAAAATGCTCCGAGACGATCGAGCCTACCGCCGTTTTCCTCTTCTCGGGTGTCTGCTCTTCTCTCTGGCGGCTATTCGGTGTGCCCCTTCAAACAGCCCGCGGAAGTGCTGTCTATTGTTGCTGAGTTGCTGAATGCGGAAGACGAATGTGGGTTAGCACCAGATATGCGATTTCTTATGACGACGCAGAGGAGAGGATCCAAGAAAGAAAGAATGGAGAGTCGAGTGGCTGAAGTTCACACAGATTCGTTACTTTCGATGCTGTCGAGTCAACACACCACACCGTTCAATTCTAGATTTTGTCCGTTCTCTTTGAACGATAAATTGTATCGATTTTATTACGGTTCTCACTGTTTGCGAAGACATCACAATAATTACAAGCTTGTGCCACGAACATGTTCGATCGAAGTAAAAGAATAAACACATGCGGGATGTGACGGTGAAATTTTGTTTTTTTTTCCAGTTTTCAATCTCAATTTTTTCAAAATATCCCAAAATATCGAAAAATCATGCTGCACTGAAAATGAAATTTTGTTAAAAATCGTCGATATTTTTTTGAACACGGTGAACTAAATATTTTTTGATAATTTCAAAAATTTCGTTATTTTGGCAATGTATTTGGTTTCTAATGGAATTGTCAGCAAAATTTACGATTGGAACGACGAAAATTTGCTTCCGAAGAGACTTTCTAAAATATTTCTTGGTGCGATGACACAATTTTTGGGATTATTAAAAAAAAAACGTTTAGTTGAACATTTCGAACAAAATTTCGATTTTTTTCAACCAAATTTTGTTTTCAGTGTTTGTTGTTTATTAATATATTTTCTTTCTCTCCTTTACTTTGGAGAATATCATCTCATTGCCCTGAAGGTCGCTGGGGCATATAATAAATATATCATTCAATCTTTCCTTTCCTCCCATTCTCTGTTTCCTGCTCCCTAAGAATTTCATGGCAGCCACGAAAATGTGTCCACTTAAAAAATAGAAAATACTTCAATTTAATTTTAATTTTAATTTTTAGTTAATTTTAATTTAATTTAATTTTTATCCAGGGAGAACCTAATATGGAAAAAATTCAAACTATTTCGTGGAGCCAAATAATTTATTGTCATCAATTTGATTTCAATTTTTTGTATCAATGTTTGAATGATCTGCTGGAATAATTCAAAAACTATTTGGACGGCACGCTGGAATGAAATTATTTCCGATCACATGTTAATTGCGTTTATGGCATCGTGATAAATTGGATTTGGGATTGCTATAGACGAATCGTGCATGACGTTATATCATGTTTGAAATATTTTCCTATACGTGTGCGCGAGTGTGATTGCGAATTACTGATTAGACTAATTAGCCTCATTCGTTGTGATATATTATTCGTTCGTTTTGCATGTGTCATATAGAAAATCCGAATCTGGCAGAGCTCGGAGCTCAATGAGAGCCGTGCATAAAAGTCAAATATCCCGAGAGATTCGAGCCTCAATATCATATCGAAATGTGCCACGAGTTTGTCCAGGACGAAAATCATTTTCATGGAATGCACTGGGAACCATCGGGTGCATACATTTCGTCAATATAGACAAATCATTTAATTTGGAAAGTTTATCGGCTGCGAGAATATCCTCATTTCGATTCGAGGAAAAATTTAATGACGAGAAAATTCCTCGCGATTATGAGAGGCCACTCAGGAGAATGAAAAACAATTACGATCATTGTCCAATCCACTGCGAATCAAATTTTTTCAGAGAAATTATAAATGCAGCGTTGATTGGACTTGGCACTGAAAACTAAATTTTGTTGAAAGAGATCGATATTTTGTTCGATACGTTCGACTAAACATTTTTTTGAATAATCCCAAAAATTCTCTTCGGAAACAAATTTTTGTCGTTCCACTCGCAAATTTCGCTGACAATTCCGTTAGAAAACGAAATATGCTGCCAAAATAACGAAAATTTTGAAATTATCGAAAAATATTTAGTTTATCGTATTCAACGCTTTTTCGTATCGTATCGACGATTTTTAACAAAATTTTATTTCCAGTCCGGAATATTCGACGAGCAGTTCCTGGCTGTCGCACTGGCCAAAGGATAAAAAACCGTGGACGAAGAATGAAAAATGTTGAAAAAGGAAAAAACAAAAATTGAGACGAAGTCTTGGGGAAGAAGAAAAAATGAGGACGACCTGAAGAAATGACAAGATCTTTGCGCATACCGTCGGAAAAGCACGAGAGAATATTGTGCACCTCTCGTTTTATTCCTTTGTCCATTTTTTTTTGTTTTCTTTATAACCATTTGTTTTTATTTCTTTATTATTGTACCACCACTTTTCTTCTTTCATCATTCTATGATCCCGCAATCACAAGTACAGAATAAAAGGAATAAGCGAGAAGGGAAATGGAAGAGATTTGAAAGGGAAGGAGAAAAAAGGCAGTTGGTTGAAAAGCTGGCTTCATTTCTGGTTTTGACGCGACCAAAATTGGCTTCTGTGAGTGTCCTCGCGGTGGAAGCTCCACCGTCTCTCGAGGATGGAGCTAGAGCACCTTGATCCTCGTTGCGAGGAGCAGACGACGTGTTTATATCGATATTATTCGCCTCTTCGTCCTGATAACGCATCGGAACTTGTGAAGCGAACAATTTATGCCCAGATCTCTTGCTTTCGATAAATCGCTTTCACAATCCGAATCAACGTTTCCAGAAATGCTATTTTTAGTATTTTTATAGTTTCTTGAAATGGAATTTAAAAAAAAAAACACAAAGTTGACATTTTTCATTGGGGTTGCCTCGTCGCGAAGGAAATAATTAGATGAAAATTTGATATTTTTTTTATTGGACTATTTAATTATGCAAGAAAATGCCTGCAAAATTTCAGAGTGCATTGCCGGATATTTATCACGATAAATAATTAATGAAATCTCGAATTTTAACACATGGCTTATGGGAATCTCGCTCCGACAGAGATGCAAGCCACACTGAAAATAAATTTTTGTCAAAAAACGTCGATATTTTGTTCAACACGGTAAACCAAATATTTTTTGATAATTTCAAAATTTTCGTAATTTCGACAATATTTTTTATTCCTAACGGAACTGTCAGCAAAATTTACGAGTCGAACGAAAAAAATTTGTTTCCGGAGAGACTTTCTAAAATATTTCTTGCTGCAATGTCACTATTTTTGGGATTATTCAGAAAAAAGCAATAATATTGAATGAAATCCAGAGACTCGGCACACTGGGAATGAAATTTTGTTAAAAATCGTCGATATTTTGTTGAATACGATAAGCTGAATATTTTTTAATAATTTCAAAATTTTCGTTATTTTGGCAGCATATTTGGTTTCTAACGGAATTGTCAGCGAAATTTACGAGTGGAATGACAAAAATTTGCTTCCGAAGAGACTTTCTGAAATATTTCTTGCTGCAATGTCACTATTTTTGGAATTATTAGAAAAAAAAAAGAAAACGTTTAGTCGAACGTATCGAACAAAATTTTCATATTTTTCAACAAAATTTTGTTTTCTGTGAAGATCTTTTTTGACTACTTAATGCGATAGAGTGACCTTAAGGCTGTAAATTCAAAAGAGTTTGTTAAACAGTCCCAAGTTTTTCATCGATCGAGTTAATTATTTTGCTTCAACAACTCGTTTCAACGTGTTTCGTCTTTACTTACACGCAGTCAGAGTTTTTCAACCCGCCCACGCTATTTTACTCCCCGATTGTATCTTCTTCCTGGCAATGGATAAGTTACCGACGCGAGAGTATTTCTGCCGGAACGTGGAGCAGCAAAGAAGTTCCATTGCCCTAGGGACCTAAAATTCGATTGTGTGCCTTCGTGTCGGTAACTGAGCGATGCGAAAGGTTTCCAATTTCGCGATTTTTGTTTTTCAGTGAAAATCGAAGGTCCCTGCATTGATATTCATCGCGATTTGAAATAATATGATGAATGAGTGCCGACTCATTATTCGATTGGGCGACACACAGCGCGAAGGCGAAAGCTTGATGAATTTTCGAAACGAATATTAAACGAAATTTAGTAATGGATGAGGTTGCGCGTTCTTATGATCGATCGTGTTTCTATCTTGCGCTCTGCGTTACACCAATGCATCGTCTTGCTAATGTTTGTGCGTCGAAGAATGGACGAGGCCTGAGCATTCCATCAATTATTGGCGCGAAGCATAAACAATCCATCATTCGATCTTTTATATATTCAGGGAGCGTTGATTTGTCGTAAGATTGTTCAATAGGATTTGCAGTAAATGATTGTTATCGACAGAGCACAACGACGGAAATGAAATTTTGTTAAAAATCGTGGATATTTTGTTGAATACGATAAACTAAACATTTTTTAATAATTTCAAAATTTTCGTTACTTTGGCAGGATATTTAGTTTCTAACGGAATTGTCAGCAAAATTTGCGATTGGAACGACAAAAGTTTGCTTCCGAAGAGACTTTCTAAAATATTTCTTGCTGCGATGACACAATTTTTGGGATTATTCGCGAACAAAGCGTTTAGTTGAACGTATCGGACGAAATTTCGATCTTTTTCAACAAAATTTTGTTTTCGGTGAAGGCTTGCAGGGGAGAAAAAAATTGGCCGAAGAGTGAAACGATCTGAACCTTTTTTTTCGCAGCCTCCATTATGAAATGAAAGTGCGCGCTGTTCTGCACGTTAACTGGAACGTGAAGCTATTAAGAGTTGCATAAAATTTTCATGCATTGCATTAAAAACGCTTCGATATTGAGTCGAGATTAAAAAAAGGTTGCTGCTGAGTAAAATTCACGAGAGGAATCTAAAGATTGGTTATCGGCTGATAAAATAAGATTTTAAGGAGAAGAAATGGCGTTTCATTGTATGCGGGCACTCACGACTATTGGAGGTGGCACGCGATTCAATCAGGGACGCATACGTGTTATACGAACGACATTAAATATTCTCGATGCTGCTGCGTGTCCCGTCAATATAACCAATTCATCCGTCCAATATTATCAGCACAAATTAGCATTTAAATTACAAACCTGATTGTGGTCATTGTGTATGGGGTCATCAGGACTGGCCGATCTGCGACCGTAAATGTTCAACAGAGTCTGGGTCAACGGAAAGGCGGAAGCTGGACCTCCCTGCAAATAAGGATCAAACAAAATGATAAAAAAATGTTGTTTTTTTCTGTTTTTTTTTTTCACTTATTCCGCTAACCTGGGGTCGATAATGAGCCCAATTTTTAAAAATTCACATTTCGGGTAAAATTCAAAGACCGGGGCTCATTCTTTTCGTCTTGCAACCGTTTGGATTATTGTTTCGATTGATAATCGTTTTTTGGATCATTTCAAAATTTTCGTTATATTGCCAGTAAATTTGGTTTCCAACGGAACTGTCAGCGAAATTCACCAGTGGAGGGACAAAAATTTGCTTCCGAAGAGATTTTCTAAAATATTTCTTGCTGCAATGACACAATTTTTNTTTTTTTTTTTTTTTTTTTTTTTTTTTTTTTACTTATTCCGCTAACCCGGGGTCGATAATGAGGCCAATTTTTGAAAATTCACATTTCGGGTAAAATTCAGAGACCGGGGCTCATTCTTTTCGTCTTGCAACCGTTTAGATTATTGTTTCGATCGATAATCTTTTTTTGGATCATTTCAAAATTTTCATTATATTGCCAGTAATTTTGGTTTCCAACGGAACTGGCAGCGAAATTCACCAGTGGAGGGATAAAAATTTTCTGCCAAAGAGACTTTCTAAAAAATATTTCTTGCTGCAATGACGCAATTTTTGGGATTATTCGAAAAAACGTTTGGTCGCGAACGTATCGAACAGTGAAAGGGCCACGTACGTGGATTTGAGGAAATTTCGCTCGAAGTAAAAAAATCCAGTAAACCGATAAAAAAAAAAATAAAAAACACTAAAACGAAGTCTGGGGTCGTTTTTGACCCCAGGTTACCGTTCTAGGGTCAATTAGGAATAATTCGGCATATAAAAAAAAGAGTGTCACGTAAACCCTCGTGAACGCTGTGGTCGGCCATTTTTCTCGCTATTAATATCATTGTTATTGTTTTTGCTGCGAACCGTAGAAATTTGACGTGTCCAGAATTTTTCTACTCGGTATGTCGTTTATCTTGTCGCCTGGAATGCTATGACGTAAAAGAAAAAGAAAAAAACGTTTATTGGCGTGTCACTGGGAGTAGGCCCGACGATCATTCGCGGGCCCCGCGATAAAACATGATCTGTCCCGCTAACTTCACTTAATCGGAGTATCTATATGAATATGTAATGTCGCTGATAAATAGATACTCGTATCGCGCGTACGACTCGACGAGAGGAGAAAGAGAAATAGAAAATACAAATATTTATCGTCACAAACGTGGAGTTGCAGCGATAATCGTATTTCATTTGACACACTGACATGCGCTACGTACGAGCGTTGACAGTAGGCAAAAAAAAACAAATATATTGCTGGCGGTGATGCTCAGGATGATTTATTATGAAAAAGCGAGAGATAATTCATCGCGTTTTGTGTCTCGCACACAGGCACACGGTTTTTGGATTCACAGGTGTGCAGATCGTGAGTCGCGGTGTATAGTTCGGTATTTTCTGTTCTCCGTCACTAACTATGACACATTGACTCTTGTCCATAACTGAAAATATGCATCAGTGTGGCCCAGCACAGTGAAAAGAAAATTTTGTTAAAAAAGATCGATATTTTGTTCGATACGTTCGACTAAACGTTTTTTTGAATGATCCCAAAAATAGTGTCATTGCAGCGAAAAATTTTGTAGAAAGTCTCTTCGGAAGCAAATTTTAGTCGTTCCAATCGTAAATTTTGCTGGTAATTCCATTAGAAACCAAATATACGACCGAAATAACGGAAATTTCGAGATTGATCGAAAATATTCAACAAAATATCGACGATTTTTAACAAAATTTCATTTCAAATTTTTGGCATTCCAATCGTAAATTTTGCTGACAATTTCGTTAGCGATTAAATGCACTGCCAAAATAATGAAAATTTTGAAATTACCCAAAAATATTTGGTTTACCGTTTTCAACAAAATATCGACGATTTAAAAAAAAAATTTAATTTCAAATTTTTGGGATTCCAATCGTGAATTTTGCTGACGATTCCGTTAGCGATCAAATGTACTTCCAAAATAATGAAAATTTTGAAATTACTCAAAAATATTTAGTTTACCGTGTTCACCAAAATATCGACGCTTTTTAACAAAATTTCTTTTCAAATTTTTGGCATTCCAATCGTAAATTTTGCTGACAATTCCGTTAGCGATTAAATGTACTTCCAAAATAATAAAAATTTTGAAATTATCAAAAAATATTTAGTTTACCGTGTTGACCAAAATATCGACGATTTTCTCACAACATTTCATTCCCAGTGAATTTTTTTTTCACGACACATCGGCTGCGAGTGGTTATTAACTTTTTGTTACGGAATAAAAGGAAAAATGCAACAAGAAAATTTGGCTGAAGCTCGCGCCGCGAGCATTGTAATTGAAGGATATTCGTGAGGATCGCGGATGTAAGCCCTTGGAGAAATAGCG
>JBAJMU010000003.1:11141767-11302602 GCA_037952995.1 Hyposoter didymator | reverse complement strand
TTTTTTTTTCACACAGCAATGATGTGCAGAGTTCGAAGAATTATAGGACGAGGCGTTTTACAATGAAAAATTCGCCAAGAGGCAAAGTCCCACCGAGTATCCAAAGAGCGATGCCCGGTGCGCGAGCTTTTTCGTGAGTTTGCGGTAGTCATCGAAAAATAAAGAGGGAGTGGAGAAAAAGAAGAAAAGACCAGCAGCAGCTAAGTATGGGAGCTCGGGAACCACTTGAACTCGTCTTTACTCGAAGAATTTTTCATTTCTGGCTCTGAGAATTCACCTCCCTCGAGAGCAGCGAGGCTAAAAAAGAAAAATGTAAATGATCGTATATACTGACGAGAAAAACTTTGGAAAATATTATTCTTCCAAAAGGAACGCTTCATACACACGCGCGGTGAAGCTTGAATTTGCTTCGTAGAATTAAACCATTGTTTTTTCCCTCGGCCCAGTATTCATGCTTTTTATCGTCGTTCACTTGTCGATTCACGAAACCGATGATATTGTTGATTCAATTATTTTCTCTATTTTCCTAGCGGCAGGAAATTCGCTAAAGTCACGAAACGACTTTATTTAGGATTCTTTCAAAATTTTTATCAAACGTTCTGGGCACCGAAACTAACAGCTTTCTCCTTTGAAGTCACGTTTCGTTCATAAGTGGCAAGAAAAAAAAAAGAAAACCAACGCGACTTCAATTTACACGCGATTAGATAGGAAAAATTAAACATTAATGGGAAATCAAATTACATGAACTTAAACTCAACTAAACCTAAACTAAACTCAAACTAAACTTAAACTAAATTTAAACTCATTTTAGTTTAAGTTGCTATTTTCTAAATTTGAATCTAATTTTAATATTCAATTTAATTTAATAAAATATTGAAAAATAAATGAATCTAAATTTTAATTTATTTAAATTTAAGTTTATCTAAATTTTAAATCTAAATTTTCTAAATTTTCATTTATTTAAATTAAAATTTCTAAAGAACTCTCAATGAAATTGCTTTGTTTTAATTCATTTATTTAATTAATTTTTTTTTTATATTTTATATTTTATTTAAAATTCAAAAATTTTAATTTATTAAAATAAAAATTTAGGAAGAACCCTAAATAAAGTCGTTTTGTGATAGTAATATGTTAAGCAATCGTGGCTCGAAATAATCGTGTTCGAAAATAGCAGAGATTGAGAAATGAGGAATATTTGGAATCCCTCATAAAATGTGCTTGGAATAATCGATTTCCATTAGAATTTGTCTCACTAATTCAAATAATAAAATGAATTCTCTGTGTCAATTGACTTGGGGGATTTTATTTCCCTCTCTCAATTGCCTAACAAGAGTTATCAAATGTACAACTCTTCTCATGTGACGTCGAGACCATCGGAGAAATAAAAATAGTCACGTATTTGCTGACTAGTTCTCCAGGAACAAAAGTGTCGAACAATCAATCGTTTTAGTCACTCTGCATACTCTCTTTCTCGCCCCCTATTCGTTCCATTGTAATCCTTTTCACTATCGAGAGCTGTACACTTTAAAGTGAAAATTCCTCTTTCAAGTGCTGTTAGTACGAGAGTGTAGCCGCGTAAGAGGAGAGACAAAAGGGCGGTAAATTTGACCGACACAAAATTGAGATGCACGATCGGAATGCATAGAAGCTCTTTTCATGGTAACGTTCACTTTCGAGCGCACCAATATTTTTTTTTTCTTTTTTTCTTTTTCGTTTCAGTGTATCTCCGTTACTCTTGCGATAGCAGAAAGCTTGATTGTGTTTTCTCGCTTTTTATTCACCGATCCACTGGGAATGCTCTTTCTATTCCATTATTCCGATGGTCTTTGTCGTACTGCGTATATGTATATACCGTTTCGTCTCAATATTGCATGCATCCTCTACTTTTCTCTGCCGAATTTGCACATGGGCGAATACGCAAGGATGGGAATGCAATAAAACAGAAGATTCTGGCGCATACTCGGAATAATCGATCGGCAAATTCACATTTTCATCGAACCATCTTTTATTAAAATGTGTCGTTTTGTGCAACGACCTTTCCTTCACAGACAATCGCTGGGCGGCTATAAAAGTCCGACTGGTAAGGACGTTGTATGGCGTCGGTCAAGTCTAAATTTCTCTGTTCAGTTTTTCTTACAGACAAAATGGTTTGCGAGCCAAAGTTCATGGAAAAAAGTCGTTACAAATTGACCAAAGAACGACATATTCTAAATCCAAGACTGTCCGTGGTAATCTGTATTTTTTATATAATAAACAAAATTTCGAGAAAATTTTACGAGCGATTTTTTTGAAAAACTGAATAAAGCTTCTTCGATGTTGGATAAAAGTGTATGCAAAGTTTCAAGAGGCTTCACCATTTAGAAATCGGAATATTTAATGTTGAAAATTGCAAATTTTAACAAACGCTCTCGTGAGAAACTACTGAAAATTGTAATTTTTATAAATAAATATCTCGACTTCTGCATGGTGAAGCCTCTTAAAATTGTGCGAGCTATTGGACGTCACTATTCTCTTTGTGTGGTGAAAATTTGAAGGAATTATATCGATAGAAAATTTGGCATACAACGTCCTTAAAAGAAGGAAAAAGCTGAAGAAAAATCGTTGATTTTGTTGTGGCTGACCAAACGTTGACTTGATCTACTTATTGGATTTCAACGTTTGTCCGATCAGGACGATTTTTTTGAGCAACTAAATAAAGCTTCTTCGATGTTGCATAAAAGTGTACGGAAAGTTTTAAAACGCTTCACTATTTAGAAATCAAAATATTTAATGTTGAAAATTGCAACTTTTAACACACGCTCTCATGAGAAACTACTGGAAATTGTGTTTTTCATAAATAAATATCTCGACTTCTACATGGTGAAGTGGTGAAAATTCGAAGGAATTCTATCGATACAAAATTTTGCACACAACGTCCTCAAATCCATGAGTTAATGGTAAAAATGCACGCGTGGATACATTTTTGCTGCAGTTTAAAAGAAAATCTGGTGGAAATGAGAGATTTACTCTCTTCACGTAAAATGCTGGCGGACAGCATCCAAATAACCAAATTGTGGAAGACCAAGTTTGGTTACTTGAAATCTGAACCGAAATTTCGAAGAATTTAGATTTTATGCTGCGGGCTGCGCGTTGGTATATCCGGAGGTACTTTACTTTCTATATATCTAGAGATGGTCCACGAAATATCCGTACAAAGCAGTGTCAGCAGAGAATACAGAGCACACTCGATCGAGCTTTCGATTTCGAGAAGCTTTTTCGAGTCTTTCCTTGGCGAAAGTCTTGGTAGTTGCGCGTCTAGCAACGAGTGTGTGCGCAGTCTGAGGATACAGAGAGGAGTCAGAACAAAAAAACAACGTGATTTCTATTCGAGGTAACAAGCAAGCGGATTGTTATTTGCGTGGTTGGAAAAGACAATCGAAAGCGCGATCATTGCTTCCCTCTTTCTATGCGCAATCGTATACAACGAGCACGTTCGATACTCTAATAATAGTCCCTCCTGATCTCACGATTTCTGCTCCCGTTGAACGAATACAAAAGCAGTCTGAAGCAGTACGTTCGATTCGAGAGTTCGTGAAACTCAATTTTCTTTTTTCATTGTTTACCTTCCTTCCCTCAGGTTTTCTCTGCTTCTCAATTTTTTAGTGTACCGATCGGTCAGTTTCTTCCATCATGCTCAACATCCACATTCATTGCAGCACCAAAATGTATTCATCAAAGTCTCGGGAATCTCGAAATTCATCCATCAAAACAGATCGGATATGATTTCATTTAATTTTTCATTTATTTTCGAATCATAAGAAAATTTATCAAACATCCCAATTTTTACGGCCACCCACCATTAACCTGTTTTTTTTTTGTTTTTTCCACACAGTTGCTTCACTTTCAGTGGAATACCGCGTCAATGAATTTATGGGCAAGCCAACAACTATATTCTGGTAGAATTCACACGTCGTACTTCGCTGTGGGTAGAAAATCGGCTCTGTCCACAGGCACGAGTTCAGTGAGATCGGCAGAATATATTTCAACGCATATATCGCGAGGGACAGAGACACTTGCAGTCTGTGTGTGTGTACGTGTGAGAAACGCGCAGAAAGAGAGAGAGAGAGAGAGAGAGAGTTTTGCGGTGCCCAGAGCAAGCAGCCCATTCCCTCGGGAGTGTGATCGTATATTGCGATCGATAACTCGAAAACTGCAGGCGGTGTTAATCCACCACCGCACTTCGCTGCCAGCAGAGCTGCTCCATTCGCGTCGCACCTTTTCTACTTGCTGAATAAATACAAGTACGTAAAAGGAAAGTTGAAGCTTGTTGGTAATGAAAATGAGCCTGCTGCATTGTCGGTGCCTTTCGTGAGCTCGAATCTGCTTTTTCTCCACACTCTAGATTTCCAATCAACTGCAATATTTTACTTAATTACGTTACAACCGCGTACAATCAGCAGCAAATGTTTGGGAATGTATGGATCATGGTTACGGGATTCATGTACCTCCAGCTCGAAAGCATTTTGACTGGCAAAGGTGAGAAAATCGTTATTTCGTTGAGTCATTTGACGTCTAACCTCTTTTGAGGTAGTACGGTCGCGGTTTTGAAATTACTGTTCAGAATTTTATTTAATTCGGTGCAGTAGTGAATTGTGATGAGGAAAAAATGCAGTCAAATTTTTGAGAGGCTGCAGAGAACCAGAAAAAAAATATTGGCATTTGTAATTTCATGAATTTATCATTGATTTTATTAATTTCATTGTATTTTACGATGAAAACAGTGATTTCTTCTAAGAATTCGTTAAAGACGTTGTCTGCAAATTTTCCTATCGATAGAATTTGTTCAAATTTTCACTACACTGCGAAAATAGTGATATCTAATAGGTCGGACAATTTTAAGAGGTACTCCATGTAGGAGTCGAGATATTTATTTATAAAAATCACAACTTCCAGTAGTTACTCATAAGAGCGTGTGTTAAAAGTTGCAATTTTCAACATTTAATATTTGGATTTCTGAATGGTGAAGCCTCTTGAAAGTTTGCATACACTTTTGTGTAACATCGAAGAAACTTTATTCAGTTTTTCGAGAAAATCGTCCTGATCGGACAAACGTTGAAATCCAATGAGTAGATCAAGTCAACGTTTGGTCAGCCACACCAGAATCAACGATTTTTCTTCAGCTTTTTCCTTCTTTCGAGAACGTTGTATGCACATTTTTCTATCGATAGAATATCTTCAAATTTTCACCACTTCACCATGTAGAAGTCGAGATATTTATTAATGAAAATCGCAATTTTTAGTAGTTTCTCATAAGAGCGTGTGTTAAAAGTTGCAATTTTCAACATTAAATATTTCTATTTCTAAATGGTGAAGCCTCTCAAAACTTCGCATACACTTTCATGCAACATCGAAGAAGCTTTATTTTGTTTTTCAAAAAGATCGATCGTAAAATTTTATTGAAATTTTGTTTATTATATAAAAAATAAAAATCACCTCGGACAATCTTGGATTTGGAGTACGTTGCTCTTTAGTCAATTTGAACAAATTTTTATAATCAAAACTTGGGCTGGCAAACCATTTTGTTTGTAAGGAAAATTGAAAAGAAAAATTTAGATTCGATCGTCGCCATAAATCGTCCGAAGTTCCAAATTTTATTAAATTCTGAACAATAATTCTAAAACCGACAGTAGGACCTGAAGTAAAGCTTGTCAATGTTTTTTTTTTCTCCTGAGTGACGTACGTTTGAAAAATGAACATTTGAACAGGACTCGGAGAGTTCAAGGTATCGAAGGAAAAGAAGTACAAAGCTGTTGTGTACACGTGACTGCATCGCTGTACGTCCGTACAGGAACCAAGATATTGGATATTTTCCCAAGCGGTCAAAATCTAACGCTCTCGAGATTCACGTGATGTGTAGGACAAAAGAAAGAACAAAATTCAGAAAGATCAATTTTGTTAGTTCGTAATAGCAGCAGCTATGAGAAAATATTGCAGGAAATCTGTTACTAGATCGACACTGCTTACTCCCGTACAAGAGAAATCCGATGGGGTTATCCGTGTGGTAAAACGATAGCAGAACGCAGTGACGCCCATAGCCCAGAGTCCAGAATCCTCGAATTGCGAGATTCCCACGGGAGAATCCGCAAATATGACGTTGTGTGAATGTAAATTAAAAAAAAAAAAATCGTATCGATCGAGAGCCTGGGGGTGCGCACAAACGTTTTAAAATCTTTGAAAAAAAATTAGAAAATTCCAAAATGCCTAAAAATTCGTATATTTTCGAAGCAAATTTTTGTCGCTCGAATCGTAACTTTTGCTGACAATTCCGTTCGAAAGCAAATATACTGCCAAAATAACGAAAATTTTGAAATTATAAAAAAATATTTAGTTTATCGTATTCAACAAAATATCGACAATTTTTAACAAAATTCCATTTCCAGTGTATACTCTCCGCAGCCACATACCAATGCTACAGGCTTTCAATGTCGCACTATTTCCAAAGTAATATTATATCAAGCTTAAGGGCACCAATGGGGCCTTTTCGAATGGGGCGAAGCAGAAGAGTTTCCGCATAGGTGTTCTATAGGTAGTAAAGTAACGACCTCATTAACACGACCACCAGCTGGCAAAGGACGCGCTTTTCACGCGACTGCAGGAAGAGCCGGTGGTGCGACCCATTAAGACACTTTTATTTATGCGCCCTTTCATTAACCGGCAAGCTCGATGCTCGTAAGCTCATCCGCGATTCCTCCGCTTGTTTTTCTCGTTATGCATAACTTATTGAGGGTTAACGAAAGGAAAAAGATAAGAAACGAATAAACACAGTGTGGTACAATTTTAACGAGCTGACCCTCGATTTATGTTTTTCTAACAAATTTGTTTCTGTCAAATGGGTTCGAATAATAAATTGCGTTTTTTTTTTTTCAATTTCGAATTAATTCGATAGAACGAGTTGGACATTTTTTTGCCTTTCAAAAAGCTTCTGTACGATCGCATTTTTTTTTTCAATTATTCAAAACTTCGTGAAGATTTTTATTGCGGAAATCAATTTTTTGTTGTGGAAAAAAAATATCGTCCGACAAAATGTTGACAAGCCGAAAAAATAATGAAGATTTAGGATTCTGATTATTTTTACATTGGATTTTCCTCTTTTTTGCCCACGACCGAAAAAAATGGAATTTTTGTTAAAAAAAAAAAGGTTTCCACTAAAAACAGTTTCTCTTTCGCTCTCTTTTTCGTGTCTGTGCATATCCATGTATGAATGTATTTAGGATGCTGCATTAAGCCGTACGGGATACACATGTTTCATGCTCCAGAAATTTTCAACTCCACAACATAATTTATCCTCCTTTTTGGCCCATTCTCCTAGGAAATCTGCTCAACGTGGAATTTATATCGGAATTACATGTTGGGTTTTGTTTATACAAGCGGTGCTTACGGAATGTGGAGCATATGGCAGAGCTTTTTAATATCAAACATCTTTTTCGTGGTCCCTCGAAAATATTGTGCTTGTTTTTCTAAACAATGTTGTATGGAAGAATATTTTTTTCCCCCATCGAGAGCGATGCTATTTTCGGGGTCCAAGAACTTTTATAAATTTGACGCAATCTAATCTTTTTTTTTAAACTCAGATTTAAATGATTTTTGAATCGAAATTTTTTTCCTCCAGTTTTTAATGTCAATGTGCTTGAAATTTCCCAAAACATCGAAAAATCATTTTGAGACAAAATTTCCGGATTCGTGTGTTCTGGCACTGCAAAATTCGAACGTTCATAACTCGAGAACGGTTCGAGCTACAGGGCTACCGTTTTGCACAGATGTTAATCTATACGAGCTCTTCATTCTCTGAGAATTTTGTTTGAATTGCTAGAAAAATACGAATTCTGCGGAATTTTGAAATTTTTCAAAAAAGGAGTCGAAGCTCTAACTTCCGCAAATTTTAAGATTCATTACTAATTTTTTTTTTATAAACAGAGTATCATAATAGGAAAGTTGGTGTTGAATTTGGAAAATATCGGTTGAACGGTTTGAATTTTATGATTTTTCAAATTTTCCAAAAATCTGAGTTTTTTGAAAAATCGTCCAACCGCTCTAATTTCTGCAAATTTTGTAAAATGTTGTGTAAAAGTCTGTACTTCCTTTTTTTCAACTTTTTGACATTAAGTTCGGATCTATTTTTCGAGCAATGTGAGTGTTGAAATATTAAAATGCTTGCCATCGTTTCTTCTGTTCAAAAAGGCAGTATTTGTGTGGCTGCAGCGTGCGCAAGGAATCGCGGTTACGATTCCCACAAGGAAAAGTATGATCCCGCGATCGTCCTTGGCCTCACGGAATACCTTGTTTTCCTCAGCAGGAAAAACCATTCGGCAGTCACTGCGTGCTCATAATGTCAGCTCATGCTTATATACAGCTCGCGCGCCGTTACCGTAGCGCTATAGTAACAAAAGCTACATGTGCATTATAAAAATTGCATTTCTAACGAGGGAACCGCGTGGAGGTGCAAATAACACATTTCTATTACCATACGGACGAAGTTGGGCTATTATGCCTCGCGGAGAGAAGGGCCCACTACTCCCCTGCGGTAACGACAAATAATCATGGAATTTATACAAGAGTTCCCTTGTGGAAGCTCGTTCGGTATTCGAGACAGGACTAAGCTGGGCGTATAGATAGTTTATTATCAATATATATAAATATGTAGCATTGTACTCTCCAATTTCGATCTCGAGGGAATTAATTGATGTAACGATGCGATTTGCGTTAATGATCGAATTTAACTGCATAAATTATAATTAGTCAAAGTGTAAAATATGGCCAAGCATAATTGATGCGCTTTGTCATTTACTCCCAAATATAATGTCGTTCCAATTTTTAAGGACGTTGTATGCTAAATTTTCTATCGATAGAATTCCCTTAAATTTGCACCTCACAAAAAGAATACTGACGTTTAATTGCTCGCGCAATTTTGAGAGGCTTCACAATGAAGAAGTCGAGATTTACAAAAATCACAATTTTCATTAGTTTCTCACAAGAGCGTGTGTAAAAGTTGCAATTTTCAACATTTAATATTTGGATTTCTGAATGGTGGAGCCTCTTAAAACTTTGCATACACTTTTGTACAACATCGATGAAGCTTTATTTATTTTTTCAAAAAAATCGTCCTGATCGGACAAACGTTGGAATCCAATGAGTAGATCAAGTCAACGTTTGGTCAGCCACACCAGAATCAACCTTTTTTCTTCAGCTTTTTCCTCCTTTCAAGGACGTTGTATGCAAAATTTTCGATCGATAGAATTTCTTCAAATTTTCACCACTCCACCATGTAGGAGTCGAAATATTTATTTACGAAAATCGCAATTTTCAGTAGTTTCTCACGAGAGCGTGTGTTAAAAGTTGCAATTTTCAACATTGAATATTTCGATTTCTAAATGGTGAAGCCTCTTAAAACTTTGCATAAACTTTTATGCAACATCGAAGAAGCTTTATTCAGCTTTTCAAAAAAATCGCTCGTAAAATTTTTTCGAAATTTTTTTTATTATAAAAAAAATACAGATCACCTCGAACAATCTTGGATTTAGAGTATGTTGTTCTTTAGTCAATTTGTAACAACTTTTTTGAATCAACTTAGGCTCGCAAACCATTTTGCATGTAAGAAAAACTGAAAAGAAAAATTTAGATTCAACCATCGCCATACAACGTCCTTAACACGACGAGGGACATTTTCTCAGATAACACAATCGACATTCATTCAATTCAACAACCTCGTAAAATTCCATTCTCATTCCCTTGACCCTTTGTAACATAATAATCCTTTTGCTTCTACTTTCGAATGCTTTAAAGCTACGGCTCAGACGTTATCCGAGCCTCGAAACGTTTTAGCAGAAATGAAGCGCGAGCCGAGAGTGTCAGATGGGTCGCGTCTCTAATTCGTGATCAAGGAGTGAAACTTAATCAGATTTTCACGTTCAAGATAAGTCGCACTACTCCTTGAAACAATGGAATATCGTAGTAGGCTCTGGGAGCAGTGACTGGAAAGCCCCAGCGACGTTTCCCTCGGGAAAAGTTTGAGCCCATGTCGTCACTTTGTCGTAGTGCGATACACGAGTTTCTGCTAAAACTTTTGAGCTGCTGGTCCCCCCGCCGTTCTACGCAAAGTTAAGTTTCTTGGACGACCTTACATCGGAGTAGCCTTTGCCAGAGTGGCAAAAGGCGTAACACGAACCTCTCTCGTTCTCCTGCGCTTGCGGACTATGGGAATACAACGCCGTTAATTACTCATTGAAGACTCGGATGTAACATTTAGCTCATGTTTTGGAACGGCAGCTCTCAAACTTTCCGACACTATCGGCTAAAACTTTATTTGTTCCGGTCCAAAATCTCAGTCATAAACAAAAAACACTCCCTCGCAAGGCAAGCGAGGACTCAGGAAACTCGTCGAAAAAAAAAAAAAACGAAACTACATGCGAGTTTCGTGATTTTGAGGATGTTCAGAACTTATGAAACTTGTTAATGTTATTTGTCGAATAAATAGCTTCGTAATCGTCGTGAAATTTGTAGACACAACCCCCTGAATACTTTATTTTAAAAAAAAATATAAAATTTGGAGGATTCTATCGTCATTTCCCACCTCAAGGGTTGGAATAAAAAAAGATGAGAAAATACTGAAAATTTAGTATGTTTTTGTACATGAAGAATTTGCGAGGTCTTGTAAAAATTTCACAACGATTGAAAAGCTCGTTATTGAAAAATAAACATTTTGTTAACAACAATTTTTGAAAATTTTAAGCACATTGACATTGAAAACTGAAGAAAAAAAATTTTTACCGTCACATAGCTTCCTCTATGAGGAAGCAAAAATACAAAAAATATTCATTAACTTCGTTTTATTTCTATATTATTTTATTTTTTACTTGCCACCTTGAGGTACGAACTACCCCCCAGGTATATTGAGGAAAATAGTCATTTTTCCACTTTTTTTGGTTTCAGCATTTTTTTTCGTGTACTTAAATTTAATTTTTGGCTGTATAGTGTAAACAATCTTTTTAAAAAAGCTTTGAATATGTTCAACAATAATTTTCGAGTCGAAATATTCAGTAGTTCATTTTTTATAACAATTTTTGTCACTGGGGTGCAAATCTACCCCATAGTGGCAAGTACGTAATTCTACAGAGATGTGGCAAGTAAAAAAGATTCAATTAAAATCCCAAATGATCGAAAACGACTGCAGAAGATTCACGTATCCCCCATCATTTAAAATGACTGAGCAAGTTCAATGCGAACGTGAATTATTCATTTAATCTTTCATGAATTATAAATAATCGTTATTGAAAAATTTGGTCCATCGGTCTGTGGAAATGATGCAGCTCGCACAGTATTTTTCGATGAGAGCCGAACGAGTCATGCAACTGCGTAGATTATGAGTAAGACTATACATTGTTGATGACGCTTACACGCGGAGCCATTAACATTCAGGCGTTTTCCATTATCGGAAATAGCCCGGACGTGATGATGAGTCGGTAGAGCAAGCAGAGAAGAGATGCGGAGCAGTGCATTGGATCGAAGGGAGACGGAGGTACATCTCGATGTTCCTATGCAAGCTTGGAAACTTGACGAGCTTGCTAAGTGCTCGTCGGCGCTTGATCCGGCTTAAAGTACTCATCCCAAACAAGCCGAACAGGGGGGTGGAGCTGGGGGAGGAACACGAGCGAGCTGACACGGCTATACAGTGTAAAATCTTTTTTTTCTTCACGAGAATATTTTCGAGTGGGAATTTTATTTTTTTATTTTTATTTACACGTTACGGAATGTATGAGTTTTATTCCGGAGGGACGATGAAATGCAGAACAGAGCAGAGGCGCACCCTGGAGGTATATTATTCTCCGGCTACTGCCTAAATTTGTTTATTAAACAAATAACGCGAGAACGGGATCGATCGCTGCCGAACTCTTTTGTTTGCCCCATCGACGAGGTTGCTCTCGCGCTTGAATTTAAATTTAATGCCATCGTATAGCAGGCTGTACTTTTCTGGATATGAATACTGTTGGGGATTCGATCGAATCGAACTTGACGTGCGTTGAATTTTGTTTTGATTGCAACCGCATTGACGACGCGGCGTACTATTTTGTGAGTTTTATCGATCAGAGTGATTTCAAAGTGCTAACCAGTTTTTGCGATTAATGCTTGTCATTTGCTGCCTCGCAGCAAATAGTTAATCAATGTCACTGTAAAAAGTTTGTTCACCTTTGGATTTCCCATTAGTTAATGGAGATTTTTCAAACGGATCGTAAAATGTTATTTTATTGATGAGGAGGATTTTTCTTTGAGTCTTCGAATCACGTGTGTTTACGTTCCACGTGAGCGCAAAGAGAAATATTCGGATTTTCGCTGCTGGTGGACGGGACCATGGATTTGATGGAGTGCATCTATCACTGTGGAAAAATAACCGCGATGGGAAAGTTTCGTTGGTTAGCCTTAGAGCAAACACTCCGATAGGAACCTCATCTCCTTTTCCCAACGATTCTAATTCCTCTCGCTCTCTCTTTCTCTCATTTCTCCTCACTTTTGTTCGCCAGAGCAAATCTCTTAGTTTTGCTTGCTCACTTGCGCTACTCGCAATGCAATTGTTTTCCTGTCGATCTCTCGTTGGATCAGTATCATCTCGACTGTTCTTCGAGAGATCCATTTTCGTTATAGTGCCGCGGAGGATTGTAATGAAAATAAATCGAATTACAAATTAAGGACGTTGTGTGGCGACGGTCGAATCTAAATTTTTCACTTCAGTTTTTCTTACATACAAAATGCTTCGCGAGCCTAAGTTGATTGAAAAAAGTTGTTACAAATTGACTAAAGAACAACATACTCAGGATCCAAGATTTTCCGAGGTAATTTGTATTTTTTTGTAATTAATAAAATTTCGAAAAAATGTTACGAGCCATTTTTCTGAAAAACTAAATAAAGCTTCTTCGATGTTGCATAAAACTGTTTGCAAAGTTTTAAGAGGCTTCACCGTTTAGAAATCAAAATATTTAATGTTGAGAATTGCAACTTTTAACACACGCTCTTATGAGAAACTACTGGAAATTGCGATTTTCGTAAATAAATATTTCGACTACGTGGTGAAGTTGTGAAAATTTGAAGGAATTCTATCGAGAGAAAAATTTGCCTACAACGTCCTTAAACGAAGGCAAAAGCTGAAGAAAAATCGATGATTATGGTGTGGCTGACCTAACGTTGACTTGATCTACTCATTGGATTTCAACCTTTCCCGATCAGGACGATTTTTTTGAAAAACTTGATAAAGTTTCTTCGATGTTGCATAAAAGTGTATGCAAAGTTTTAAGAGGCTTCAGCATTCAGAAATCGAAATATTTAATATTGAAAATTGCAACTTTCAACACACGCTCTTATGAGAAACTGCTGAAAATTGTGATTTTTATAAATCTCGACTTCTACATGCTGAAACGTTTTGAAATTGCGCGAGCTATCAGACGTCACTATTCTCTTTGTGTGTTGCAAATTTAAAGGATCGATCGAGAATTTAGCATACAACGTCCTTAATCCTGATTCCTTGGTACAGTTATTTCAATTAAATGAAAAGAGGAATGAGTTGAGTGGAGAGACACAAAGACGCAGGCACAAGGAGCAGAGGAATCAACTGCTGAATGAGATCGCGAAATTCTGCGACACGAATAAGTGCTTGGTGTACGAAACTTTATGCAGTTTACATTTTCCTCTTTTGCTCTTTGTACACCGTCTCGTCATCACTTCTCAGCGATCGTTCTCATACACACGTCTAATTTCGATCCCTCTCATTATCTTCCAATCTCACACTTTCCTTTATTTTCCCTCTCATTGTTACTCTCTTCCTCTTAATCTGTCTTACGCAGCAGAGCATCTTATCTCGCACCGGTTCCTTGTAGCGAACCATACGATACCGCGACGAAATCCTTTTCACACCAAAGTTTCATCTCCATCTCCTGCAAATCTTGTTCGTCGCGGATTCCTCGCGGTAAATGGTACAGCGGCATATTTTGCGGATCATCGGATGAACGAGTTTTTCTTTCGCTCATTTTTTCTCACTTCCCACCGTTCTTTGTCTCTCTCGTTATTTCGAATTTTGTAGCATCTCCAGCGAGTCTTTTTTCCACAGCCTCAATTTCTGGGGATGAACGTTTCAGCAACAATAGAAAAAGAAACAAGTGTGTGTTGGGAGAAAAATGCTCGATTCTCGAGACTGAAATCGCGGGTAAAAGCTCCAGGTGGGATATTTCTCACTACTGCTGCCATTTGCCACAGTCTTTCGTACGCGCAGCCACCAAAGTCCTTGGCAATGTCAAACTTCTGTAATTCGAGCTGTTCCACGCGGTTGTTCCATGCGGTACAGACACTTGATCGTGCGAGATCTCGAGTAACCTCGTTTTTCCAACAAACTTTCGTAATTGAGCGTTTTCGAGCTGCTGTAAGAAGATTTTTTATGGTATTTTGTCAGATGCAATGAGTTTTGAAATTTTGAGAAATACGAACGTGGTCGCGCGTCTTTTGTACTTTGAGTCATGAGATTTTTTCTAACGTCGTAATTTTAACGATTTTTAGACCTTTTTTTCGCTCTCGACACGTTCACCGACGTACCAACGTGACGAATATTTAGGCTGAGCTTTTTTACCGCATACACGAGTCCATGGCATCACTCGATCGCACAAACTGACTCACAGTGTTTTCTCCTCCATTGGCATTTCAGCCGAAACCCAAAAGTATACCGTCTGGCTATGGAATCATACTCCGAGTTTAATTAAACTTGGTTCGTTCATGGAACAGCCTGCACCGCTATTGTTATGCTGGACGTCAAGATTTTCTGCTCAATTAACTCTTCACCGAGTATAGAAAGCTTCGGAACTCTCTCGCAGTAAGCGGAGGGTGAATGGCAAGAAAAAAGTCTGCGTAGCTTGCGCTTGTGTGCCACCGATACGAGCCATCTTTTTCTTTTTTACTAGAGGGATAATTTCCTATTACTGATGACGAGCGAATCCATATTTTGTTTCCTCATAGAGGAAGACGCGGTGAATTTTTTTCCGCCAGTTTTCAATGTCAATGTGCTATAAATTTCCCAAAACGTCGATAAATCATATTTAGAAAAAATGTCCGGATGTGTGTGTGTGTGTGTGTTCTGGTACTGTAAAATTCAAACGTTCGTAACTCGAGAACGGTTCGAGATACAGGGCTCCCGTTTTGGACAGATATTAATCTATACGAGTTCTTCGTTCTCTGAGAATTTTGTTGGAATTGCTAGAAAAATATGAATTTTACGGAATTTTGAAATTTTCAAAAAAAAAGTGACGACGCTCTAACTTTCGCAAATTTTAAGATTTATTACTAATTTTTTTTTTATCGATAGAGTATCTTGATAGAAAAATTGATATTGAATTTGGGAAATATCGGTTGAACGGTTGAAATTTTATGATTTTTTGAATTTTCCGAAAATCTGAATTTTTTTCAAAATCGTCCAACCTCTCTAATTTCTGAAAATTTCGTAAAATATTGTGTATCAGCCTGTACTTCCTCTTCGATTTCTAGAGAAGTTGGCGAATTTTATAATTTGAATGAAATCACAAAAAACGCTGCAAATTGAAATTTGCAAATTTTTTCCTCAAGATGTTCGAGATGCATGATGCTCAAAGCTTCCTCTATGAGGAAGTTAAAATAAAAAGCAAGGTTCCTCCTACAGGAAGATTTGAGCATCTTGTTTTTTTTTTTTTTTTTTTNCGTCTCATTGACACTTCGACTAAACTTCTGTGGCATTTTAATAAAGAAACTTTGTTAACAGCAACAAAAACGAAGTCTGCAACTTCCTATACGAGCAATTTCGATCCACATTGTTTTTACGAGCAAGTAGATGATGTAGCGCAGCAGCCTCGATCGCGAAATTTCGTAGTAGTCGCCATGGAATTTATGCCCCAGGAAAAGCTCTGAATTTGACATTGTTTTTTTTTTTTTTTTTTTGCTTCAGTACTTCACTGCGATGTCCATTGTTCGGTATTACCCGTGCAACCTCGAATCGCATATAAACGGTTGAAACTACTATATGCGCACTCTATACAAATATAGAAGTGTCTCGAGCGCGGCTTACAATCCTCGGGAGCTTATTACACCTCTAAATACGAATAAATCGACGTATATCTCGGCTGCAGTTTAAATTCAGGGTATATGCACTTTTCATTAGTTTTCCAATGTACACAGCCTTGCCCTGCTGCAGTATTGTTTAAGGCATCGTTTATTCTCCACATTTTCATCTAGATTTATAATTTGCCCAGTAGAATTGAAAATTACTGGGGCATTGTACAGTGCACGGATTGTGAAAAGCGTCATCATATGTACGCTCGACGCGTTCCAGATTAAACGAGCCTTTTATTCATTTTTCAACGCACCCTGTTGATGCGCGACAATCAAGTTTCAAAAAATTTCGAGTTTACGTATACACACAGCGTGTATTTGGATTGGACGCTTCGACGGACGGTTCCACGCTAATTTTCCGCGTCGAATGCTAAATCCTTTCGGACTATGGATTTCACAAGAACTGTGTGTTTCCCGATGTACCGAATTTTCGCAACTTTTTTTGATTCCTTTATCCCTGACAATGAAATGCCCAGCAACATTTTTCCTTTGAGTTTTTTAAAATCGAAAAATTCATCCTCGAAAACCATCGCAATAAACATTGCTACCAAAAATGACTAAATACTGAAATTCCAAAAACAAAAAACCGAGCAATTTCCACAGGACGAGACGTTTGCAAAAGGGAATTAGTTTTTTATTCGTAATTATAGAAGAAAAAAAAACTTTTATCTCTTGATAAGGATTCAAATGAACGGTCGCCCTGCCGAAATTAAATTCGGCTCTGAAAAGGTGCACGGAGAGTGTCTGGATTCATGCAACGATGACATAACGTGTAGTACGTGGAATGAGGATCAGAGTTTCACTGTTGGCATGGAAACAGAGTGGACACTGCGTCTTGAATCAAGTCCAAGTCCATGGGAGGTGTGCGGGTGCAAAATATCATTTTAAACACACGCAAGAGAAACATGAACACAACACGTGTACGATTTCGAACGAGTACGTGGCCGCAGCCAATGCATACGTTCGCTCTTGCCTTCATCTCGCCAGACTGCTTAATCCATCCCATCGCGTTATGCTACGTAATCTGTTTTACGTGATTCTGCTATACAAAATCGTTTTATCTCATTAATACAGAATGAAATTTTGTTGAAAATCGTCGATATTTTGTTGAATACGACAAACTAAAAATTTTTCAATGATTTCAAAATTTTCGTCATTTTGGCAGTATATTTGGTTTCTAACGGAATTGTCAGCGAAATTTACGAGTGACACGACGAAAATTCGCTTCCGAAGAGAGTTTCTAAAATATTTCTTGCTCTAATGACACCATTTTCGGGATTATTCAAAAAAAAAAAAAAAAACAAGACCTAATATTGAATAAAATCCAGAGACTCGGCACACTGGGAAAGAAATTTTGTTAAAAATCGTCGATATTTTGTTGAATACGATAAATTAAATATTTTTTAATAATTTCAAAATTTTCGTTATTTTGGTAGGATATTTGGTTTCTAACGGAATTGTCAGTGAAATTTACGAGTGGAAGGACAAAAATTTGCTTCCGAAGAGACTTTCTAAAATATTTCTTGCTCCAATGACACTATTTTTGGAATTACCCAAAAAAAAATAACGTTTAGTCGAACGTATCGAACAAAATATTCATATTTTTCAAAAAAAAATTGTTTTCAGTGAAAGTCAATATTCTACTTCACCGAAATAGACGTTTTAATTTAGTCAAAAGATTTATAAAACGGATATAATTATCAGGGTTTTTTAGCAGTGGAGGGAATCAAGAATTTTGTATTCTCTTGATTGAAAATAAAAAGACGTCTCATGCACACAATTAAAATGACATTCGATTTTTCCAAGCTCCCTGGGCTCGTAAGCTACGGATTAATTATACGCTCACTCTCGGGCAATGTTTGTACAACAGCATAGACAATTTCTCTCGTCAGTGAAACCATCCACGTGGCAGTTCGGGCGGACAAGTTCTGCTTGTCTTCTGACAGTTTGGATAATAGCCCGAGGCGTTCAGTGTGCATCGATAATTTATCAAGAGGTGATTAATTAGGTAGAACGAACTATATAGACGGCAGAGTCTGGAGACTGTAGCCTGCTTTCTCCCTCTTTGTTGCTCGCAGTATGTTTGTTGACTTTCCAGTGCTAAATGCTAAAGATCCCACTGCAGATGCAATTTGTACTCCGGCGAATATCTGTCCTATTTCTCACACACATATCCACGTTGGACCAACTGCATGTATACAGAGCCAAGGCAGGGTGTGACGGCCGCAGAATCCGGTTGGCGAACCGTGTCACCACTATGGCTGGTGGTCTGCCTGTTGTTTGTTGGTACAAGCAAGAGTAGAACAAGTGGCAAATATACGTGCTTCTACATGTGTCTGCGCGCGTTATATCACAGGGAATCCCGTGGAAAATTCGTTCGTTAATTACACGCTTTCGCGAGAAGTACCTCTGTGGCACCTCATAATTATATCATAAAAATCTTCACAAATCTGCTTTCTATTTATCTTCAAAGACGACGATAACCGCGTCATACACTAAAAACAAAATTTTGTTGAAAAAGATGGATGTTTTGTTCGATACGTTCGACTAAACGTTTTTTTGAATAATCCCAAAAATAGTGTCATTGGAGCAAGAAATATTTTCGAAAGTCTCTTCGGAAGCAAATTTTTGTCGTTCCACTCGTAAATTTCGCTGACAATTCCGTTAGAAACCAAATATACTGCCAAAATAACGAAAATTTTGAAATTATCGAAAAATATTTAGTTTATCGTATTCAAGAAAATATCGACGATTTTTAACAAAATTTCATTTCCAGTGTGCCGAGTCTCTGGATTTCGCGATAATGATGATCCATTTTCCCTTTTTATTATTAGAAAATTCTTTCAACTTTTTTTTTTTTGTTTTAACGTTCTGTTTCTCACATTTTATCGTACGAGCTTTTTTTTGTTGCAATAAAAATTGAAACGAAGTGCGGTCACAAGATTGAGAATGTATTGGAAACGTGTCGTACGATGGCTGATTTCTTAGCTCCCTCGTATGTCAAACGATATTACCTCTGGGCACTATTTGTTAGTTGCCACCTAACACACCCACGAGAATACGTCTTCTTCTTCCTTCGCGCATATGCAGTGCCCGTCCATGTTCCAACAGCGATGCTTCACATGCTTCAAACTAATGAAATCCACTTCCGAAAGCTATCGAAACTCATTGAAAGTCTTGCACGATCTTGCGAGAATAGTTTCGAAAAATTATTACTCACTATTTACAGGGATAAGGAAAAATATATTTGCTCAAGAAAAGAGATAAAAGTTCTTCATGTGACGGAGCTATTAGACGTCACTATTCTTTTTGTGTGATGCGAGCTAAAAGGAATTCTATCGATAGAAAATTTTCCACACAACGTCCTTAAAATACCTTCCGAACAAGGCGTCGTGCAGCAGGTTTGGCAGCTTTCTAGAAGACATCACAGCCGTCACTGTAGACGAAAAACCTCGTCTCGTTCAGCTTGATGGATGTCGCAAATATAAAAGCTCCTTCGAATGCTCTCTGAACTGCAAAGACGCCATTTTTCTTTCTCTAAGTTGTCACTCGATTTGCGCGTGCAGCAGGTGATCTGGCGTGGAATGAAATGGCACATATGCGAGCAAGCAGAGAAGTGAGGGCAATGAAATTAGTGATACGAAGAGTTTGGGTTTAAATAACTGTCATTGTATCTTTGCCATGACGTTGGTACGCTTGCATGTAGTTACTGCATTGACACACTGGGTCAACGAAGCCTGCACTGAAAAAAAAAAAAAAATTCGAAAAATAAATTATTTTCAAAAAAGAATAATCGTAATTTCCGATTCAGACCCTCATCATATAATATTCCCGAGACAAGGAGAATCAACAGAGAAAAAAAATCGGTCAGGGTCTCCGAGACCCAGTGTAACAACAACGGGTAGCCAAATAAAAAAAAAAAATTCAGACTTTTTTTTTTCTCGAAAAAATGTTGTGATTGCGTTGCACATTCTTTGAAATTTGTCAATCCGAACGTTCCTCGTATTCGCGGTAAAGAAACCAGCATCTACTCAAACGTGCAGTTTCACTTCGAAAAGCCGAGAAGCTCCTGGAGACTGCATGCACTTGTGACTGCACACGGGCATAGCATAAAGAGCAGAGACGACGCGATGAGGGTGCATTTTCGCCATGATCATTCCAGGCTTTGGCACGACGAGCAGTGTGAAAGAACCTCAGGCGCAGCTTTTCCTCGCTAGGGATTATGCCGATGTTGAAGAAATTTCGCATTGACGGAATTCTGGGATGAAACCGTATATACGCGGAAATTTCATATATTAGATGGAGATGCATCGAGTGCGATTACACACCGCGAGTCTAAATTCGTTTTGCTGTATCATTTTCAGCCGTTGTATTATTCCCCGAATAATAAAATTATATTCGGGTACACTGAAAACAAAATTTTGTTGAAAAATATGGATATTTTGTTCGATACGTTTGACTAAACGTTTTTTTTTTCATAATTCCAAAAATAGTGTCATTGGAGCAAGAAATATTTTAGAAAGTCTCTTCGGAAGCGAATTCTCGTCGTTTCACTCGTAAATTTCGCTGACAATTCCGTTAGAAACCAAATATACTGCCAAAATAACGAAAATTTTGAAATTATTAAAAAATATTTAGTTTATCGTATTCAAGAAAATATCGACGATTTTTAACAAAATTTCATTCCTACTGTGTCCAGTCTCTGGATTTCATTCAATATTATCTCCTGCTTTTTTTTTAATAATCCCGAAAATAGTGTCATTGGAGCAAGAAATATTTTAGAAAGTCTCTTCAGAAGCAAATTTTTATCGTTCCACTCGTAAATTTCGCTGACAATTCCGTTAGAAACCAAATATACTGCCAAAATAACGAAAATTTTGAAATTATTAAAAAATATTTAGTTTATCGTATTCAAGAAAATATCGACGATTTTTAACAAAATTTCATTCCCAGTGTGCCGAGTCTCTGGATTTCATTCAATATTAGGTCTTGCTTCTTTTTGAATAATCCCAAAAAAAGTTTCATTGCAGCAAGAAATATTTTAGAAAGTCTCTTCGAAAGCAAATTTTCGTCGTTCCACTCGTTAATTTCGCTGACAATTCCGTTAGAAACCAAATACACTGCCACAGCAACTTAAATTTTGAAATTATTAAAAAATATTTAGTTTATCGTATTCAACAAAATATCGACGATTTTAAATAAAATTTCATTCCCAGTGTGTCTCTGGATTTCATTCAATATTGGGTCTTGCAGGAATGATGTTTGACGTAACGAGATACAGAATGGACTGTTGTTTTTGTATATTCACACAGCCTCACCAACGGGTTAACTCATTGAAATGCATAAGTTAACTCGCACGCAGAGACCAAATCTTCTCTCTGTTTGTTCATTATATACTCTGTTCCTCGGAGTAATCCATATTTCCATGTTAATGCTTCCAACACAAGATTCAACTTGCTTGATGCATACATTTTAACGAAATTCCATTCCCAGTGAATATTTACAATAAGATTCGAGAAAACAGCATGGGTTTCGAAGCACCCATCAGCACGGGATCAGAGAAAAATGTCTTGAAGCTTTGCTGATAAGAAATCCAACTACATCGCGACGAAAAGTAAAGTGAGCAATTTCGTTGGATCATCGTATGAAAGCTCAATGCGTTTTGCTCAATCGTAGTCTTCATAGAGGAACTCTAACATTTATATGATAGTTGTTCGGGGCTTCTAGCACAAAATGTATTTTTATGTATAAATAAGCATTTTTACCATAAAATGAAAAAAAAAAAAAAAATACAATACAGAGAAGAAATGTCTTTCAACAGCGGGAATATTTTTCTTCCAAAAAGGATTGTGGGTACTGACACAGCGGTGGTGTGCTGATGGGACGATAAAGGAGCGAAAAAAAGGGGTTGAGGATGAATGCCCGAGAGACGTGAAGCCCTCGAGTGCGACGATCTCTCAGCGAGGGAAATAATAAGATTCGCAGGAGATTGCAGTCAAGAGATAGCGGGAAAAAAAAAGGAATGAACAAAGACCGTCAGAAAAATGGAATGAGATAACGAGGCTTCCGAAAAAAAGTTAAAAAAAGTTACAAAAAGTAAAAATTGGTACGTCTACAGATTCGTGTACAGCAGCACAGAAAACAATTACTCAATTATAAAGTGGTACCTCGGGAGAGATGCTGTCATCGCCTACATTTTCAGGCAATCTTAATTTATACGAAACGGACTTGTAGTCGTTGTCGCACAAGGAAAGAAGCAAAAGATTGCAAAGAAATTACGACTTCGGACCAGAAATAATTCCCTGATGAATTTTTTTTCCAAGTTTTCGTCACTCGTCTCAGCCACGGACAAACCTCACGGTCGGTTCATTCAAACTGTCTTATTTGCTGGTCAATTACATGTCTCTGGCTCCCAAAGCGACATTTGGCAAGGTAAACGCATGCAATTTTGCTAATAGCACTTCAAAAGGTTTCCGGGGATGAATCACGGACGTTTCCGTCTTCCTGCGACTGATACAATCCACGTCAATATCACTGAGGATCCCAACTCATGAATAACGCTGTTTCATGAGCAAACATTGACTTTAGAAACGTTGCACGTACGAACAAATGTTTCCTCAATATTTCGAACCTGATGAGACGTCACTGGAATGACCCAACGAGCTCAGATTCGAAGACACAAATACTTGGTTCTTGTCGAACTTTCTGCATCCAAGGGAAAAAAAATTTCGAAAAAAGGCTGTCGAGGCTGTGACTTTTGCAAGTTTTAAGATTTATTGCTAATTGTTTTTTTTTTTTTATAAATAGAGTATCATACTAGAAAGGTTGGCGTTGGATTTGCGAAATGTCGGTTAAACGGTTTTGATTTTATGGTTTTTCAAATTTTACGAGAATCTGAATTTTTGGTAAATATTTCATTGTTTTATTTAAATTAAAATTTTGAATTTTATTTTATTTTTTTTTTAAATCGTCCAACCGCTCTAATTTCTGCAAATTTTGTAAGATATTGAGTGTGAGTCTGTACTCTCTCTTCACTTTCTAAAAAAGTTGCCAAAATTTTATAATTTATATGCAAATACAAAAAACGCTGCAAATTGAAATTTGCAAATTATTTCCTCGAGATGCACGATGCTCAACACTCGCCAATGAGGAAAGCAAAATAAAAAACTTGGTTCCTCGTACAGGAACGTTTGAGCATGGTGCCGAAGCAATTTGCAGCGTTTTTTGTATTTATCAATGTCGAAATATGAAACAGCTGAATCATGATTGACACGAGATCGATCACAGAATATTTCGAGTGTGTCTGATGCAGACAGAGTGAAGCTTCGGACTTGACTGTGAGGATCTGCAGTTATTGGTCGTCTCATACGTCAGCCAAGTCAGGTCAACAGCAGCGTATATGGGAGATAAAATCTGCAGAAGAGACCGTAAGACCGTTCCGTTGCGGTTTATTCCACGGACGAGAAAATGTTATTGATTATTTCGTATTCCATGCTTGGAAAAAGGAACGAAAATAGGAAACTAGAGAGCTCCATTGCTCATCCGATCTCCACTTTTTTTTGCTTCGATTATTAAGTAATTAATCTTGGAGCTAATTATAATTCCTTCCAAGTTGCAACCGAGGCCAGGGAGGATAAAAAATGATCGAAGAACGCAGTTTGCGATGAACCTGTTGCATCGCCAGAGGATTCAAGTTGTTGGGAGTAAGCGATATAAGTTTAGAGCCACACTGGGAATGAAATTTTGTTAAAAATCGTCGATATTTTGTTGAATAACTAAATTTTTTTTTTATTTCAAATTTCTCATTATTTCGCCAGTATATTTGGTTGGTGAAATTTACGACTGGAACGACAAAAACTTGCTTCCAAAGAGACTTTGTAAAATATATTTTAGTGCAACGACACTATTTGAAAATATCCACTGAGAATGAAATTTTGTTAAAAATCGTCGATATTTTGTTGAATGCGATAAACTAAATATTTTTTTAACAATTCCAAAAATTTCGTTATTTTGGCAGTATATTTGGTTTTTAACGAAATTGTCAGCAAAATTTACGAGTGGAACGACAAAAATTTGTTTCCGAAGAGACTTTCTAAAATATTTCTTGCTGCAATGACACTATTTTTGGGATCATTGAAAAAAACGTTTAGTCGACGGTATCGAACAAAATATCCATCTTTTTCAACAAAATTCCGTTTTCAGTGCAGCGATCGACCGAGCTCAAAAGTGCCCATACACAGAAGCCTTGGGAGCATCAATTTCGAGAGAGGTTTTTGTGTGTTGACCGATAGAAATTCATTTTCCTTTAAAGTCGAAAAAAGGTGGAGCATAGAAATAGAAAAATTCTTGGCTGTAATCTACTGTCGCAAAAACGTATATATTCCAAGGGGATGCTTGTTTGCATCCCGGAAAGAAGCGCAGAAGGGCGGTTCGCGCATATATTCACTGACAGACGGACGTTCTGACTCATACTCCTACGTGTATAAGCAGGTTTGCGAGTTGAGAAGCGTGTCCGACAGGACAACGGGAATTTTATGCATTTCTGGCTCCAGGAAAGATCTCGACGAGTGAACAAAAGGTTTTTGGTCGCGTGGGTTATACGACGACGCGGATTAATAAAAGAGGAAAATGGAAGTCTAGTTCGGAACATGCAGCACGCGCGGGGGCGGCAAAGAGTGGCTGCGGAACGGAACCACTCACTCGGGATTTTTACAACGTCACCGCACAACCTACGCTCCAATCGGGAGACACTTTTCTTCGTTGCCTGCTGCCTGCCCGCTCCAAGTCGACACATGAAAAAGTTAGTTTGGAAGGAGGTAGCAGAGTTAACGGGTTCGCGGACGACGTGGACCCCGCGCGCTGTAACCCTGCTCTGGGCTAAAATGCCGCTGATTCAGTAGCCACGATAACGCGTGCGAAAATCGAGATTTTGCCTCTTTCCACCTTTGCCACGAGAGTGCATGTGCCACACGGTCGGACGTGTTTACCCAAATGCGAAAATCTATAGCCCGCTCGACTTGAACCCTCTCGCATCTATAGCCCGGCCGCGCCAACTGAAACTGCAAAAGCCGAGAGCAGCAGCGAGCTTGCATGGCTGGCGCTCGGCCGAAGGAAAAACCGAATTGGAAAGAAATGGCCGGAAGAAACGGAACGGACGTGTATGTTGGCTTGCTTCTCGACTACTCGATCAAGATTGAGGTCGCGCCTGGGATGGGCTCAACTAAGGATATAAATCTGCTTTTGTTCGTTCGACCTATGCGCCCGTCCCTTTACTTATTATTCTTACTTGCGAAAAACAGTTGTAGGTGATTTTTTCATTTTCCTACACTCGCTCTTTATAAAACAGCTGACCAACGATAGACTTGTGAAACGATTTTTATTTATTTTCATTGAAAATTACAAATTCTGCGTCATTTTTCGTAAAAAAACGTCATTTTTGTAGAATTTTTTGTTATCGACATTTTTTCAATATTAAAAATTGCACGAATTAATAATAATCATCACGATCGTTACTCAAGGGTTGGAAATGCATTGTAGGATTTTTATTTTATTCTTTTTTACGATTTTTCAATTATTTATCGCCTTCCAAGATATAATTTTTGGAACAATCGCTAACTTAGCCAGTCCCACCTGAAAGCATGCTATTCCAGACTTATGAAACGATTTTTATTTATTTTTATCGAAAATTACAAATTCTGCGTAATTTTTCTTAAAAAAACGTCATTTTTGTAGGATTTTTTTTATCGACATTTTTTCAATATTAAAAATTGCACGAATTAAATATAATCATCACGATCGTTACTCAAGGGTTGGAAATGCATTGTAGGATTTTTTTTTTATTTTTTTTTTTACGATTTTTCAATTATTTATCGCCTTCCAAAGTGAATGGGGTTGATAACACCCCCAATGACTGTTACGTCACAATCTCGAGGTGTGACTGTTGACGGTTAAGAATTAAGGAATATTTTCATTTTGCCCAAAGAAAACGCACATTTACATACGTTCGAGGCGACACGGTCGATTAAACAGAATTTAAAAGATGCTAATAATCGAATCCCCCGAATAGTTGTTAGTTTGGTCTTAACGGCCACGTTGGCTGGTGGGAAGGAAGCGAAGTTCGTGGTTGAGAAAGAGTGAAAAAAAAAAGATTGGACCGTGGGGTATTCTCTCGATTGCATCCTTGCGAGGTTCTCAACAAGAAAATATGAGCAGCAATGTGGGGCGGCGATCGGCGAGCATTGAGCAAACTTTCACGAAACTAAAAACTTTTCATTTCCCATTTTCTCTTTTCCTTCTCGTTGAAATCGCAAGAGAGTTTTGTCATCGTAGTTACGCGCTACCAAAACTTTTCTGCTAAAGTGACCTTCCAGAAAAATGAAAATGGAAAAAATATTTCTACACACACACGCGTCGATGAAAATAAAACGAAAGAGCTAGAAAAGAAAGAAGTGAACGCAGCGAGAACGTTATATAACACTCGAGGTTGAATTCTACGCTATTCAGGGGATAACTTTTACTGGCCTCGGAGAATTTCCCGATATGCAGCAAACGACTAACTTGGTAATGATTTTTCCCTAAAAAAAAANAAAAAAAAAAAAAAATCACGCATCGCAGTAGTCGATAGTCGATTTCCTGGCGATTGATACGAGGCTGCAGGATTTGAACGACGTTCACTCTCGCTTTAAGGTGATTCGGTGGAGTTGGCTCGACCCAAAGAACAAAAGTAACCATGTCAAATAAACTAGAACGAAACAAATCGCGAGGTTCTACTTGCATGATTCTGAAGTTTGCAACGTTGAGATTCAACGAAAAATATTTTGTGTATTTATTATTTATTGAATTTTCAAAATCCTCACAATTTTTCGTGTCGATTGAGTTTTTCGGTCGCAAGAAAAGATCGTTTTGTTAGCTGGAGCGAATATTAAATAAAAATTGTGAGTTCTGCTGAAGAAAAAATATAATTTCGTTGCATTGCAACGATGCAAACTTCAACGTCATATACTCATCATGAAAATCGAAGCATTGAATAAGCTGCATGTATTATTTTAGAACTCATCCAATTGGGTACTATGGACCTGTGCACTGATGGCACAATATTCATTACAAGTGTTTGACTAAAATAATCGAGGAAGCCAGTAAATTAGTTGGTGTGTGTAATTACTGTGTTTCATTACAATTTATGATATTTCCCAATCACCCTTCCCAATCAGCATCAAGTCAATGCATCACTAATGTTTGATGAAATCGAACCCACGAGCTATCATAATCAACGCGATCTCATCACCCAATATGAGCAGAACAAGGAATAAATTAAATTTTATAATTGCAAAATGTAATTGATCGTATGATGGAATGAAAAAAATAAATCATTATGCTCGTTCCTCAATGAGAGATTCTTAGAAAACGTACTCCCGAAGTTTCATTCGTATCACTGGTTTTCAAATTCACTGATGAGCTGCCTTAAGAAAAACATTTCGCAGTCGTCGAATCTTGGGAAAAATGGGATTCAATAACTTTTTGCTTGAATCATCGAGGCCATTTTCAATTTACATATTGAGTCATGCTGAACAGATACGTGTGGTAAACGCTTTGTATGCATGATGCTTCATCATATAGCCACATGCTACAGGAAGAGGCTGTGATTCGTAGCGTTCGACAGACGCGTGACATGTTACGTTGAGGACGTCAAAGGGACGAGAATGTACGAGATCAGAGAACGAGCGCATGGAGGATGGGTGACAGGAACCATTCGTTGTAATATTGTCAAAGTGAACAGGGATACGATGGCTAAGGCATGAACAAGATACGAAAGAGATGAGAGGCTGAAGAGAGAGGAGAGAGAGAGAGAGAGAGGGGAGAGTACTTGGCTGCTTAAACAGAGTGCTTGTACTTTGGATGAATTATCTCTGGTAACTTCCAATTTAACCCGCATATACGTTGGTTGCTGCCACCACCATACCAAGACCACCATCATTTTCCTCATATCTGCGGCGCATTTGCATGGCAAACCTGTTCGTCGGTTTATCGGCCGCACAACCACAACCTCCGTTTTCTTCCAGAGCCTAAACGACCTGCTGGAAAAAGTCCGACAAGATCGGAAGAGAATATCTTGTAATCTACCCGAGGCTTGCTCCTCTGATCTCATTTTCATCGGTATTGGAGAATTCATTGTGCAGGAAGAAAGAGTTATTTAAAATGAGAAAAAAAATGAGATTTTCACTTTTTTTGGTTTTAGCTTTTTTTTTAGTGAACTTAAATTTAATTTTTGGCTGAATAAAGTAAAAAATCTTTTCAAAGAAGCTTTGAATATGTTCGACAACAATTTTCAAGTCGAAATATTCAGTAGTTCATTTTTTATGACAATTTTTGTCGCCGGGGTGCAAATCTACCCCATGGTGGCAAGTACGTAATTTTACGAAGTATTCTTGCTTTTCAAGATTTTGTTAGCAACGGTTGGCTCTTGTTCTTCCTCTCGAATGTATTGGGTGATTTTTCAGATTCACGAATAACGAGTGTTGCACTTACTTAACTTAACGATAACGGGAATTTTTTCTGCGGACACATTTTCTTAAAGTCAAAAATATTTGATGGTCTAGAGGGGAAGTTACATTGTATCAACTGAATGGGTATATACCATGGGAAAAATACCATTACATAAGCTTTCGGTGCCTCAGGCTGATGGGCCATTTTATTCTCTCGCCGCACGAAGAAGTGAAAAATTCGTGCTACTGTCCCGTGGCCCGCCGCCCAGCATGCCGCTACTTACGAGTACCAGTTATTTTTCATCCCCCTCGTCTTATCTCCTGCTGGCTGGATGGTAAATTGATGCTGTACGTTTACACCGCATATTTCAGTGTATATACCGACACGAGCGATTTTTCTGTATAAGAAAGTCACTTTCGTTCTCGGAGCCACGTTCTTTTGAGAATCTCGCCGAAAAGTCGATTTTCGATAACGCTTTATCGAAATTTTCGATATTTTCATTTTTTAATACACATTTTTGAATAATTGATGCGACTAAGTGCCAAACGATACATTCGGTTTATGAAAAATGGATTCCAGAATTTTTTCAGTCGTCATCCAACAGACAATTCGTTTTAATTTTATTTCAGCCTTTTTTTAATTTCTCATCGAATCATAAGACTTGAATTTTATTTATTGTTTTTTGGCGTATTCGTGTTACCGCGTCTACGCCCTGACGTACTCCATTACAGAACTCATTACAACGATAGAAAACAAAGTGCATTCGCCGTTTAAACTTTCTTTGTCTCGATGGGAAAGTCTAGAAAGTCCTGAGGGAGAATGAGGTCGAGTATGTGGATAGTTCGCTTTTGAACCTTCGAAATCCAATCGCATCTTGAAATATTTGAATGTGAGGAAAAGCGTAAAAACAAAACTTGTTCGCTTGTTAAATAGTTTTCGGAAGAATTGGTATTTTGAAAGTTCACTTCAAAACAAAATTTTGTACTAAATTTTGTTGAAAAATTATGTCAATAAATAAGGATTATTTCTAAATAAGGATAATTTTCAACAATTCCATAATAAGGAAACTTTTGGAATTGTTAAAAAAATATTTAGTTTATCGTATTCAACAAAATATCGACGATTTTTAACAAAATTTCATTCTCAGTGGATATTTACAAGTTTTTTTGAATAATCCCAAAAATAGTGTCATTGCAGCAAGAAATGTTCTAAAAAGTCTCTTCGGAAGCAAATTTTTGTCGTTCCACTCGTAAATTTCGCTGACAATTTCGTTAGAAACCAAATAAACAGCCAAAATAACAAAAATTTTGAAATTATCAAAAAATATTTAGTTTACCGTATTCAAAAAAATATCGGCGATTTTTAACAAAATTTCATTCCCAGTGAAATAATGGAGTCGTACAAGAATCTCCTGCCCTGAATAATCCAAACCATATTTTGCATTATGAGTTCCCTCGTTGTAGGAAATGAATCCAAATGCATTCACCAGTCCCAGAATCATCAGATTTATCGATTGTGTATGGGAAAACTAATTTGTGAAATATCGAATAATAACGTGGTTGGCAGGAATATGAATTTAGGACCGAGAGTACATAAAAGGAATAATGACGTTTCTCGGCTGATGGTGTGCTTGTGATTGTATCCGCGAATCCAGCCTCCTATCGCATATACAGCAGCAGCATTAATAATTTAGTCTTCACTCCTATCATATTATACATGCTGACAGACTAATGAGGGCACAATTAGTAATTAAAAGGGTTGCCAATGGCGAGAGGCCATAGACTGATCACCGCAACCAGCATCCTGCTGTCACAGATTACCTCAAATTAATAATCTCCTAGCCATATAATTCCGAGTCGTCAACGACGCATTTGTATATACGACGATGAAATTGATGTTTTCAATTATTCAATACGCGTTGTTATTATTACCATTATTATTATTATTATCATTATTATTGTTGTTATTATTATTATTATTATTATTATTAAAATGGCCATGAGGACCTATGATACAAATTTATGATGAAGAGGCTTCGATCGCAATTCGTCACAGGTGTGTAGCTTTTTTTTAAATCAGGCTTTACTCACGTCGTTTTGAGCAAAAGTTGGCGTGATCGGTCCATCGCTCGCTTCCCACTTGTCGGCAATGCGAATCGTCTCTGCAGTTTTTTGTTGAACTGATTTCGATTCGTCGAGCAAGGTCAGCTCGTAGAACTCCTGAATATCTGTAACGCAACGAGAGACATGGTGGGTTAATTTTTTTAAATAATCTTTTAGTTTAATAGTTTTTGCTAAAATTTCTCAGAGGGACGATAAGTCACCAATGGTGGCAGAGTGATTTTTGATATATCATTGGAAACAAAATTTTATTGAAAAAGATGAATATTTTGTTCGATACGTTCGACTAAACGTTTTTTTGAATAATTCCAAAAATTGTGTCATTGCAGCGAAAAATATTTTAGAAAGTCTCTTCGTAAGCAAATTTTAGTCGTTCCACTCGTAAATTTTGCTGACCATTTCGTTATAAACCAAATATACTGTCAAAATAACGAAATTTTTGGAATTATCAAAAAATATTTAGTTTATCGTATTCAACAAAATATCGACCATTTTTAACAGAATTTCATTCCCAGTGTAAATTTCTCTCCCTGTAACATGGCAAAATTGTTAGGTCTAGCCAGCCTCCTTAAGTATAAATATCGTTTTGGAATGGCAAAGAACATTCTCCTATAATCGTTGACAAATACTGTATCGAAATTTAGTCCTCTGCTATGAAAAATAATGACTTTTCGTTGCATTCCAACGAAACGAACGATCTTCAAGATCGTATGTGATCGGTAAATTATTCGATTTTTTTGGAAAAACCTCTTCACTCTCAATCTCCGTGGACTTTTCTCTGAAGGGATTCTTATGATTTGAGATTGGGAACGAAAATACAGTCTTGGCTCGAGTTTATGTACTCCGAGGGGGCTTTTAGAGTCTCACATATTCAAGTGACCTGCAAAGTGCATCTGAAACTCCCAGCATCGTGAGGTTGGGGCAACGAAGAAGAGAGGAGCTATAGAAACGTAGAGGTCAGTGTGAATATCCGCGACGACCCACACTGACGATAAGCTCGGAGAACATAATTTTCAATAGTTTAGAGAACCGTGATGGCGGATCTGTATAAACCGAAGAAGGTGCGGAACGAGCGGAGTAACGATTCTACATAAAGAGGATATACATGAGCGGTCAAAATACTTAAGGGCGTATTCCGTACCACTTTCCTCTAGTCAAATCTCGTCAAGTTACGCCATTTTCTTCCTGAGCAATAGTTGAAACACAGAATGGCTCTTTTGCCGGTGTAGACGTGCGCGACGAGGGAGAATGAACAGATTCCCATCCCAAACTGCCAAGAGACAAATATATATCATAGCACAGCGACCCAAGTGTCTGCCACAGGTCGACTGAGGGTCGTGGTGGCCCGTAACTCCTTAGCTCATGGTCTCTACCTTTCCTCGTCTCTCGTTCCAACTCTCCCTCTCTCTCTGCCTCTCACATCCCGTGTAATCGTTCTGCGAATACAGCAGTTCGTGACAATACGGAGATCGAGGGAAATACACCCTCGACCGAAGCCACCCTCTCGAAACACTGGCAATTCTTCAATAAAGAACGAATTTTTATGTTTTTTTTTACAAGACATCGCAGTCTCGATTCGATGTACAAATAAAAATTTCGAGGCATTTCTCCGCCACGCGTTACAATAATCAAAAAAAAATTCTATAAATATATGCTCAAGGGAACAAAAAAACAAACCGAATGTGTAAACTTTATGTGAAGAGCTTTTTGGTACAAATAAAAATGACA
Source organism: Hyposoter didymator (assembly GCA_037952995.1). Lineage (NCBI taxonomy): Eukaryota > Metazoa > Arthropoda > Insecta > Hymenoptera > Ichneumonidae > Hyposoter > Hyposoter didymator. The sequence goes on along the minus strand of JBAJMU010000003.1, from coordinate 11,270,125 downwards.
AGACAACTGGCAACTGGCAAAAAATTCTCAAAAAATATGCTCAAGGGAAAAAAAAGAAAACGGAATGTGTAAATTTTCTGTGAAGGGCTATTTGGTACAAATTTAGATGACAAGACAACAGGCAACTGGCAACTGGCAAAAAATTCTTATAAATATGCTCAAGGGAACAAAAAAACCAACCGAATGTGTAAATTTTCTGTGAAGGGCATTTTGGTATAAATTAAAATGGCAAGACACAATATTGCGTTTTGGTAACTCTCCCTTCAGCCTGTTGATGAACTCCAGTAAATCTATTTCCTTATTAATACGGAAGTTCCAAAAACTTGAGTATAAAGTTAAAAGCCACACTGTTCCGAATCGAGTTATTCCTCACTGCCGAACTTTGATCTTTGCCCATTACGTAATTGTGAAGTGTAAGTAATCCGAGGCATAAAGTTACAGCGACAATACACCGAGAAGATTGTTGTTACCGGTGTGTGGTATATCAAGAGCCATGCAGCTTTAATACACGCACATACACGAATATGGATACTTATGATAATGAAGGCTAGAGCTTTATTAGAAGCAAGTCGATGGCCGCAGCTATCTTATTCAGGGAAAATCATTGATTTGCCATCCAAGACCTCGTGTGCTCATTCCACCGACAGGCAGTTTTGAAACTTTTCGAACATACAGGGCTGCTACAACGGTATATACTTAATACAAGTTCTTACGGAGCGTGAATTGAGGTTTGCCCTTGGGAGTAGAGGGAAATCTGTGTAATGAAATTTTCACTGAAACGAGAGATAACTTTGGTAATAAAAAGTCTTGTAGGTTCGATGCTTACGCTTTAACGATGCTACGAAATAGAAGACGTGTTGATTTTTAATTTTAATAGGAAATTTGTAAATTCAAGTTATTTACAAGGTAAAAAAAAGTTGGTAAACGTTTTTAAGGGAAACTGCGTTCTGAAAAAATGTAAAAGTTTGTGACTGGTAACGCGGAGAGGACTCTCTCGTGGCTGCAGCTGGAAACTCAGGAGTTATAACGCTGCGGGTAAGACAAACCTTCTGACCGAAAAAACGTTTTTGCGAAACGTATAATATTTAATTGGGGGCGTTTGGATGGCGAGGCACAAAGCCACATGAAACGCTTCAGTTCGTATACGTTCGTGTATACAGTCACCTTATTTTTTCTTTTTATTGTGTTTCCTTCTCGCGAGTCTCATGCGGCCAGAATTCCCTCTCGGAAAAGCCACCGCATTTCTGGCCGTGCGAACACTGAAAATATGTCTCTCTTTTATGGTTTTGCCTCTTCTCCCTCTTTTTCTTTCTCGCTGGATCTCCTCCCTCTCGCTCCCTACTTGTTCCCGAGGGTTTTCCTCATTTTCATTTTATTCTTGTTCCTTTTGTTTCGACGCCGCCACCTTGTTAGAAACGAGCCAAAAGCGATGTACGGGCTGCCCCGAACTGAAACCGTTGAAAATCTCTCGTGGCTTTTTGCGATTACAAAATGTTAGTGCGCGAGAGAAGGGAGAGAGCAACGTTGAATAAACTTTACGCAGCTCAAGGACCTTCTATGGCGACGGTCAAATCTAAATTTTTCTTTTTAGTTTTTTTTTTACGTACGAAATGGTTTGCGAGCCCAAGTTCATGGGAAAAAGTTGTTACAAATTGACTAAAGAACAACATACTCAAATTTCAAGATTGTCCGAGGACAGCTGTAGTTTTTATATAATAAACAAAATTTCGAAAAAAATTTACGACCATTTTTTTTGAAAAACTAAATAAAGCTTCTTCGATGTTGCATAAAAGTGTATGCAAAGTTTTAAGAGGCTTCACCATTTAGAAATCGAAATATTTAATGTTAAAAATTGTAACTTTTAATCCACGCTCTTGTGAGAAACCACTGAAAATTGTGATTTTTATAAATAAATATTTCGACTTCTCCATGGTGAAGCCTCTTGAAATTGCGCGAGTTATTAGAAGTCACTATTCTCTTTGTGTGGTGAAAATTTGAAGAAATTCTATCGATAGAAAATTTTGCATATACAACGTTCTTGAAAGAAAGAAAAAGCTGGAGAAAAATCGTTGATTCTGGTGTGGCTGACCAAACGTTGACTTGATCTACTCATTGGATTTCAAGGTTTGTCCGAATAGGACGATTTTATTGAAAAAATAAATAAAGCTTCTTCGATGTTGCATAAAAGTGTATGCAAAGTTTCAAGAGGCTTCGACCTTCAGAAATCGGAATATTTAATGTTGAAAATTGCAATTTTTGACACACGCTCTTATGAGAAACTGCTGAAAATAGTTATTTTTATAAATCAATACGTCACTATTCTTTTTGTCTGACGGAAATTTGATAGAATGGTATCGATATAAATCTTTCCATACGACGTCCTTAAGACGTTGTTATCATTATTCCACATCGAGAAATATTTTGGTTAACAATAAAAAAATTTAGTTCGCATCATTCCTTTCTGGAGTTTCGTTTCTTTGGACAAATCCATGGAGTATGAAAAATAATGTAAGTCGAATCTCGCGTAGTGTCCCCGAACAACTTGGGTGTTCTATTTAAGGATTCCTCGAAGTGATTTATTGACTCACTAGGGATGTTCCGGAGTCACCAACCTTTCGGATTCATATTATTACGTTATAAATTCTTCAAGGATATATCTCAGCCCTAGCTCTGCTCCATGACGATATATCGGAGCCATTTTACTCGCTTGTCGACGGGACGATACTCGAGGATAAAGCTATGCGTTTTATATCCTTAAAAGCCTCGTTATCCATCGTCCTACGTCGTCCTTTTGGCCATCGAGCTACGTGTTACGCCTTCGCGATGTTAAGGCACATAATTCATCCGTTTATGTAATAAAATCGTACGCGGTATTGCGTGAATAATGATGCGAAAAAGTACTTTTTGTGAATAGCAGGATTGCATGTTTCTTTCTTCCACACAACCGAGCAAGTATTTTAAAAATTCTTCAACTAGTTCCTGCAACTCAAGGATTTTTTATATTAAAAAAAAAAAGAAAAAAAAACGTCGCATCATTCATCGCTTGTCTTGCACAATAAGCGGCTTATATGAAATGGCTTTCGAGACAGAGAACGATAAAATGGAGAAAACACAATAAAGGAAGAAAAAAAAAACTGAGCTCCAACGACGTTAATATACTCGCTGAGATCGTTGCCAAGTTTCGTTAATTTTTTTTCGACTACGAGCGGTGTAGAGGACCGCGAGTTTCCAACACATGCTGCATAGTAGCTTGAGATCTGGAAATCTCTCTCCCGGTAAGAAGACAGCTTAGAGTTTTTACTCCTCGCGGGAAGAGAGCCATTACACACTTCGATCTCAGTCTCTGGCATCACTCGACGATTTTCTCAGGGAGTACGAGTTTGCTACACAATTATGCGTATTCAGAAATGCGAATAGTGACCTAAGTGCGAATATCACAAGTGTATATACGTATGAAATGTTCCGTAGACTCTTTGTCGGTTTTTGGCATCGTAAAACTAAAAAAAGAGAGAGTTTCAGAGCTTTCCATATTTTTTATGCCCGGCGCGTACTCACTGAGTACATGAAAAGTGCATTTTGTCCAGGGACGTGAGAATGCAGTGGAATGTCGACGCACTATTTACGATTATTTTTTGAAGAAAGATTCAAATTTTTATTTAATTTTTTTTTCCCGATAAACATTGGACGTTTTGCACGTTTTTGTATATTAAATTAAATTAAATATTTTACATCAAATTAAAATTAAATATTTTCATTTATCAAATAAAATATTTTTATTTGTTAAATTGAATATTTTAATTTATTAAATAAAATATTTTTATTTATTAAATATTACCGATCGAAATATCGATTATTTTTTCTCATTGATATGCAGATCCGTATTCGGTTGGTATATCGCGCATTTTGGCTTCGGATGATGATTACGATATGATAGGATGTATAACAAGGAGCCAGAATGACGAGGATGTTGAGAGCTTTGTTGTGTAGCCTGCATCATAATAACCATAAAGAGAAGAGCACTGGCTGGACCACACGAGATGTACACGTACTTAACCTATTTCGGAGACGTGCTATACAAGTCCTTCTGTATTTAGCTGTTACGATATTCTGTTTGCGAAATAGAGACTCTGCTACGACCTCGAATCAGGGTAACTCTTACCCAGCTGGTTGTCGTTTAGAATTAAAAAATATGTCGAAACTGGAAATAAAATTTAGTTAAACTGGTCGATATTTTGTTGAACACGGTCAACGAAATATTTTCGAACAATTTCCAAATTTTCGTTATTTTAGCAGTAAATTTAGTTTCTAACGGAATTGTCAGCAAAATTTGCGATTGGAACGACAAAAGTTTGCTTCCGAAGAGACTTTCTAAAATATTTCTTGTTGCAATGCCATTATTTTTGGGATTATTCGAAAAAACGTTTAGTCGAACGTATCGAACAAAATTTCCATCTTTTTCAACAAAATTTTGTTTTCAGTGGATTGTAAAAATTATTCGAAAACAACTTGATCGTTGAAAAATGCTGGGGGAATGATTTTTCGAAAGGTGATTGAATAATGAGTAATTGAGGGAGAGAGAAGAGTCTAATCAGACAAATGGCAGGCAGGGATGAACGTTATTGATAACGAACCGCGTATATTGGAACCATTTCGTATATCTACGCGTTTATATAATTAGAATGAAGTTTGGTCGACGTAATTGCTAGAATAATTTCGATATTAATGAAGCAACTTGTACACGGAGCCGAAATTAATATTCGCTTCATAGGAGCACTGGATCAAATGGAATTGAAAAAAAAAAATAAGGAAACTCGTGGTCCGTGGTGTGGTAGAAAATTTGTAACGCACGTTTGTGATATGAAGGCGAACAGCAAAATTTCTCACACAGCATGAAACGGCATTTATCATATTCATCGGCTATTCAAACGTTGATTAAATCAATCCGACTCGTTAAACAAACTCTGCACGTAGTACACATGCCATATCGATCGCAAATTCTCTGCAAAATCATTGCTTCCTCTCTATGTGTTTGCAGGCAGGCTTGATTACGATGTTGTATGAACAGTGATTTGGTGCGTATAACGTTGTTCGAGCTTTCGAGGCTCTCGATTTATTTTTCCAAAAACTCGTGTTCATCAAATTGCAACAATTTTCAAAGCTTCGTGATTCAAGCGCAAAAACCAAAGTCTGTACTTGATTGGAGCTGCAATAGCATCGTTGGATTGCAACGAAATTTCGTTTTTTCTTAAGCAGATCTCAAGGTCATTCAAGGTCATAGTTTTTGAAATTGAATAAATAATTAATAGAAAAACGTATTTTTTAGTTTTCCTCGTGCGAAATTATTGATGATGTCACGTCAAGTTCGAGAAACTTTAGTTTCCCGGAGAATGCGCAGGAATCATCGGAGAAACGATGATTGTTTACCTCACGTATTCAAATATCTATTACGCGGTTGCATCCTCGTGCTAAGTAGTGTACGTGCACCAGCTTAAACGTGACCCTATTAATTATTATTCCACTTTCAGGCGTGTTTATTCTGCTTCGAAGCGCGCTACTCCGCTTACATTATAGATCTTGTGGGCGTCCTCTCCATGAGACAATTATGGTGGTGGCCGAAGTGTTACAGCGATAGAGCATGCTACTTTCCAGGCGAGAGAAAAATGTATTCGCTATGAAATATACAGCCAACGGGCTGGACGTGGAAACAATTTAGCAGAGCAGTTGTTTAACGACGTAGAATGAGATAAAATTGGATGATCCCAGTCTCGAGCAAGAACCATTATGTTTATCACAATATCGCGGCCGAAAATAAAACGAATGCTGAAAAGAAATGGGATTGCAGCAGGAATTTCAAATACACAAACGAACGCTTTCCACTGCCGGTAGCACGGCAAGCGGATCGAAAGAAACTGGTCTTGACACTTCCGCGTAAAGACGGTAGGAAAATATGCTGGGCCTTTTTTTTGTAATCGATGAATCAGGGCTCTAGCTCTTATACCTTTACGAATGTGAAAAATCTTATAGTTTTTCGTATTTTTGGATTTTTGTATTTCTGTATTTTTGTATTTTTGTATTTTCGTATTTTTGTATTTTTGTATTTTCGTATTTTTGTATTTTTGTATTTTTGTATTTTCGTATTTTTGCATTTTGGTATTTTTGTGTTTTTGTATTTTTGTATTTTTGTATTTTTGTATTTTTGTATTTTTGTATTTTTGTATTTTCGTATTTTTCTATTTTTCTATTTTTGTAGTGAACGGCGACTGGAGGAATCGCGAATCTTTGTTGGATGCAATGAAATGTTTAGCTCGCTGCACGTGACCGCAGGATTAGTCGATTCAACGAGTATTTCGTGAATCCACGAATTTCTTTTCATACTTTATAGAGAATGCATCTGTGGATGCATAAATTTATGAGGGACGCTGAACAGACTGGAGGGTATTGCGTTTTTTTTTTTACTCGTACAAATAAGTCCGCGTGACTTAAACAACGATGGGTTGGGTCGAGCTGGGCGATCATTAGCTTTACGACTTAATTTGTTTTTACGATAAAAGGGCGACCTATCCAGCCCCTTGAACACTCCAGATACGAGACATATCCATGGGAAACGTACAGAAAGAGGTAAATGCATGAGAGAGATGGAAAAGAGTAACGTGTCTACGTCGAAGAAGCTCGACTGTATTGGGTCATGAGAAAAAAGAGCTGCGTTTGCGAGGACCTGCATGTATGTGTCAACTGCATGGGAATAAAAAGGCTCAACCTGGGCGATTCAACATGTAAAGTAGTGTAGGTTTTAGCCTCGAGTTTGCAGTCGAAATACGTTTACTGCCCGACATATTTACGCAAGCAGGCAAGAGGATTTCGACGTTTTTTTTGTTATACCTTCCTCTTTCGCAAAAGCTCAAAGTCACTCGTGTCTTTTATTTTTCCCACCGTGTAGAAAAAGTGGTTTCACGAAAAGCTGACTGCAGAAAACACATTGCTGAAGAGTTTTCTGAGAGGATTCAGTAAATTCTAACGATGCTATGAAAATTCATGCGAAAGCGGGGAATAAAATGTTTTGAAATGCTGCGAAAAGCAGGATTACGAGTTTGATCAACGAAAGACAACTCGCTCGGTATAATTATTGATTTCTCATGTTGAATTCGAACAAATGAATGTTCGTTCGATCCGATTGAACACTTCATTAAAAATCCACGTTTGATACACGTTAAATGTGAAAAGACGAGATGAAATATTGAAAAAACTGATTTCACAGCAAACTAAATATACGCTCGTGCACATGATGAGCGAATTCGAGATTCGAAAGGAATTGCTACAGCTATAGCAAAAGGATATTGTCGGCTTGCCTCATTCGAAGGCTATGTATGGGTTTCGCCTGTTTTCGAGTTGATAAGAGAGCGGGAGGGAAGCGTAAAACGTGAGGTTGCTGCTGTGACCTACATATGAACCTCATTGTTATTTTATTCTTCGACATTCCTTCCCTCCCGCTCTCTCTCTCTCTCTCTCTCTCGTTCTCTTGTTCTTTCCACACTCTATCGGGACGCATTCGCATTGAGCTTCCATGACGCGTGCACACGCTCGTGTCAAAGTGAAATCAAAACCTCGAGCGTGTGCACAACTCCGTGGGAGTGAAGAAACCTCGTTCGCTGTGTATACATGCGAAACGGCATTATATGTTCTCTTTGCCGGATATCATTTTCCGCAATCGTAAGGACGCATTATTCACCGCGCGCGAGCTTCTCTTCGTTAGTATCGGGATTTCCGTCCCCCGACCTCGCATCTCGTACGTGTTGTCAATCGAAAAAAGCAGTCGATATACGTGCAAACACATACGCTCTTATTGCGTATATATTTATGGGTAGACTCTCGACCTCGAGAGTCCTAGAGCTAGCAAGATAAATTGATGAACCCGTTACGTATATCACGGCTCTCTTCACACGAGGAAAAAGGGTGAGAGAGAGAGCTGCAGAGGGAGAGACAGTGTGCACTGCACCACGGGACAAACCATTTATCACGTCTTTTCATATTTATTATCTTTTACCCTCTCTGTCTTACTGTCGCGAGCGTACAGCGATTCCCACACAGAAAGACTGAACGAGGTATTTACTATCATATCACCTTACAACGGAAGTCGCAAACTATATGACCAACGCGCAAATCCCCATCGTTATTCATCCTGCTACATTAATTTTTTTTTATCCAGGCTTCTCCAAAAAGGCGGAGGATTAATTGTTGTGAAAAAAAAAAAATCCAGTACGAAGATGATTTTGATTCGATAACTAATTGCGACAAATTGGAACGTTTCAATGTCATTTTGTTATTACAAATTTCATTCTTTGGAAAGAATCGAATCGAGGAAAAAAATGATTCATCGAGATAAAACGAACGTGAACGTCCGTCGGAACATTCAATGGTGAAAGACATTATGAACGAAATGAACTGCACACGAGGTAACTGCGGAGAGGATGAGTTGTACACTTTTTCTTTATACAATCGCAGAAGGTTCGATCGAGCGTGGAGGCGCGAGCACCGGGTGCAGTCGACGGATAGGCTCGTGGATTTTCTCCCTTTACTTCATTCGCTTTATATATCCTCCACATCCTCATACGGTGGTCGAGAGGAACGAGCTCAAATGGATTGGAACGAATCCCCGATCATTTAACGTCCGACCTACCGACCAACCTATATATCGTTTGCCTTTCTTCGCGCTGTACCAGAGTTTACTTCCGTCTACGTGTACATCAAATCCACCGATAGAATGGCACCGGGGTCAATTGAATTTGCTAGAAATATTATTTGACAGCGTTGTATCGTCCAACAGTCCGTCCGTGCAGTAGCAGGTCAACAAACACCCGGCTGCCACACTAAAAACAGAATTTTGTTGAAAAAGATCGACATTTTGTTCGATACGTTCAACACTAAACGTTTTTTCGAATAATCATAAAAATTGTGTCATCGCAGCAAAAAATAATAACTCAAATTTTGAAATTATTTAAAAATGTTTAGTTTATCGTATTCAACAAAATATCGACGATTTTCAACAAAGTTTTATTTCCAGTGCTTCACTGCTAAAAAAACCCTGACAATTACATTCGTTTTATAAATCTTTTGACTGAATTGAAACGTCAATGTCGGTGAAGTAGAATATTGACTTTCACCGAGCCTCTGCACTGAAAATAATATTTTGTTGAAAAATATGGATATATTGTTCGATACGTTCGACTAGAAGTTTTTTTGAATAATCCCAAAAATAGTGTCATTGGAGCAAGAAATATTTTAGAAAGTCTCTTCGGAAGCAAAATTTAGTCGTTCCAATCGTAAATTTCGCTGACAATTCCATGAGGAATCAAATATTCTGCCAAAATAACGAAGATTTTGAAATTATGAAACAAATATTTAGCGTGTTCAAAAAAATATTTACGATTTTTAACGAAAATTTCATTTCCAGTGCAGACTTATCGAAAGAAAAAATCTCAAAGGTACCACGATATTGCAAATCGGACACGATTTCAAAGCTTCCAAAACAATTTGTTTGAGAACTCTAGGAATTGCTTTAATTTCGAAACTCGAAAAGCCACATCAAAGTTCGAATGCAATGATAGAAAGTACACAGCGAATGTGGAGCTATTGTTCTTGCCTTGTACGAAGACTCTGCTGATCCAGGATCGACCAATCTCTGATGATGAGGGACGGAATCGTCGCTGGTCGTTGTACGATCCATTCAAGTGTGTCCCTATCGATATCTCGTATCAATACTTTGTGGTTGAATGGCTTCAGTGGAACGTATGGTAACTACAGACTACTCGATGAAAGTTTTCGTCTCTGGACTGCATCGCATACTGCATTGCATGTATGCACGTTCCTGCTCGACTCCAAATTCCCTTTTGCGTTTGAGGCAGAGTTGCTCGTTATTCTAATAAGTGGGAGCAAGACACAAAGAGCAAGAAGTACGGAGTCAGTTGGACAGAGTTGAAAGCTTAAAGCCTCGAACGGACTGTATCGGGCCGAAGAATGGCATCGGTTCAACTCGACTGGAGGACCAATGAACAGTAACGCATTCGGCGATTGTATAATGCACACACATATACGTGTATATTCCTTGAACACGTTACATACTGAATGAAAGCGTCCAAGCGCAGAGAACGCAATCCGTTGAGAGGCAATAAGCCCCCGAGTCCACCGGGGGTGTGCGACAGATCTACCGGCATTAGTGAACCCATTGTCGTCCAATAAACCTTCTCACCTCTACACGTATAGAGACGCTCTGGTCTTCCTGCCACGCCAACTTCCACCGTTGATCCTACTATTATGAACCGTCACCTACCTGAATAATGTGAACCTCTCAGTTTCTGTGCAGCATCTCTTCAGAAATTGTCTTGGATTCTGACTCCAGAATATTTACATACTCCAATGTTTGATAGAGCAATGAATCATGAGTCGCGAATGAGGTCAACTTGTCAGCATCAATTCTCCAGATACGAAAGCAATGAAAACAAACTTTTTTCTTCATCTTCCAAGTTTTTTTTAGCTCCTGTTCATCTTTGTCATTCATCGTTACGATTGATCTACACTTCCAAAGTGATTGTAACGTTACTGCCACCTTGGGGTGAAAACTAACCCAGGCCTATTAAGGAAAATAGTCATTTTTCCACTTTTGTCGGTTTTAGCATTTTTTTTAGTCCACTCAAATTTGATTTTTGGCTGTACAAAGTAGAGAATCTTTTAAAAAAAGCTTTCAATATGTTTTGTAACATTTTTCAAGCCGAAATATTCAGTAGTTCATTTTTTATAACTATTTTTGTCACTGGGGTGCAAATCTACCTCATGGTGGCAAGTACGAAATTCTACAGAGGTTTGGGAAAGAAGGGTTGAGAAAAATAGTCATTTTCCACTTTTGTTGGTTTTAGCATTTTCTTTAGTGTACTCAAATTTAATTTCTGGCTGTACAAAGTAGAGAATCTTTTACAAAAAGCGTCCAATATGTTTCGTAACAATTTTCGAGTCGAAATATTCAGTAGTTGATTTTTTATAACTATTTTTGTCACTGGGGTGCAAATCTACCTCATGGTGGCAAGTACGAAATTCTACAGAGGTTTGGGAAGGAAGGGTTGAGAAAAATAGTAATTTTTCTACTTTTGTTTGGTTTTAGCATTTTTTTTTAGTGTATTCAAATTTAATTTCTGGCTGTACAAAGTAGAGAATCTTTTAAAAAAAGCTCCCAATATGTTTTGTAACAATTTTCGAGTCGAAATATTCAGTAATTCATTTTTGATAACAATTTTTGTCACTGGGGTACAAATCTACCTCTTAATGGCAAGTACGAAATTCTAAAGAGGTTTGGAAAGTAAGGGTTAAGCAAGAAATGTGTGTTGTGGAGGACGAAATCTCTTCCATCCACGATTTTCACTCTTTTTACTAGAAATTTCTATGATAAAAAGAAACAGGATATTAATTTCACTTGAATTACAGCGAAATGATTGCAAAGTGGAAGAGTAAATTATCGCTTGGGCACACTGGGGAGTAATTTATCTACCAGCGGGGTGGGAGAAGATTCCCGCTGGTGTGGTCCTGGTGTGTCGCAGGTTCCATAATTCCTAAAATGTACAGCTACATATGGGTAATTATCACGACTAGCATGTCGCGCGGTGGTAGCAGGACGCTGCGGTACAATCCTCAACTTTTTTCACCATCCGCAGGCAACGTGCTTTTTTTTCCAGGCTCTTACATTTTTATAACACCCGCTAAGCTATTCAGCTGCGATGAAGGGCATGGAGATGGAAAAAGAGCTTCAGGAAAGAAAAAGAGAGAAATATGCGTGAGTTATCCGGTTAGCGCGTGCGGGTCGGTAAAAACAAAAAGAAGGAAAACGTTATAACACGATTTCATGGCGGAAGTCGCGTATTTAAAGGCTCTCCTGCGTCCCCCGTCCATTTCGTTTAATCTCTCCCTACCTCCGAAACGCTCTCGAGAATGTCAGCCAATTTACGGAGTAGCACAAAATGAAATCGGGATACGGAGACGCTCAGAATTTCGTCTCGTTATTCTAATTTTTCAGACTATTTACCTCGGGATGCGTTTATACACACTCGGTCGACTCGTCCGCGCCGTTATGCCGAGGAAGGGTTGAAGTTTCATGTAAACACACGACACCAGGAAAACCGATTAAGTTGACACGCGGTCACTGTGCGCCCAGCTAATCTTTCTAGAGCACGTTAGACTTGGACATTTATTGCGCGCGCCTAGCAGCTCACCATGTTTTACAACACGTAGCAATTTAAATATAGATATGCATGAAAACGAGGCAAACAAAGGGCCGGAAAGGAAGAAACGGCGAAGCGTTGTAATCCCTTTGCTCTCCAACATAATTTGACCAAAAAAAAAAACTCCACTCAAGCACACTCACAGCTTTGACTGCTGCAACAAATAATTACGATATTCATAAATACACGCCCAGGTTCGATCCAACTTTTTTAAAATATACGCAATTCCCTGGAATTCCTGATTTTTAAAGGATGAAAATTTATTGGTTTGCTGTTCAAACTGCTACATTACGAGAGTGTCATTGACACCTGTCGTCCTGGGAGATCGAGTAGAGACTCTTCCACGTACCGTTGATGGTGAGGATGCTTGGACGTCAATGGCGTCTCCACTGTATTAAAAGTACGATTTTGCGTGAAATCAGGTAGAAACATACAGAGTGCATTGGAATTTGTGATACCAAAGGAAAATGTTAATCTTCTCATGCGATTTTTTTCACACTTGGCAAGTACTCGCCGCTCCGTGAGGTATCGCACGTGCTTTTGGTAAATCCAGTCGCCCGAATTCACGTAATAAAGTCTCACGAGTGCGGTATGACATGGTGTCGTTGCTGCTGGCCTCGACATGAACATGCTTTCAGCTTTAAAGCACTCGTGGTATCACTTGCTCGTCCTACGGGGGTGGCGTTCTGACTTGACTTCTGGCCACTTTGTGAGTTTTGCCGCTGGTAAAACTATCACATTGCTGGTGCAACTAGGTCGAGTGGTCAACGGACGACAGGCGAAAAAGCAGAAAAATATACGACAGAGAGACTCTTTAAGCTCGACACTCGAGCCAACAGAGCGTCTCGGAGACGTGTACAGATTTCAAGTGCAACACGTGACGTTTCGACATCGAATTCAAACCAAAATGGAATATCTAGTTGGCCAGTCAATTACTGAACTCGAATCGTTCAGTGGCGATTGCTCGAATGATTCCGTTGATGAAGCTGGCGAGAAGCTGGCCAATGCGCATTTAACGTACATGTGTTCGTGTTTAACTAATTAATTAGTTGAAAGAGCAACCAATGGACTGTTCCAAGGCTCTCGCGCGTTTGTCTATGCTCGAAGGAAAGATCGAGCATGAGTCGACCGAGATCCATTCAATATGACGATACGAATATCTCATCCTCACGCGGAATACCATCGGAACTTTTTCACAAAGTTTTGTTAGCCGTAGGATCGCGAGAGCTCTGACGCGCCGAGCCAACAGTATATCTTTCGAAAGTGTAAATTGGATACACAAAGTTTGCACGTTGCGGTGTAGAAACCATTTAGCCGTTCAGTTCATTTTCCGCAAAGTTATCTCAGTTCGCACACGATGATATTCCAATCAGGTGCATGGTCGGACGTGCTTGCATTATCTGCTCTTGGATACACACTGAGGAAATACATATGCACATAAGCGAGAGGCAAATTTTCCTTTCGGTAAAGCGCAGCTCTTCCACCTGCACAAAGTACTTTCTTCCTTCAGGCGACGAGAAAGCGTCGATCTATTCATTCATCTTTTGTACATATATCTATGGAGATATATGTAAACAGAATGAGCAGGTGAACGAGCCAAGAGTATAAAGAAAAAGACGGCAAACTAGACGAAGCTCGGGTACCCATTTCGAGCGAGCTATATAAATGTATACGTATATGCAACTGACAATACAAATGTTGACACAGAGCAGGTATGTGAGGGTGAATATGAAACGAAAAGTGTGCCAGTAAAGTGATGGGTATATCGGTATACGACACACGTTATGTGTGGATGATGGCAAAAAAGCATTCATCCAAAGACTGCTCTTCCAAGTGCATCAAAACATGCTCTACGAGCTTCAGAACCACGTGTGTCCATACCTACGTGGGCCAGCAGATTGTGGACCATACCAAAACGTATTCACAAAAACCAACATCCTGTGCCCACTCGTACACCCTCATCTCTGAATCACTTATCAACTCCCATCTTCATTGTTAATAATCATCCTCACTCATCGTATTGTGCCATTAGCTTTAAATAACAAAAATATGCGAAAAAACTAACGCTGCAGCAAAAAGACGCAATTGAAATCGTATTAAATGAATAAACACCAAGTAACCTATTTTATCCCATAAATGAGAAAAAAAGAGATTCTTTATGTGACAGAATGCAACAGACAGGAGCAAGAATGAAAACCCATGGACAAAGCAGAACATTAAATTATTCTTCGTGATGAGATCATTGAAATACTCATTCACGATTAGGCCTAGGAAGACTTTTCCAGGTACCAACGGTTTTCGTTCATACTGCACTGAATAATTCCTAGTCAATTTTTCCAGAGTCTCGGCTTCAGGTAAAAAGATAGGGAGGTAGGAATATGGAAAAAGATTTCACATTTTTTGTTCGGAAACGTTACCCACCCAACTTTTTCTTGATATACCAACACATATCCGATCTCCAGTGGCTGGAGGAACGTGACCGAACGACGATCGTCTGGAAATGGTTATAACCTCCCAAGGCAGAAGAGACCCGTTGGGTTGCGTGGTCGGTGAAAAGTTATCGCTGATACGGCGATTCTACACATCGAGATGCGCCTCGCGGCTTGACAGTATTAGTATACGTGTTTTCGTTCCCGTGTTGGATCGAGACTTGAGCGACACGGAGACTAGTCGCATGCCAAGAGCAGAGAAGTTGAGTTCCGCTTGCATCCTACCCTTCCAAACACATCGTCTCTTGTCCTCATTCTGACGTGGGAATGAGAGCACGTAAGAGATGATCTGCTCGAGTGGAATCTCGTAGACCTCCCATCCCAACCCCATAGACGAATGTTATGGTCGCGACCATGGGAAGCTTTGGGACCCGAAATCGAATGGAAAACAAACTTTACACCGGTCCTTCTAGTTTACTCCCAGCGTATACATCGATCCTGAGACTCCGTTAAATTTACTGACATTCGCGCGTGTCAAAGATAAAGAGAAAAAGTGGTGGTGTCTAACTTTAGTTTCAGTAAAAGCGTCGCAACCCTTGCCGAGTATCATAAAGTTGGATTACAATCAAATGCGACAATTCCAACTCGACATTCTATCGGAGAACGAACTTGGTCCACGTGACAGTCTAATGCACTCAATGCACGTTTCTCAGAGTGTCTTAGAAGTGTCATTAAATGTTTATGCTCATGCCTCAGGGGTTAAAAAACTACATGGTTCTTCAATTCAAGCAAATAATCAAATGTAGCTCAGTTTTGAAAAAGTAAGTAAAACGTTATTGCCAAGATTATTCGATCAAAATTTTTATGGTGGGTGTTATTGGAGAATTGAGATTCTGATCCACCAGCAGTTCCAGACCTTTTCTTTTAGCATCAAAATCGAAGCGATGGTTCTCCGTAACTAGGAGGGATGATTGCATTTGTCTCTCCCTCTCTGATTTCTGCAATCGACTCTCTACACGTTGGATAACATATCAAAGGACAAGAGTTTCTCTATGTAGTACTGGCAAAGCGCAAATCTGTCTATATTTGATGCTAGTCCTGCTTTGCAGCGGACGAGATCCGTAGATCATTCGGAAACCAGGTGGAATACGTGATCCCTTGGCTGACAGTGCAATCGGAGAGGCAAAGGGCTTCGGTGAGTTGTTGCTATGGCTAGTACTACTGCGACGAAAATTCCACCGATAGAAGCGGAGGATTCTGAATGTGTATACATTCCGGGTGTCTGGTTTGGTTCAGCTCTTTTTTGCTCCCGGGCTGCAAGTTCTTTCATTATAAATCCTATTAACTCCGCAATCACTGAGATTGTCTCGTGAAGGTGAGCATTTTGGTACAGAAATAATTTAAAAAAAAAAAAGTAATTGCTGAAATTCGTAGGGAGCATCATTTGATTGTGACGAAGTATTCAGAACGGTTTTAAAATGTTGAATAGCTGAGTCGATCGATGCAACTGATCGTGAGAATCCACTAGAGAAAAAAAATTTTCAGGTCTATTCGCATCAGGATGAAGCTAAATTATGAAACGCGGTGTATACGATTTTTTTCGTTTCTTTTGATGGGTAAAGCTTTTGATGATCATACTCGAAAGTCTATACTCGTAAAATAAAGTGCACGCGTTGCACAATTTGTATTCGTGGTTGCGGATAGGCGCCGGGCTCTTTCGTTTATAGATCCAAGGATTCGATGACGCGCGGCTTTGCATGCATATCAAGAGAATCCCGCTACGAGCGTGGTATGTATTTTTTTTTTCTGTTTTTCATTCTTTCATGTGTTGTGAGGCACGAGCCAGGGTGTTATATTTGATCAGGAGCGCCCGCTGTGAATGGATGCCAGATACAGGCGATTGGTGTACCTTTTTCAAACGGCGTTATATCACGTCATCCAGCCACGTTATGCCTGCGCAACACTACAGGAGATTGGGAGGCTCTTTGACTCAAGAAGCAGATTGATTAACCGGTGATATTTCGAAATAACCAATCACGAACATGGCTGCGGTTTTTCTACGTAATGAATTCGAGCAATCCCGTTTTCTCGATAACAGGAAGCGAAAAAATGTTGCAGCCATTTAATGAAAATCCTGTGGCTTCCTCGTAATTAATTTGGCCAAATAATCGATTTTTCATTTCCTACCTTATTTTCAAAGCGTTACTTTATTGGAATATGCATATATTATCATGTGGAGGAAGGACGATAATACCTTCTTTGGGTGTGACATATCCGTGAACCTCGCAGTAGCTTCCGGCTGGTCCCGCCGTTCCTGGTGTATCCAGAGTAAAAAGTGTATTTGCCGAAGACACCGTGAGGCCATCTTCGGATGTATGAATCAAACTTGTAGCTTGTGACGCCGAGCAATGTTGATGATGCGGGCGCTGTTGTTGATGATGTGACTGTTGCTGATTCTCGTTCCACCTCTGGGAATTTTGTTGCTGGGCTACGAGCAACTCTTCGCGGCGACACTTTGAGCAACGACGCATCTCCGAACGAACGCGCAACAGCCATACCATACCGAACAGTGCCATAGCAACCTCGAGAACGGGTAACCTGCTTGACGTATGCTCCTTCATGCTCGTCGTAATCCCCAGGTCATCGAGGCCGCAAGCGTCCTCGCGATACATCACCAATCCTTTTCCACTTAGGTCAGTAACTTTCTCGTGTGACAGACACTACACTACCGCTACTTTGTCCCTACGTTCGCTTTTTATAGAGCTACCTTTTCATTAACGTCACTTGGACGAGTTTTTCTGTTTTGTTCCGGTTCTTCTATTGTTCTCGCACTCACACACATACACAAAAAATGTACTGGGTTTAAGAATCCTCTGCTGGTGATACTTTGTTTCCGTTTCACTTCTTTACTGCACGAAATCTTTGGTACAAAAGATGGTGGCTAAATCTAGTGTTTCCTTTCCACCTCTGAGGATTCTGTTTCTAGCTGGTTTTTGCAACAATTGCCCATATTTGTCCACCTCCAAATAAACCTCTTCCTTTTCCAAGCCCCACACACTGGCTATCGTTTTTTACGCTGCAAGTGAGACATGCCACTACTAACGACTACCACTTCTCGCAAAGCACTCAACTTCTTCTTTTACCAACTTTTTTACCTCGTTTCTTAGACCAATCGTTCACTCTCAAGGGCAAAAGCTCCCCTTCGTTTATCTTGGCATTTAGAATACCGTTTCTCGGCGACCGTAGCACTTGGTCAATGTCAAGAGGTCACGAGATCCTTTCAATCTTAACACCCATAGCCACTTGGTGAAAGAGATTTTTTGAATTTTCAGAAACAGTAGCATAGAATCTTTTCAACCAGTGGTGCTGGAACATTTTTTTTTCTTCCCCAAGAATTCAACGATACATTTTCATTATTCGCTTCACACGTGCAATAATTCACAAGCACGAATCTTTAGACATAATGAACATTTTTCTCGTCCTTTCTTACTCCATTTAGGATCGTAGAAAAATAGATTAAAAACAAGTGTTCGTTTGTTCTTTTCATTGAATGTCTGATAAAAAGAAAGGAACTTGCAGGTTACAGTATTACCGAGACATTTTTTTTTTCAATGTTGGACTGTTTGAGTAACAGCTGTAAATGATGATGCTCGCACCTTTGAAATTCTATCCAAGCAACTGGATGTAATCTTGGAGAACTTCGAGGTGGATACTTTTCAAACGTCAGACGTCACGATCGCGAAGCATTTTGAAACTCAGAACACTGGAAATAAGATTGCATTGTATTGTGTCACAACCGCAAGGTCTGCATCATTTACTTCTCTGCTGTATATTTGTGCTGCGGTACAGTTCGCAGGGATATTCACTTAGTATACAATGAAATGATGCTTTCCAATAGTACGAGATGCTCTTGTGCCACTGAAGCTCGTTCTTTTCATCGAATTCACCAAGTACGTATACTCCGTTGCACTCCGGAGTTCACGGACGAGTACGTCGCATCACGATTTGTGTGTGCAAGCGAGAAAAAACTATTTGAAACTAGTAGAACGAGCACAGGAGTAGCTTATTCTCGTTTACTGCATTTTTTGTATAGCATCGCGAGGTCCTAACCTAAAAACAAGAAGAAAATGACCAAACGGTTGGAGAAAACTGCACATAAAAGTTGAGTGTGGCGATGCGCAGTGAAGTTGGTACGAAAGGCCAATTTCAAGAGTCCAATAAAACTTTCCGCAGTTATTTAGGTGTTAATGTTCTGTGGATACATTACTGGCACTCTACGTTTCTATCAAGAATAATTATGAGAATTCCATGATTTAGCACAATTAAATTAAATGCGATAAATCGTGGAGATGGGATCGTGTGCACAGCGCACGGGGATAAATAGGAAAGGTTGTCACGTGTGAGTCATTGCGGTTTGTACGTTTGCGTCATCGCTGTAAATTTTCCAAGCTTTATACTGGAAATAACATAATAAATCATCCAACGATTCAAGGATCCTGGAAACAAGGGAAATAGAAGGGGCGGTGAAGGGAGTGAGAGAAACAGAAACGGGTGATATATATTGGAATATAAAGAACATCCATATTCCAGAAGCGAGGAACGGTTTCGTAGCACAATGTGCAATTGAGTCGAGGTTTGATGTATTGCTTACAAACATCGTCGAAATCCTCCGACCAAAGCATCACACCGGAATGTCGACAAGCAATTTTACGCAGAGTCAGAATCACGATTTTCCACCGAATATTATTGAATTTTTATTTTGAAAAAGTAGAAAAAACCAATGTACGAGTTTATTGTTATCCGCAGATGAACATCGAAGCATCTAGAAAAAAATGGCGAACGAGGTGAAATAAAAAGAATGAGAAATGCAATAAAACTTTTGGAGGTTTTTAAGGACCCTTGATGTAGAATTTGCGATGATATCAAGAATAGAGTACCTCGGCTGAAAACTTTCAGGCGTACCAGCATCCTGCAAACTGTTGTCCAGTCCACCACTTGATTCTGCCATGACTCTCAGTGTTGATGTTTGCCCGGAGCAGGTCAAATTTAGCTTGGTCAGCCCACGTGATAGGGTGGAATATAGCTTCATCAAACTGCAGTCAGTAACGAATGTTGCAGATTCTGCGTGGATACTTTGTGTTTGCGTTGGATGAATGGTTGTATCATAAAGACTGACCTCATATCCTAGCTGTTGACATGGAATTGTGAGCGGGAAAGCTTCCGGTGCAGGTTCGTAACACAACAGCATTTCATAACCAAAGCAGTCTTTGGTCGTATATCATTTAATTGTCGCCCATTCTCACAAGCTAACAAAATTTAATGTTAATGACTTTTTGTGTATTACTCGATAGCGGATAAGGTTGAGGGCCAAAGGATAAAAGGATATCGAAATATGGTGTCCTGCGCAGACGTGATAGGTCGAGTATGCCTTTATCTATACCCGCATTTCCTCTTGGGCTTCCTCCATTTGCTTTCCCATATCCTTCCTTCTGCTGCGTACACCCATTTACATAAATTCGCATCAACATTATCCATACCATGCTCGCAGATAAATCAATATTTCCTGCTGCTCACGATGTCAAGTTCCCTACGTTAGCAAACCTTGTTAGCAGCTTCTCTTCAGTGGTAGGCCACTAACAATCGATGAAAAACATCGGTGCACCCATCGGCTTGGCGTAAAACCTTTATCCAAACGCCTACTCGAAAACACACCAAGTCAATTCGGTACAAATGGATCCACCAACGCACGCACGTATTGACTGAAGTTGGAGACGGACAGAGTTCGCGTACGCAGAAGCTCTCGGTGAAAGCGCGTTAAGCCCACGAGTTTCAGCTTCAGACAGCCGGATATATGACTTCATAGTTTACATGTGTAGGGAAGCACGTTTATATACACCCGTACGTGTCTTTACCATGTGCTGCCTGATGCTGCAATGATTTCACTTGCTTTGCTATCGTTCAATCACGTATAACATCCGTCGCGGGGGAAAGCCTCTTCGAGAAACTCTCTCTCTCTCATTCTCTATGTTTCTCTCTCGCTCAATGTGTTATCCTTCGACAACTATTTGAAACTCGTGAGTATGGGAAAGCCTCAAAAGCACACGTGCAACAAATTTCAGTTGTGCCATGGTATTACGTAGTAAAACGAACGTTTTCCTGTCGTAAATCCACCCCCAACGGACCGTTAGACAATTGGGGTTCGATATACCGGGATGCTCTGATTTGGCTCGTTTCCACATCTACGAAAGAAAATATATATCCCTGTGTATGTAATACCTTGTATAGTCATAGGCTATCATAACATGGGCGAGCCAGAGCTTGGAGATCGGGAGCACTAGCGTAGGAAACGTTTCTGTGGAGCACGTATTTTCAAGGGAGCAAGAGGATTTCATGAATTTCGGAACTCAAGAGGAAAAGCGGCTTAGCACTCCTCGCGAGTTAAGCCGATCGACGGCTAAACATCGAAAGAGAACCTCCAGTTACTCGTAACTACTCCGAATTTGCTAACAACGTTATATTTCTCATGGCTTTGGGACTTTCAACAGTTACGTCGTTCGTCCATTCAATTGATCTCAATAAACGAAAAGATGAGCGTCTAAGCAGCCATATGCCTTTGTATAACCAGAAATTGAAGGTAAAACAATCCAAAATAGAAATCGAACGTTTTGTTTCTTATCCAATTAAGTATTCCATTAAATCCGCGTTTAAAACGAATAATACAACATTCAGAAGTTTCTCGTCTCCGGCAAAACTACGGAATGCTAATTGCTACCAAAAGTCAGAGCTGCAACAAAACCCACTCGAGAAACTAAAAAGTTTTTCCTTCTCCAAACGAAAGCAAGGCGGAGAGAAACAAAGAGCGTACGAGAAAAAGAAAAAGAGAGGGAGAGAGAGAGAGGGGGGAGTGAAGGATAAACGAGTTGGCTGGGACAAATCCTTTTTGAATGGATCGAGCGAGCGAAAATCGTAAACGGGGAAAAAATCAGACGAATGCTGCGAGGCTTTTGTTGAATGTATATCGGTCGATACACGATAAGCTAGCAAAAGGATTTCTCTTGTTTTCTATTTATTTATTTCCATCCGAGAGTTTCTTCTTTCAGAGTAGAAAGTAACGAGAAATAAGAAAATACCTATGCACCCCTGATGCTTATCCAGGAGCAAACAGCCGCGCAAATTGTTTGTCATTATTTTATATGCCTATGTATTTGCATTATGCATACACGAGCACGACTTGAAAAGGAAATGTCGTCTGAAACGTTTCGGTACTTCGAGTTGAGCTTGTTCGTAAGTTTCACGCATGCGCCGTGCATTCAAGGGACTGTTAATTGCAGAAGAAGACATATTGAACCAGAGCTATCTCAAGTTTTCTCTACCAATCTGTATATATCTACGAAAACACCAAGAGCACTTGGCTAGGCGTACTTTCGATTGTTTCTGCACCTGATGTTTGAAACAAAGACTTGTAGATGAGAACGAGAACATTCAGTCGCACGTGTTTACATAAACACAGACGTTATTTGGTTTATGAAGAGATTTTAAGAGCCTCGGAACAGCAGTCATCTGATGCTGATGTATTCTTAAAAAGGCATGTAATCGATAGTATCGTTGATACGAAGTTCAACTCGAAACAAGCACTCTAGAAAATATACGCCTTTTCCGAATATTTAATTGAAAAAAAAAAAAAAATCTGTTGCGTAATACGATGGACGCATGTCTGGCCTTTAAGATTAAAGTACTCTCACATCATTGGTAGATTGACATGCCGGAGGGTGTTTCACTTATTGCCATCGCATGTTCACCCCGGTAACGGATTATATACTATAAATCCCTTGAGGCAATAATTTCAAATCTCTGCCCGATTTCCCAGCGAGAGAAGATATAGGGCTTCTCAAGAGAGGAAGGTTCGTGAGTTTGCTCGGGAATATAGACGTCAGTTCTCCATGAAGCGTTAGACGCATCACCGTACTCGGATATGTATGTAATTGCTGGTTCCCTTTACTCTGTGTGCAATGGCTGGATGAGACGTGAACTTTCATATCAGATGTCTACGTTCCTATAGCTTGATGGGAATGGATGTAAGTGCAAATACTTAAAAGTGTATATTTCTCTGAATCATCAGGTTTGTGAATATTGATGAGATACTGAGGCAGGAGAAAGACAAAATTCCAAAGGTTGAAAAACTACATGAAGAAGATCGATGGCACAAACATAAATTTGGAGCATCTACAAACATCTCATGGGATTTTATTTCCGCCAAGTTTAACGGACAGTGAAACGACAGTCCAGCAACTTTTACTCGACCAGTTGGTTTAATAAAATGGACAAAGTCCAGGAACAGGTGAACCGATATGACTGGAGGGACATCCCTGGGGGTTAAAGATCCTCGGAGAGTAAAACAAGTCAAGAATTGTATCCAAGTGCCGTTGGTGAGAGCACAAGTTATTAAAACTTTTTTATTACAGTGAGTGGGGCTGGCGTGTTAACTGAGCTTCAGAAAAAAAGAGCTCATGACAGGAGCTATAGCAAAAGCTCTTTTTTTTCTTTCCTGAAACGAAGTCCCTTGTCTCATTTCAGAATTAATTTTAATACGACGGAGACGGAAAAGTATGCGGATATGAGGAAAAGCTAAAAGGAATCACGAGAGGTTAACTTTCAACATATATGCACATGACGGCGCGATAGTGAAAGGAAAGGGATTTCAGCGCAAGTCTTCTCCGAGGACTTTACATAAGGATCTCATTTTCTGTTGCAAATATATTCGGAATCCCTTGAGAGCTATACCGGGAATCTTTGCTGGGAAAGGGACGCGCATTTCTAGAATGTCGAGTTGAATTTACATTTGTATTCTCTTGGAAAATGATGTGAATAAATCGTCTCGATAGTCAATAATAAGACCAAATTAATTCTGTACAGAAAGTGTCCAGTTGCCCAGTGTCATCGTTTCAATGCTATTTCGATGATTATTCCACTATGGCAGTAAAAAGCTCCTTGGAAAATCGATCGCATCGAGAGTCCCTCTTACTAAGGGTTAACTCGAGGAGCCAACAAACTCTTTCATGAGCTCTGCCATGGCATATTACGATAACAACGTGAAAAAGGCTTTGTCCCGGGGCTGATAGGAATACGGAGAATGTGACCTGACAGGATGTACGGTTGGCTTGCCAAGCTGAGGGATGCTTCTATTCTTAAAGGTCCTTCGTTACTACAAGGAGCTTACAGACGTAGAATAAAATCCACGTTTCTTATGCTGCTATGCGAAAGAAACTATATCCAATAGGCTAAGAATTGCTCGAGGGGGAACCCAGTTCGTTAGGCAATTCTATTTTGTCACGCGTCCAAGCAATCTTGAAACTCCCTAAATCTCAGACGTCTGAAAATTCATATGGAGTATATATCCTTTCTATTCGTAATACATACGAATACGTATTCTCAATTCGCGACAGAAGCAAGTCTCAATGAGGCCTATCGTCAATATTTCTGGCAAGAGATTGCGGCTTTGTGACTTATTCTATATGAAGATTTATATCAATACAAGAAAAGATCTATTCTTCTGTAGACGTAGGGTATTGAAGCATAACCAAGCCTTGTCAGTCCTCGTCCCAATGCTTCCTTTTCAAGTTCTAGGAGGCCTCTTTCTTCATTGAATGATGAAAGCATCGGTTATGTCACGAGTATACATAGTTCTGACAAAAAGTGTCATCATCAACGGGTGTTCACATTTTACATCCACCCACCTAATATGATCTCATCAAGTCTTGAGCGTCTAGCAAACGCCAAAGCAACGTAACAATGATCATCAAGAGCCTGTGAAATTAATGCTGTTTTAGGTGGGCATTGAATTATATGTGCTTGTCTATGTGTATTGAATCACGAGAGGAAGAGAGAGATAAAAGAGATAGGTAGCATGAAGTAGCATTAAAAGTCGACACCAGGAGCCGAGCAACTTTCTGAAACGTCTAGCCACAGTCACTGAAAATCCGTGTATACGCTGTACGGGCCTCTCCTTCTCCCTCGCAGTACTTTTTCAGTGAGATCTCTGGAAAACTTACAACTCTTTCATCCTTACTGGAGAAGTATATATAAGCTGCTGACCAGGCATTGTTACTTATGGCAATGCGCGTGCAAGACTAGACTCCTGCTCGCGACAGCCAACGGTGAACCACTGGCGATTTACAACGAAACTTTTAGTGATATTTCACGATTCTGCGATGTCATCGCAGCTATGGTCCCGCTTCAATAACTTCACGGAGTGGCTTCTTTCTCTGCCAATTGCATGTATACAGCATCCAAGGCATCGCGACACTCTTTCCAAGTAGTACGTCCAGACGAAACGAAACAAATCGAATGTACGAGAGAAATGCAAGATACATAGATCATTGGTGAGCGGATACCAATATGTGTTGGAGTATATCTCTGCCACTAGAGTGCCTGCAATCTATGATTGTTGAAGCATGAGGATAAAAAATCCCTGGATACAAAACTCTCGAGGGATAACCAGCGAAACTCGAACTGGAAACTGTCGGATATTTGGATTTAGTGATTTTGCAATCGGGGACGTCAGTTTTCACACACCTCTTGGAAATCCATGTAAAATGGTATTTATGCCCAAAATCATCCGATTCGAAGATGATAACCGGAAGATTTGGAGGAGAACTTCTGGAAGAAAGGATGACGAATCAAGAGAATGTCAGTATAATTTCCCAGTTGCATTTGTCGAATCTGGAGTCGGCTACGATTGGTAGCAACAATTTTCCTCCCAGACCTTATGAAATAATAATATTTTGTTCCCTTTTTATATCAGCGGTAGGAACATGCCTGTACAGTCATGCGTTTCTTATATTATAGCTGAACACTTCGACGAAGCACGTACGCAGACGTACGTATAAGCAAACACGTATCGAGGCATCGAGAACGCGAAAGTAATTGGAATACGTGCGCTCGAGTCGCATGGGAGCCTTCGTATCCTCGGCAGAGCTTCATTGTATATATCGGATGGCCTGCATGCAACTAATCCTGTATTCCCGACACTTGCAAGTTGCTCCACTCGAACTCAATTGGTCTTACACGTTTCAGATTAAATTTCCGATCTATCTCTTCCTGCCATAGCTTAATTAACCCTTTAGGGACCACATCCCAACGTTTTAATTTGCAAGTAATTCCATTACCCCACAAATACGTGCTTAAGTGAATTATCTTCAAATTTTCGAAATCTCAGAAGCTGCAGAAAAAAAGTGGACATTTTTTTCCGCTTGAAAAAGGAAAAAATATTCTCGCATCAATTCATAGCACGTGAAGGTAACATCATGAAGCTTCATGTCAGATATGAAGAAATCATTCTCGAAATATAAGCTCGGCTCATGCAATAATTTACTTTCACGGTAGACATTTACCTCTCGTTTCTCATTCCCCGGAGTTTTGCAATCTTCTCTATTTTAACGTCTCTACCGGTACGAGTTCTTACTTGCTGCCCGTATTTATTCCTCAGGGTCTCCGGAGAAGGGCATCTCCTTACCTAAGTACCTGGAATATTATAACGTAGTGCCATAACCAAATTTCGTCTCCAAAAAGGTAGTGGCGTACGAACGTTGCCGCGTATCAGGTTGACGAAGTGCATTGCTCAGCACAAAACATTGGAAAACACTCGAGGGAAGAAAATTAGGCTCGTAATATTGCTGGATGTAATTCAGCAAACGTCAGTTTCAATAGCCAAGGTATTATCTTACACGCCATAAAACAGCAAAATAAGATAATCCTCGAGCTGAAACTCTAAGTTGAAAGGAATTTTATTGCCTACTTGAAACAGCAACTGCAGAATTGTCACTGATTCGTCATTGAAATACTATTCGATTTAGCCTGTTGGGGCTAATCAATGAAACAAAATACTTGACTAGCTTATGATAGGTTTTAACCTGCATATTGCACATTGGTCTGACCAAAACGCCAGTAGCCGATTCTATGAACGTGGATAATGCTAACACCACTGTAATACGAAATTCTGCTGATTGATAACTGGGAGATCTGGCTCCCGATGAGCTTTCGATAATTACTCCTAATGGAGGATACTGGAGATCCAACAGTTGGTTCCCTATATGCCTGGTTGGCTGACAGGTGAGACCGGTTGACATCTGCGGGCTGTACCGTGAATTACTCATGCTTTATGATTCACGAAATCCTACAGATGGCTGGATATGTCAGATTCATTGCCATCCAAAATTTGGAATTGTTTTTTTTTTTTAGTTGAAACGATAAGCATCCAATACCAAATCCCCTGAGTAATAAGTATACATGTCCAACGATAGGAGCGGCAAGTTGGTCACAGGCTATGAAACAACTTTTGAAAACTTGGCAATCCTGCGGCACCATGGGGGTTGGTAGTTGAATATGATATTGAAGTTTGCATCGTTGCAATGCAACGAAAAACATTTTTTATTTATTATTTCGACAATTAATTGACTCGTTCCAATTTTTCTAGTAAATTTACTTTTCGAATGGCGAAAAAGACTTTCTCGTTATTGTCGACAAACACTGAATGAGAATTTAGTGCGATGCTATAACAAAATAATGACTTTTCGTTGCATTTCATCGATGCAAACTTCAACGTCATAGTTGTATTCGATAGTCATTTCGTTTGAAAATGTAACTAAGGTACTTATTTAGAATCGGCCACCATATGGCTGGTTTTGCTCGAATCCAATGCACTATCACTTGCCCGTGATTATACGTTCCTTCTATTCTCCGGGTTTTCGCACCTTGTTAGAGGCGATATGCGGATCGCAATGGGGAACGATAATGAGCCGAATTTAAGGACACATGTGTGTGGTGTCAGACTCACAACTGGGATAATGTACCTGCTGCTGAGGGTAGACGATTATCGTTTAATCAGATAGAAAGCGGGGATGGAACATCATGGACGGAAATATGAAGCTACATGAATGTTGGTTATCGTGGAGCAGAGGCATATTGATCGCCGATACATACATCCTCCATCGTGTCCCGGTCGGACGCGTACGTCCCCTTTTTCGCGCTCGATCTCATCGTTCATTTCAATAGTTCTGTAAAACGGGCTAAATGGACCACGAAACGTAAGCTTTAGCGATGGAAAATCGAGGCGCATTAACGCTCGACAGAATTCCAATTGTCCTCTCATCGGGAAGGCGTAGCCTTTAGATACGAACCGATTCAACGCTACTGCCTAATATATTTCCCATGGGGAAATTCGTGTCAACATATACACCCAAAGGTACTATTTATATCGGCGGGAAAATGATCTCCGCATGGTTGAAGCGATGGGGCACATCATGACAATGAAATTGCGTGCCCACTATGAAACCTCTCTTATCACGAATTACAGAGTCAAACGAGCATAACACCGCGAGATATTCAATTGTCAAGCTTGCCCGGACTTTGCTCGTGCCACTCGTACGGATTATTTTTTTTTCACCGTCTGCGCATGACCCTTGAATGCTTTCTGCGATGGGTTTCCTTCGTTCAGCGATTATCTATATAAACTACGCAGAGCTTTAAGCCTTGCAGATTTTTTCTGTCCAGGATGTTATCGCAGCGTTTCCACCAGGGCCTTTTATTCGATATCCCATCATTGGAAAAAAATCAGCGAAGCATGAATGGGAGTTCGTTTGACATGCGTGAAATTGGAAGGGTGAATATCGGTGTACGATTGTAAACTGGGGCTTCATAGAAGGTAACCCGTTAGCATATAGCATGAGAGTAAGAAGCTTTGGCCATATTGAAGGGAAGGCGAAATTGCCAAGCAAGTTTCCTGCTCCCAGTAAGCACGCTCGGTTTGTTCCACAATTTCGACGGTTAGTGGTTGGGCCAAATTCCCAAACGTAAATTTTCATCGTCTTTGACACGGTTTGTGGTCGTCGCGTTGAACCAGCAGCCGTTATTATGGTTTTGTCCAACTTGCTAGTGTCATTTAATTCCACAGACTACGCGAACTTCAAAAAGGAAAGAGAATTGAAGGTTGCTTCAATGGAAGGAAAAAAGCGAACCATACTGGTACGGTCAGTAATGATTTCCGATAGCTGGACACTTGGAACTCGCTGCGGGTACCAAATATAGTCGCTGATACACTTACAATCGTAGCGAGACAATAAAGACCAAATAAGGCCAGACACAACGTCTATAAAATCCTCAGCTTCTGTGACTCCATTCGCTGATCCCGACAATAGATGTTGCAGTTGCTTCGAGCCCCGTAACATCAAGCTCAAAGAGCGACTGCTGTCTTCGAGAGTATATCCCGAGAAAACGGGCTTTCGAGCGCCGAAGAACGAAAGGAGCAAGATTCGTACAGTCTAATGCAGGTCATTGATCTCGGACGCTCGGGGGTTATGGTTTGCCAGTTGGCGGATCTTGTTAGACCTGCCACGAGAAATCAGCTTCTCACTCTTCGTTCTCCACTCTTCTCGGCATTCCCCTTATCCTCTCGCACCTTCGCTATGATTTTTTTATTATGGATCGTAAATGAAAAACGCGAGTATACGCGAGAGTCGTAAATTTTTTTTTACAGGCTCTTCTCCTCAAGGACGATGAAACTGTGACGACGGGCGAAGGAGCGTTGTCGTTAACAAAAAAATGACCTGTTTTCCACTGCAGAATGGAAAACAAAAGTGAAAAAATGTGAAATTTTTTCTCCATGACCAAAACTTCACATTTTTCAAGGAGAAAAGCCTGAAATATCTACAGACATCATGTGAGAAATACCGGAAATAAATAACTCAAGTAAAAAACGTCCAAAAAAGTTTTGCGGTTTAGTTTTCCTGCCTCGGTAACGATTCACATCCTCGTAACATTATTAATCATCGTTGATTCGATCGAATGGAAATAAAGAATTAAACTTTGATTGCCGTCAATTAAATTCACCACGAAAATCGCAAGTTGCACGTAGGAAATGTATTGGAGTGTATAACGCAAGCGTCGCGCTATCAGTATGTACCCGGGCATGGATATTTAAATCCGTCGTGCGGAATCCCTCGATCTGCTAATTAAATTAGCGGATTAAGGGACCAAAACAAACGAATCGAAATGGACAGAATGCCGTTTAATTCAGTCGATGCGGGTGTCCTAAATCTCTACGCCGGATTACTAAAAACTGCGTGGGATAGGAAAAAAACGTTTTGCATTCACGAAGCAGCGCGAGGTGGAAATTCAATTTTTTTATTCCAATTTTGGCCAGTGACTAGCCAAACTCGATCACGTCGTAAACGTATACAATTTTTCCGAAGCTTTATTATCGGATTCGATCAACTTACGTTCCATTTGCTCATTTCAATAATTCCCACTCAAGAAATAAAAAAATCTTATGTCTGATGCTCGAGTTTGCATTTCCTGATCATTTTGGCCAAGCAATATTTTTATCGGTTCGATAAAATCGAAAATACGTTACTTTGCGTTACGTGATTGTGGCGTGTGTACATGTGCGTGCGTGTGCCACAATAATGTCTGGTTAACAATACGTATCACGACATGGTCACGTGGCATGCAGACCCGATGGAAATTGAGTCGTAATATTCGTCGTAATGTTCCAGATGCAGAGAATTCTGGTACGAGGAACGGCAGGGACAAGCAAGGAAAAACAAATAATGATGGAGAGTCCGGTTGATCAAACGACGAATTCGACTTGGACAGACGAGATCGCTTCGGTATGCTTACGCCCCTGGCTATTTTGTTCGGAAGGTGTGATTGCAGGGATGCAGCAAAGCTTTCCAATTTAGTCGGTCCATGAGTTTTTATTCGAAATTTTATTCAATTGCACGACTGATGTCCCTTTGTATGCTCCGGAGACAAAGAAATGAGCGATCTTGTCAAGTGAAAAAATTTTCGAAGCACAAAGAAAACCGAAGTTCATTGAAAACGAAAACCTCGAAAGTGTTGACGTTTCTTTCATTAAATTCAAATTATCAGCTGGTTCGATTTATCTTTCATAAGAGATTGGCAATTATTGAATGTTTAAAAAATTTTATTGAACCTAAACGTCAAACAATTTGTTCCAAAAATCAATTATTTACGATTTTGCAAAATGAAAATCACTAATTTCCCAAATAACTCAATTATTCATTTTTTCATTATTTTTTATTTACGAAGAATGCCAATCAAGTGGAACGTGTTTGAAATACACGGAGATATGAATGGAGCGACGTGCTGCGGTCGCCTGCACGCGACCATTTTATATGTTTCAGTGAAGGCAATTGCATGCGATATACAAACATACCCTGACAGTTTAATGGACAACTACACGCGGGTGAAACGATTTTACGTTTTGTTCTATCGTTTCGGAGCCGAGACGAGAACATTCCATTTAAATCTTATAGCCAAACATTATATAATCGTAGGACTCTGTAAGAGACGCAGTTACAGTTACAGGAACATGCTCGTCGCGTCGAGGGACTCGTCTGAGCGCACACTGACCGGTACTACTGCTTGAATATTCCACGCGATACAACGCATTTGAATTTCGACATTGAAATTAACAAACAACCAAGTTTTGTTGCTGCATTGGTCAAGATTGATTCGTTAATTGAGAATTCTCTTTACTTCCATGTTTTTTTAAAATAAATGTTGTTACAAAAATGCGAGTTGTAATTTCGTTTCGTGCGTAACTGTTTTGACTGAGAGGGACGCACTGAAAAGAAATTTTTGTTGAAAAAGATGAATAATTTGTTCGATACGTTCGACTGAACGTTTTTTTTTTTAATAATCCCAAAAATTGTATCAATGCACCAAGAAATATTTTGAAAAGACTCTTCGCAAGCAAGTTTTTGTCTTTCCACTTGTACATTTCGCTGGCAATTTCGTTAGAAACCAAAAATACTCCTAAAATAACGAAAATTTTGAAATTATAATAAAATATTTAGTTTATCGTATTCAACAAAATATCGACGATCTTTAACAAAATTTCATTCCCAGTGTGCCGAGTCTCTGGATTTCATTCAATATTAGGTCTTGCTTTTTTTTCGAATAATCCCAAAAATTGTGTCAATGCAGCAAGAAATATTTCAAAAAGTCTCTTCGCAAGCAAATGTTTGTCTTTCCACTCGTAAATTTCGCTGGCAATTTCATTAGAAACCAAAAATACTCCCAAAATAACGAAAATTTTGAAATTATGAAAAAATATTTAATTTATCGTATTCAACAAAATATCGACGATTTTTAACAAATTTCCATTCCCAGTGCGTATGAACGTTCCTTTCAAAAGCCCATGGACCATGTAATAATAGTAAAAAAAAAAAAAAAGTTCCACTATTAATAGATTAATCGGAGAGTAACAAAGTTGATAAAGTGGAAAGAGAAATATGGAGAGAGCTGCAATATTGCACTCCATCACGGTACAACGGATTTCGATCTGCAGAGGGAAATTGTCAGATAATCTCGACTGTTCCCGAACACTTAGCAGCAGAGCGATCATTGGAAATGCCATTTACAAGGTTCATTTTGAATGAGGAAGTTTGTAAGCAAGTGTGTTGGTAGTTTTAGCTCGGCCATAGCGGTTTATATGACCTGGAGACTGGGACAAGAGCCGTCTAAAGGACTTAACGATACTGGGTATCCCTTTGAGTGAAAATGCGATGTAAACAGCCCGAGGACGTAGATAAGCAGCGGCTTTACTTTCATCGTGACTGTGATTTCTTTCTACAATTATTGCGAAAGATGAAATAATTAAAAACGATGAAACGATTACTTGCTTCATTGAAAATTCAACGTCAGCTCTCCCAATTGAGAATTTCAAGATGAATTCCTCTGTGTAATTATAATCCCGTAATTACCATTAGAAGTTGCTCGGGTAGAAGGTCGGGGGGCGCTAGGTAAGGAAGTCTTGCCAGCTTCGAGAATTATGAAGATCCATAAAGTAGTGGAGCTTCTCAATGAGAGAAGCGAACAGTTGCGGTTAAGAGCTTTCTTAATGATCCAACGCGAATCTCAAAGATCCTCGTTAGTCCTACGTGAACTTTCGCTGGGTTACAAGATGAACAGGTAGCATAATCATAACGTCAATGACGTTCAAAGCATTGAAAGGATAATCGCCATATAGCAGTGTTCCGCATATGATTAATGAATTAATAAACAGAATACTGCAATGATATTCGCATCCACGTTAATCAATTGATAGCGATGATAAAATTAATTAATTCGGTTCTGTTGATAAAATTCGAAGAAGTCCTGGAAAATTTCATTTTGTGTTTAAAGAGTAACATTATTGATGTTGATTCCACAGAAGTTTCAACGTGACCCTTTTCGTTACACTGGGAATGATACTTTTTCAAAAATCGTCGATGTTTTGTTGAATACGATAAAATAAATATTTTTAAAATAATTTCAAAATTTTTGTTATTTTGGCAGAATATTTAGTTTCTCACAGAATTTCCAGCAAAATTTACGAGTGGAATGACAAAAATTTGCTTCCGAAGAGACTTTCTAAAATATTTCTTGCTCCAATCACACTATTTTTGGGATTATTTAAAAAAAAGCAAGACCTAATATTGAATGAAATCCAGAGACTCGGCACACTGGAAATGAAATTTTGTTAAAAATCGTCGATATTTTGTTGGATACGAAAAACTAAATATTTTTTAATAATTTCAAATTTTTCGTTATTTTGGAAATATATTTGGTTTCTGACGGAATGGTTAGCGAAATTTACTAGTGGAACGACAAAAATTTGTTTTCGAAGTCAATTTTTGGGATTATTGAGAAAAAACGTTTAGTCGAACGTATCGAAAAAAATTCCCATCTTTTTCAACAAAATTTTGTTTTCAGTGATACGACTTATCATCGCAATCGCATTTTGTCAGAAACTCTAATTGAGAAATACTCGAATTTTGTAGAATTTCTCAAATTCGTTAGAACGATGGACAAAGCTGAAGAAACATCGTTCATTCTCTATGTCAAAGTCGTTCTGATGAGTTTTTTCTATCGTAGAAGCGAAAGGACCATAGAAACAAAGAACGTCAAAGGGAACGACGATACGCAACCCATCGGCGGAATGACCGACTTTTTCTCAGAGTCGAGAGTCTTTCTCTAATGAATGAACTAGTCTGATCAAATGAGAAGATTGGATTCGGACTCAATTCTGTTGATCAATGCGGAACGGCTTCTAAAAATTGTTGAAAAATATTAGAAATATCTGAAAACTGTCTCTACGAAATTTCAAATTGAAATAATGCAATCATCCAGCCGGCGCGTTCATAATGCACAATATTACTGGAACCTTCTATTGCAAAAATGGAAAACTCTCCCTGTGCTTGCTTGCCGTACGATCAATCGCGTATATACAGACATAATGTTCGCACAGCATGGACCACTCGATGTGCTCGCTGATAATATGTGATATGTTCGTTTTTTCCCTGCCGTGCGTTCCAGCTCTAGTATTTCGCAGAGTTCCTTCATTTTCCGGATCTATTTTCTACCAATTTTTTCTCTACCTCCTCGTTCTTTTTCCCGCGAACATGCGCGCACCGTATTCGGCTTTGATGAATCGCTGTTAAGTGTGAGAGTTCATCGCTGCTGCGGACCTACTACCATCGGGTGAACTATATGTTCGTCGACTCTTGAGCGAAATAGACCAGCAGCCAGTGCTCGTTGTACGTTTACCTTTTGACGATATTATATTGCTTCCATATATTGATTTCTCTGGCTGCTGCATCGATGAGGCTTCTCACTGCACGGACGTTAACAATAAATAAATAAATATCAATTTCTTGCAGTGTTTTCGTAGTCACTGATATTGTGAGTCCCAAAATTTTCCTCCCACGTTGCTCGACCGTTGATCGACTTAACGTTTTTTTGAATAATCCCAAAAATTGTGTCATTGCGCCAAGAAATATTCTAGAAAGTCTCTTTGGAAGCTAATTTTTGTCGGTCCGATCGTAAATTTTGTTGACAATTCCGTAAGAAAGCAAATATACTGCCAAAATCATGAAAATTTTGAAATTGTTTAAAAAAATATTTAGTTTACCGTATTCAACAAAATATCGACCATTTTCAACAAAATTTCATTCCCAGTGTGCCGAGTCTCTGGATTTCATTCAATATTAGGTCTTGCTTTTTTTAGAATAATCCCAAAAATAGTGTCATTGGAACAAGAAATATTTTAGGAGTCTCTTCGGAAGCAAATTTTAGTCGTTCCACTCGTAAATTTCGCTGGCAATTCCGTTAGAAACCAAATATCCTGCCAAAATAACGAAAATTTTGAAATTATTAAGAAATGTTTAGTTTATCGTATTCAACAAAATATCGACGATTTCAAACAAAATTTCATTTCCAGTGCAGCGCACACAATGGCAAATTTCAAATATTCGCTCCGGAAAAAAATCGTTCGATAACCCTTGTGTCCCATCGACAGATTGCACAGTAATGGGAAATTACAGTGTTTATTGGAATTTCTATAGAACTGACAGTGGACGGAAGGAAAAAGAAATTGGTCGTGAGCACGGCATCCGGAAGTTGTTTGATTCGCGAGAAACTCGCTCGCTGCTCGTGTTTTCAATTTTTCCTATAATTGGGCATTATGCAATAACAACGAATAATCGGCAGAGAGGACGTGGAAGAAAAGGAGGACCAAGTATTTTATGAATTCTTCTCTGAATGTTGAACGAAACATTTGCAACCGCTCTGCGCTTCCTTCTTGCCCAGAATGTGCACATTACGTACGCGGTATTCTCGGAAGTGGTAAATTTCTCATTGCAGTGATTAATATGCGATTCGATCAGGCAAACTTTCAGCAGTGGACACAACGACCAGTTCCTGCATTTACTTTGTACGTAGAACGTCCGTATGGTTCGTACTCATCGAGAGAATTTCCTAAGCAGCCGGCACATTGAATCCTTTGAAGTTTCGGAGCACTTATACATTCCGAAACTTTGGACGACACATGCAAACGTAAAATGCACATACATTGAGATCGAAAAGCAGCGAATGCACATGAACCTCTGTAACCTGCTTGTCCCTGACTCAGGGATGCAAAACTTTTCGTCATTTTTTTTTTTTTTTACTCGAACGTGTAAAATGTTTGGAAAATCGTTTTTGTTTTTTTTTTTTTTTATTATTTTTTTAAATATTCGTTTTGTAGTGAATGCATGAGCATTTATAAATTTTTCGAATGCATTTTTGCACATCAGCCGTCACGCTCAAAGAAGCATAGTTATAAATTTGCCATTGGGAAACATTTATATGTGAAAAGCGTTTTCAGGAAGATTAACGAAAGCTCGTTCCAAAATTTTAATGTAAAAATGTTTTGGAAGCAGAGTGCATGTTTCGCGAAAATTATTCAACGTTAAAACAAACAAGAGCGTCATGCTATCGAGCGAATGATCACGATTCAGTTGCGCTGTTGCTAGGCTCATACCGTTCCCCGAAAATGGCGTGCTAACGCGTGTGGAAAAAGAACCAACAGAGTTTAATACATACATCCACTTGTTTGTTGCAAATTTCCACACCAAATTCTGCCCGCATGTTTTGCTCTTTGATCACAGATTATTTTCTATTGGATTTAGAATTCAAAAAAAAATCAATTACGCATTATATTGAGGACGTTAAGCACAATTTTTTTAATCATACACTGAACAGAAAATTTTGTTGAAAAAGATGGATATTTTGTTCGATATGTTCGACTAAACGTTTTTTTTTGAATAATTCCGAAAATAGTGTCATTGCAGCTAAAAATATTTTAGAAAGTCTCTTCAAAAGCAAATTTTAGTCGTTCCACTCGTAAATTTCGCTGACAATTGTGTTAGAAACTAAATATTCTGCCGAAATAACAAAAATTATTTAAAAAATATTTAGTTTACCGTATTCAACAAAATATCGACGATTTTTAGCAAAATTTCATTTCCAGTGTAATCGTTCAATAAATAGCTTCTTAATCGTCGTGAAATTTGTACACGACCTCCTGAATCCGTCACGTAAAACCATACGAAATTTTAAGAAATTTCTCATTACTCGAAGCCCCTTAAGGGTTGAAATAAAAAGTGATAAAAAAATTCTGAAAATTTAGTATATTTTTGTACGAAGTATTTAAGAGACCGTGTCAAAATTTCGCGACGATCAGGAAGCTCGTTCTTTAAAAAAATCAACATTTTGTCAAGAACTATTTTTTAAACAAATACAAAAAACATTTATCAATAAACTTGGTTTTGTTTTCGTTGCTTTAAATATATTGTAGATATTCAAAATTTGAGAGGTCAAAAAAAAAACTTGTCACAAAGTTGTTCAATAACGAGCTTTCCTCATGATCGTAAAATTTTAAAACGATCTCGTAAATACTTCATAAAAAAACATTTCAGTTTTCAGAATTTTTTTATCGTTCGCCGACTCAGCATCCTTAAATTTCCTCAAAGTGATTATCAGAAGTCCGATGTTCATTATTTCTCGTGATTCGATACAAAAGCTTCTCGTTCCCATTTCTCTATAAGTCAAGAATTTAAAACAATGTACGAAATGCACATTCACAACAATAATCCAGTTTTATTTAATTGCGAATAGATCGATATTCGATTTGAATAAACGACATACGTGAATCTGTTATAAATATTCCACAACTTAATATCTCACACAGACTGTCCACTGATCCGCTGTCGAATGCCGTTGCGACGAAGCAAACTATTTCCTTCGTTTTCTCCAAGTGTTTCTCCCGACCAGCCAAGGGAATATATTAAAATGTAAATTCTCAATCGAGACCTCTGCTCATTATGTATTCAAATTTCGAGGATAGGTCCCCGTGTACATCCTCATATAGTTATCTCTCTTACACACCCACACTTATTATATAAACCGTGTCGCCTTTACCCGAGTTACCAATGTATAAATGGTATCGCCAGTCGTTAACTTTTAATGCTCGTTAAACGGTATCACTGCAGCACGGAGATACTTGGAATTTAACTATGGGAAAATCAGAGCTGTATTACTCTTTTATACTATAGACTTCGTAGTTCACCTGAACCGTGGTCTCGTTAACGTAGGATTTCATAGGAATAACGTCTGACGTGATGGGATAATATGGACGAGTGTTATGTGTACTGTACAAAAGACGAATGTACGCGCGATGTATTGCAAAATGAAAAGAGTCAGAGAACACACAAGCTTCGACGATAAGCAGCTTTGCCTTTCCATTTATGCATGTGAACAAAATCGTCATTTCTAAAACACTCGCCAACGTGGAGCCTGTACGATGGATGCGGAAATATGATTGTTGTGAATGATTCAATTGTTCCTTTTGGGTCAAAAAATGTATAAAAAAAACTAGACCGTATGAGGGAAGGATCGTTGGTCATGGAAAAAAAATACGACGGCTGCGGATCGAGAGGCTCGATTTTTTATATTTTTTTAACGTTAAGCCCGACAACGAAGTCAAAAACTGGTTCTTGGAAGAGATACCAAGGTTTTTTATTCGCCAATCATTTCGTCTTTTCGTGGAGGAAAAACTGCGATGTACGGTGCAGACAGCACATTCGGTGAACTTTTTACTATGGAAATTCAATAAAAAGGAAAGAAGAAAAAATTGGAATAGGAATTTTGTTACGATGGCGACGCGATTCCGACTCCGGAGCTGGGGTCGCGGATAATTATTTTTCAGACTTTGTTTTCGATTCGAGGAAATGTTGAAGGAAGACAATTTCTGTAATAAATGTTTTCCCATAAGCTGAATTACCATCCCTCATACAATATTGGTTTTCGCAACGGTGTCTGCTTCGAGTCACTGCACTGAAAATAAAATTTGGTTGAAAAAGATGGATAATTTGTTCGATACGTTTGACTAAACGTTTTTTTGAATAATCTCAAAAATTGTGTCAATGCAGCACGAAATGTTTTAAAAAGTCTCTTCGTAAGCAATTTTTTGTCGTTCCACTCGTAAATTTCACTAACAATTCCATTGGAAACCAAATATATTGCCAAAATAACGAAAATTTTGAAATTATTAAAAAATATTTAGTTGACCGTATTCAACAAAATATCGACGATTTTTAAGAAAATTTTATTCCCAGTGTGCCGAGTCTCTGGATTTCATTCAATATTAGGTCTTGCTTTTTTTTGAATAATCCCAAAAATAGTGTCATTGGAGCAAGAAATATTTTAGAAAGTCTCTTCGGAAGCAAATTTTTGTCGTTCCACTCGTAAATTTCGGTAACAATTCCGGTAGAAATGGAAAATACTCCCAAAATAACGAAAATTTTGAAATTATTAAAAAATATTTTGTTCACCGTATTCAACAAAATATCGACGATTTTGAACAAAATTTCATTCCCAGTGTATGGAAGGCTCGATTTTATGATTGCCATAGATTTCTCAAAATCGTATACATTTTGCAGATAAGCGATCAATGATCTTCCAATAAAAATGAAAAAAAAAAGTGTAAATAAAATGAAGCCTCAAAAAGTACGAGAAGAAAACGTTTCATCTTTCCACATTTCCTCGTGAACATTCCTTTTTCTGCGTGAAAGTTACGAAGCTGGATCTCGAGGGAACAAAGTAGCATGAAAATTCGAGTATATACTCGAAGCTTAGGAAAGCACATAGTCTCGTGGTTCTTATATCCTTGCTGGTGTTTTTTTCGAGGCTTATTCATCTTCTCCAGATCTATCTCTCGACTGGTGCGGGCGCAGAGGAAGCGTTACATACGTTCCATTATGCCATCGCGGATTCAATTCATTATGTTACGGTTCGTTGCTACGTATTACTTTTTTCTTTCTCCGCGAGGAAGATGGAAGATTTCTTATACGAAAATTGTGGTATAACAAAAGTTCTGCTGGAGTATAATGGTGAAAGGAATGATCCAAAGAAAACCAAGTAAAGTTGGAAAAGGTTGTACGTGAAGTTATACGAAGCCAAGCAGCCGCAGGGAGAAGGAGAATGATAATTCGTCGATGAACTGCGAGGCTTTATCTAGCGTGAAATATCCTCCGAAGGGTTTCGTGTTACACACTGTATAGATGTCCTATTTAAGGTATAGATAAAATTTTAGAGTCACGTATATATAGAGAGAGAGAGAGAGAGAGCGAGAATATAGAACGGCTGTGAACGCGCGATAAACTGTACGATGTTAATAAAGAAGAATGAAAAGAACACAGAGTTGGACTATTCCCGACATAGCTCGCACCCTCTACAGCAGGATGGAGTAAAGGTAGTTAAAAAGTTAGCAACTTTTTCTCACAGCTATACACATAAAATATATATAAAGCGAGCAGCGCAGGACTCGGTGAGTTGTGAACGTTTCACACAGCGCGAGAAGGATTCACTATCCAACGTACGACGCGAGAATTTAATCGTTTTCTTGGTGCTGCTGCTCTCTTCCGCTCTTTTGCTACTTAGACCGATTTATGCTCGGATAAATCAGCCACGAACATAAATATCGGGCCGAGTCCAAGTGTCTACGAGCTTCCCTTACTATTATACAGATATATCGATCGACAGAGTAATTTACTTCCTATCGCTATAATTTAATGATCTTGGCATTCTCATTGGCCAATTTTCAGTTGGATACTGTAGCAAAGAATCTCTAGCAGCCGGAAATTAATCGGATAATGAGATTCTTGCAATGGAGGAGACCGTCGATTTCTTCGTGTTTATGGATTAACTTTTGCGAGTTTCCTATCACTGTAAACAAAATTTTGTTGGAAAAAATGAATATTTTGTTCGATACGTTCAACTGAACGTTTTGTTTGAATAATCCCAAAAATTGTGTCATCGCAGCAAGAAATATTCTAGAAAGTCTCTTCGGAAGCAAATTTTTGTCGTTCCAATCGTTAATTTTACAGAGAATTCCATTGGAAACCGAATATATTGCCAAAATAACAAAAATTTTGAAATTGACAAAAAATAGTCTCTTTGGAAGCTAATTTTTGTTGGTCCGATCGTAAATTTTGCTGACAATTCCGTGAGAAACCAAATATACTGCCAAAATAATGAAAATTTTGAAATTATTAAAAAAATATTTAGTTTACCGTGTTCAACGAAATATCGACGATTTTTAACAAAATTTCATTTTCAGTGTATGATCGAATATGGACCAATTTATTTATCCAGCAAGATATGGAAAGAAACTTGTTTTTTGGACATTTGTCATGAAGAGACTGCAAAAGGCCTGATCCTCAGTTCATATCATGGTCGATTCCTTACGATAGACGTCCCCTCGCGAGTGTTTATTGATCCTTCGTGCTGAGACGAACGGGAGACAGAGCCGAGCGAGATTTTTCTTTCACCGCTGGGATCTGCAAAGCAACGTGAAGATCCTCGCGGGAGGTTGAAAAACCGAGAAACGTGTCAGCCAAGTCAGATTGCCATTATACATCAAGCCTTCTTCGCGCCCTGGTCTACGGAGCACGCAATTCTTTGCTGGTGTGTTACACACAGCAGACACACATGCGAGAGCTCCACGCTCTCGAAATGAGAGGGAATGACAGAAAGCAAGAGAGTATCTTATTCCAGAAAAAACGAAAGCTGTAAGGAACCATGAATCCCGATTACGCGACTACGTGAATAATATAACTCAGGAATCAGCGGTATATACGCCGCAAATGAAGTTTAACCTCCCTCCCGATTGCCACATCGCGACCTCCTCTCGGATATTCCCTCCAAAGTCTTTCCTCAATCGCTTTTTTTTCCTTTTTTCATTATTTTTGTCTAATAGCTTTTTCATCGCATGCAGAGGCACCGCGAATATCGATTCCTCGTTCCAATTAGCATGGCCACGTAATAGACGAGCTGCTTCATTTTGATAGCAAGTTTAAGCGCGAGCAACTATTGTCCCTTTAATATCACACTAGAAATGAAAATTTTGTTGAAAATCGTCGATATTTTGTTGAATACGGAAAACTAAATGTTTTTTGATAATTTCAATTTTTTTTTGTATTTTGGCATTATATTTGGTTTCTCACGGAATTTTCAGCTAAATTAACGAGTGGAGCGACGAAAATTTGCTTCCGAAGAGATTTTCTAAAATATTTCTTGCCGCAATGACGCAATTTTTTGGATTATTAAAAAAAAACGTTTAGTCGAACGTATCGAACAAAATATCGATCTTTTCCAACAAAATTTTCAAACAACAAAGGTCAAGTCTGTTCGAGTTGCATTTTTTCCATCGCGTCTTGCTGCCAAGATCATTTGACCGCACTACTCCGCAGGAATATTGAAAGGTCGTGTTTCTTAATATTCTCGCATTATATTGATAAAGCAGCGAATATTGCGGAGTTAAGGGTTCATCGACGCAGACAGGCATGTAATCGCTTTCACGACGATAACCAAACGGAACGCCCTCTGTTCGTTCTAACGAGGTTGTGGGGAAAAAAAAACATTGATTCCGTAAACTCCGATCGCTTTTTCACCAAATTGTCCAAACAGCGTAGGAACAAAGTGGTAGAGAGATTCGAAAATAGGTTTGAATAGGAAGTTCCTGCCAAAGGAAAGCTCGATCTGATCGGCCTGTTTCTATGAGCCATGGAAATATTTTTCACGAAAACCAACGTTTTCGAGTATCGTAAAGAATATTTCAGCGTTTTTCACTTCAAAAAAAAAAGCAAATTAACGCATTTGGATATAAAACTCATCGAAATTGACGTTTGTTGTACTCGGCCATCCCGGTCAATTGAATTCCCATTCAGGTGTTCCGCTATTGTTTATTTCTCCAACGAACCATTTTTTTCAGCTACAATACCATTTATAACGGACAGTTGGAG
Organism: Hyposoter didymator; assembly: GCA_037952995.1. Classification (NCBI taxonomy): domain Eukaryota; kingdom Metazoa; phylum Arthropoda; class Insecta; order Hymenoptera; family Ichneumonidae; genus Hyposoter; species Hyposoter didymator. The sequence continues at coordinate 11,227,753 of JBAJMU010000003.1, read as the reverse complement.
CAATTAGTAACAGCGGAATGGATCCAGTAATGAATCTTTCATGTTGGTGATGCTTGAATATAAAAATTCGATAACCGATGAAACAACGCAGTTTTAAAAGCAATTCGCGCTAATCGATCCTGTTAATAACGTGACTGTTTATTGCTCAACCATTTTTTTTATAAATCTTTTATTATATGAGCGAATAAAAGTTTTTCATGCGCTTGAACAATTTTTTTACAAAAGTTGGACTACAAAAGCCCGGCGCATAAATGTTTTCTAGAAAAGTCACAAGCATCGAGGCCATTCTATGATTAATGCAAAATCGTGCACGAGCATCTCATCATATTGAGAGGAAGTGATTGCACTGCGTTCGGTATCATCGTCATTGTGAAATATCCGACCGAACAAAAGTTTTTGATCGATTGAGATCCTTCATGTGTCTCTCACATTTTTTTGAACTTTTAAAAACTGCGCATTTAAATATCTGCGGAGATTATTCGTTCGGCAGGCGACAATCACTGGATCGATATTGATAAACCGTGCATTTGGAAGTAAAAATAGAATGCAGACTGTAAATCCGTTTAATTAATTAGTTTTTACGGAATTAACAAAATGTTTACGAAATTTTTATCGCGTATCCAGTTGCAAAGCCTCACCCATGATTGAATGATACAAACGAATGAAGAACGTCAATTCGGAATGATTGAAATGCAAAGGGAATGCGGATCACTGAAAACAAAATTTTTTTGAAAAAGCCGGATATTTCGTTGGATACGTTTGACTAAACGTTTTTTTGAATAATAATCCCAAAAATTATGTCGTTGCAGCAAGAAATATTTTAGAAAGTCTCTTCGGCAGCAAATTTCTGTCGTTCCACTCGTAAATTTCGCTGATTATTCCGTTAGAAACCAAATATCCTGCAAAAATAGCGAAAATTTTGAAATTATCGAAAAATATTTAGTTGAACGTATTCAACAAAATATCGACCATTTTTAACCAAATTCAATTTCCGGTGGGGCTGGTATTTTGATTTCGTCGTTGTTACAATTTTGTAAACATTTGTTTTTGTTGAGCATATTTTTCCGAAGTGTTTTGAGGGGAAACCTTGAAATCAGATCGTGGATCAGATTAAGCCGCACGCGTACTTATTGACCTGTCGAAATGTGTAACTAGATAAGAAACTAAATAATTGTAGGAAGAAATCTCTTTTCAGGCTATTTGCCAATGTGAATGGTTCGTAAGAGCGATAAGTTTGTGTCTCTCTCAATCTTTCCTCTCATCGATAAACCTCGTAGATTCTGTGTCCCTTTTTTTGCCACACTGTTCGCAAGCTCTGGCTTGGCTCTGAGCGTCTCCTTTCCCGGCTCCACCCTGATTGATCGCCTTAAGACACGCGACAATGGGTTGACTGGTAGAGCTACGCACCCTAAGGTGCGGTGTCGACGACGAAATCATAGTTTCAACAACACCCACGCAGGCTTTTCGCAAGCAAGCCAAACAATCAATAGAAAGATTCTGTATCGTAATTGAAAAAAAGGTTAACGTCCGATTTAATTCGAGGCTCGATTTTTCACTGTAATCCATGTGACGTCTATGAAGTTAGCATCTTAAAAGTCTCTAAAGTGGCATCCAGCATAGTTCTACAGTCCTTGATAAGTTTTAACAATAGTTCCGGCGATTAAACAATTTTTTATAAAAATATTTTTTATTTACATATTTTGTTAAATACGGTGAACAAAATGTTTTCGAATAATTTCAACATTTTCGTTACTTTGGCAGTATATTTCTTTTCTAACGGAATAGTGAGCGAAATTTACAAGTGCAACGACAAAAATTTCATTCCGAAGAGACTCTCTGAAATATTTTTTGCCCCAATGACACTATTTTTGGGATTATTCAACAAAAAGCAAGACCTAATATTGAATGAAATCCAGAGACTCGGCACACTGGGAATGAATTTTTGTTAAAACTCGTCGATATTTTGTTGAATACGGTGAGCTAAATATTTTTTAATAATTTCAAAATGTTCGTTATTTTGGAAATATATTTGGTTTCTGACGGAATGGTTAGCGAAATTTACGAGTGGAACGACAAAAATTTCATTCCGAAGAGACTTTCTGAAATATTTTTTGCTGCATTGACAGAATTTTTGAAATTATTCAAAAAAACGTTTAGTCGAACGTGTCAAACAAAATATTCATTTTTTTCAACAAAATGTTGTTTTCAGTGTGATTTTGACTGATTTTGGTGGCGTATGATCACATCGTAATAAAAAGTTAACGAACTAGTTGCTTCAAACAATCAACATTATCAACTTGATAATTATTAACTATTTACGTTTCCAGCCTGTGGGGAGTTCACGAATTATATCACAATGGAATATGGACCAAGGTATATACACGGACCTGCTGCTATCGCAGTATTGATTGTACGATGCAGATAAATATTATATGTGTGGGTGGTTTATAATGAAGATTCCTATTATGAGTTCTCTAGGGGAGAGAGCAGGCTGGTCTAACCTTTCATGAGACCTGAAACTGGCGAGGCATAATAGTGGACTCTGAAACCAGGCAACCACAGAATGTGGAGCAAAATTGATCATACGTATCGAACTGTGGTTACCGGAGTACCAGGGTTAATTAAATTTTTGTGTCGTTATATCTCCAGGGATCTATTTCTAGTGCTTCAGGTCCTAAGGATTCTGTGTGTTTACACACAGTATGAAAATAGCTGAAGCTGAACCGGTGTAGTGAAAGATAAGTCCACCGCACATCGAGATGGTTGCATTTCCTGTGGGTTTTCGTCGGAAGCTTCGAACCAGTTCCTCTCGATAATAATAACAAAAAATTATATTTGTTTTTGATGAATTTATGATTTATATTTTTTATTTATAAAATTAAAATATTCATTTTTATCATTTTTTATCCATTTTCTTTCCCACTTAATAATTTATATTTATTAAAAAAAAAAATTATTTAGATTTAAATAATAAAATTAAAAATAAAATTAATAAATAAAATTATATTTTCTAATAATTTTTATTCTTAATATAACTTAAATACTTTTTTATTATTGAAATCGATCTTTGGATTGTGCAGCATTCTATTTGCCAGTATTCTCGGAAAAATTTGAGATCGTTTGGACCCTCGAGTCAGAATAATTCATTTATATTCAAATGATCGTCATTTCGGTGAGCGTAATCTGGAGGAATGGAAATGATGATTCTGCGGATGGGAAACAACCATGCCTATTGTATTTTCCAATATATAGGGTTCGAGGTGCGGTATTTCGAAAATTGAACTGCTCGCCATGGTCAGACAGATTAAGGTAGTCCTGGCAGCCACGTTCGATACTTTGAATTCTTTGTTAGCACATCGTACATAATTGTACTTCGCAACAATAGATTAAACGGAACATATAAACATTGTTGTATTCCCTTAAAGCTATAGGAGGAATAAATAGAGGAGTGGGGGATGATTAAAATTCCATTATCCGCGAGTGAACTCGATCCAAAGCTCCCGCGGGTATTCGACGCACGGAATTTAAAATTTTAGCGTTATATACAAAAAAGCCGAGAATCGTGATGAGAGATGAGCGTAGATTTTAACTCTAAAAAACGGTGGGGCCTCGTACAAATGGGGGAAAAAGTGATGAGCTGTGCAAAAAAGAGAGTCAAGAAAGCATTTTTATTCATTCAGCTTGCTATCGCTTGTTACAATAAAATCATCTCGCAATCACTTTAAATCTCTGGAATCATAGAATTAAATGGTATTAAATACATAAAAGCAAATTGCTCGGAAAAATGAGTGATTTATTGATGCACTGGAAATGGAATTTTGTTAAAAATCGTCGATCTTTTGTTGAATACGATAACCTAAATATTTTTTAATAATTCCAAAATTTTCGTTATTTTGGCAGTGTATTTCGTTTCTAACGGAATTTTCAGCGAAATTTACGAATGGAACGACGAAAATTTGCTTCCAAAGAGACTTTCTAAAATATTTTTCGCTGCAATGATACAATTTTTGGGATTATTAAAAAAAAAGTTTGGTCGAACGTATCGAACAAAATATCCTTCTTTTTCAACAAAATTTTTCTTTCAGCGTGGCATTTGGAAAATGTAAATATGAACGAAAATAATGAAATTCCGCGATTCGAACGAGCACGCTAACTAACATCATGCCAAAGTGTTGAAAATATTAAATGGTCGTGAAAATACGTGTTTGGCAGTGTAAGAAAATGAAGAACAACGAGAAAAGGCGGGAAAGGGTGGAGGATCGGAAAGATGAGTTAAGTCGAAAATACGTTGAGTCCCGTTAGGTATCAGAAGTGTCTGTCGGCGTGTTATCTTCTCACACCACGTCCTTCCAACGTGGCTTCGAAGAAAATTTGCCGAAGGGCTCGGAAACGAGTCAGCCGAGACGGAGAGGCGACGCGGAAAGAGGAACCCATAGTGACGACGTTCGATAAACTAATTTCCAAACTAATCTAAAAGACACAGAACTCCACTCGTTCGTAGAAGAGAGATGGAAAAGGAGGAAATTTACTTTGCTGTCTGTTCTTGCGGAGCATATATCTGCGCGCCATTTCATTTATTTCCGACTCCCTTTTCGCGCGCGTTTACACGCTGACTATGCGCGTCACCATTTTTCGTACAAGATTCATCGCGGAAGTACGCATCCAGGATCTTTACCCTCGCGTTAATGGATTCCGATGAAGATAATGGATTTGGATGAATTGAAATTGATGCCCTAATTTCTCAATCTCGCGATAACATCGATTCTCTCTGCTCCGGTCGCGTTTCCTCTTGCCATTCTTGTTGCCATACGAACGCGATTCATTTTTCTCATTTTCTTTGGTCATCGCGTTGCTGCACCCCGCCCCTGCTCGAGATATCTGCAGCGTGCATAATTTCACGTTGCTGGCTTGGACCAAGTTTGTATTTACCCATCTGCTACCGATGTACCGGAAGCGAGAACTGATCGATCGACTGTCATGATTATTGATCACACTCCCGGACAGGCAATAAACCAGAGGCTGTTGGCACAGCCGGTGCTCATGGCTTTCTCTTGCGTGGCGTTAGAATCAAAAGGGAATAATTAGTAAACGATTTTTATTGTAAAACACGAAGTGCTTTTGGTTATTGTGGCAAAACATATTTTTTGGCAATCGTGTCTAGGAAATCTGTCAACCGTTCAATGATGCTGGAAAAAAAACTGTTTGCTCACACTGGGAATGAAATTTTGTTAAAAATCGTCGATATTTTGTTGAATACGGTGGACAAAATGTTTTTCAATCATTTCAAAACTTTCGTTATTTTGGCAGCATTTTTGGTTTCCAACGGAATTGCGAGCGAAATTTACGAGTGGAACGACAAAAATTTGATTCCGAAGAGACTTTATAAAATATTTCTTGCGGCAATGACAATTTTTGGGATTATTAAAAAAAAACGTTTGGTCAAAGTTATCGAACAAAATATCGATCTTTTTTAACAAAATTTCGTTTTTTGTTTGCCATTCGAAAAGTGAATTAACCGAAAAAATCGGAACAAGTGCATTAATTATCGAAATTATGAACGAAAAATAGATTTTTCGTTTTGTTTCAATAATTTTTCAAATATTTTTTGCTGCATTGACACAATTTTTGGAATTATTGAAAAAAACGTTTAGTCGAACGTATCGAACAAAATATTCATGTTTCTCAACAAAATGTTGTTTCCCGTGAATTCCAGGATCGTAAGAATACGACGATGATAAAAATTTGACGTTGGCAAAGTTGGGGGCAACAAGACCGCAACGCTAATGAGGCAATATCATCATGTCGTTTGTTGAATTTTCTGGTCGTCATGTTTTTATTCCTTTTTCTCATCGTTTCAGTTCCAGCTCGTCTGAGTCTCTTGTATACTCCGGATAAACCGTACAACACCCTCGACCAACTTTACGATTGCACGAGAGATACATATGCATTGGCCCTCTCACATAATAGTATACAAACGATGTGTAGCGAAAGTAACAACTGGGGCGCACGACCTGCTATCGCTGCTCGTCATTGGATGAGGAAGCTCTTCTCGTATGCAGTACGAATGACGTGTATGTTAGTCTGAGATGAAACTCAGACGATAAGAGATTTTATCCAGTTGTGGCTCGACGCTTGGTGAAGCTCTCGAGATTTTCCAAAGTCTTGTCACACTCGCTGTATTTCTCCATGCACCCCTTGACCCCATCGGTGTCGCAGTTCTCGGGTCATCGTCGTAGCAGTGCCAACGAACGTCATGCCACCTTTGTAATTAGCGAATGCTGTATTTTTATTCCCTACATTTTTAGCTGCTCCTATTTCATTCGTACCAACGCAGCAGTCTTTCTTTTTTTTTCTCTACTGGCGTAGCAGCTTCCATTTTCCTTCTCAGCTGCAGAACATTCTCGGACTAAGGTAGCAGCGGAATTCGCTTTTTTTCCTGACTCGCTATTTCTTCCATGACCTTTGAACCCTGCGATGCTTATTCCACGACTCGAGCCCAGAAAGACTCAACAAAGATTTCGAAGCACGCGATTATCCTTTTCAACTTCTTCCCAGTTGTGCAGCAAATTCCTTGAAATCATACAATTCTGTATCACCAATCATCTTTCCCTCTGCTCAACTGACTCTCGTTCCACCAAGTCTATTTGTGAAGCTTATCAAACTTAAGTTTGCAACGTTGAGATCCAACGAAAAATACGTTTTTCTATTAATTGTTTGTTCAATTTCAAGAACCATGATGATTTTCGTACCGATTTTGGGTTTGGATCCCGAAAAAATATCATTTCATTGTCCTGACCGAATATTGAATACACTGAAAAGAAAATTTTGTTGAAAAAGATGAATATTTTGTGCGATACGTTCGACTAAACATTTTTTTGAATAAACACAAAAATAGTGTCAGTGCACGAAGAAATATTTCAGAAAGTCTCTTCGGAAGCAAATGTTCGTCATTCTACTGGTAAATTTTGCTGACAATTCCTTTAGAAACCAAATATACTGCCAAAATTTCGAAATTATCAACAAATATTTGGATTACCGTATTCAACAAAATATCGACCATTTTTAACAAAATTTCATTCTCAGTGTAAGAATCTTGGGATGTGCTCAAGAAAAAAAGGAAATTTTGTTACGACCCAACGTTCCAGTTCCAGTTGATCGAGAATCAGGTATTTCCGCAAATGAACCGAAAATGTCAACAACGATTAGTTGGAAATCGTACCTACGAATGCCAAATATGTAAATAAATAAATAAATAAATAAATAAATAAATAAATAAATAAATAAATAAATAAATAAATGAACTCCACACCTTGCATGAAAATATTCATTCAGTACTAAATTATCAAAATGGCAGGTCAACGACACTACGTGAATGGCCCAAGGGATCAATGAATTAAAGTTCCAGCACAAGACGAAATTATTAGCTGAACGTCACTTAATAAAGCAATTCAACAATCCCATTAGCGTGAATCAAACATGGAAAAACCTAGACTACGTTATGTTGTTGTTACGTACGGTCTGACATTAATTGCGAGCTTGTAGACACTTTGGCGTTTGGTGTGCTGCGAATACAGACAATACATATAGACACAGTGACCGGAATGTGTATGCGGTCAAGCGCATGCGTCCGTTATGTACAAGTATATTCGCGGACATATATACAGTAACATGGCCGGATATTGCGTGCTCAGTAACGAGGGAATAAGCACGACAGGATATTGTTAAATATGCGCGCATTTAACGACTTCACGTCCCTATTTGCAGTTACGTTCGTCCTGTCAGCCCTCGAGCTCAACGTTAGTTGAGATCGATACGAGTCCTAATATTTGACGTTTGTTGCATACTCGTGAAACGATCAGTGGCTGGTTTTGAGACACATATATCGCTTCTACGTAAAAACATAAAGATTCGGGTATTCCAGGTGACTAATGGCCTGCTGCTTCGGACACACGACCAATAGGAAGCTAGGTGCACCCTGGAAAATGGATTTATTCGAATTGGTGGCTTTGTGCAGGGATCGAGAGAGATTCATACATTTATATGCATTGTGAATTCGTTTTACTGTTTAACAGCTATTCGGCAATTAATCATCAATATGCATCGTTACGGGCTGATCCATTTATCACTCATAAAGATTTTTATTATATGCTGTCAACAACCTGCGTAAATACAGCGGCGAGCACTAATGGAATTATCAATGATCGATACGGTTTCATTATGATGAGTTTGGAATAGAAGTGAATCCGCGATGTTTTTGATTCCTGCAGAAAGATGAAAAGAAAATTTTGTTGAAAAAGATGGATATTTTTTTCGATACGTTCGACTAAACGTTTTTTTTTTAATAATCCCAAAAATTGTGTCATTGCGGCAAGAGATATTTTAGAAAGTCTCTCCGGAAGCAAATTCTAGTCGTTCCACTCGTAAATTTCGCTGACAATTCCGTTAGAAACCAAATATACTGCCAAAATAATGAAAATTTTGAAATTATTGAAAAAATATTTAGTTTATCGTATTCAACAAAATATCTACGATTTTCAACAAAATTTCATTCCTAGTGTGCCGAGTCTCTGGATTTCATTCAATATGAGGTCTTGCTTTTTTTTGAATAATCACAAAAATAGTGTCAATGGAGCAAGAAATATATTCGAAAGTCTCTTCAGAAGCAAATTCTTGTCGTTCCACTCGTAAATTTCGCTGACAATTTCGTTAGAAACCAAATAAAGTGCCAAAATAACGAAAATTTTGAAATTATTGAAAAATATTTAGTTTATCGTATTCAACAAAATATCAACCCTTTCCAACAAAATTTAATTCCTGATGCAGTAAAAAAATGGTCGAACAAGAGATTTCAATGGATTTCCCACCAATAAATTTCTTCTCAGCAACCTGCTGCAGTTTTGGAATGCATCGCGATAGACAAGCGTAATGTACGAGTTGGAAAAATAACAGTATGTATGAGACGTACCCCTGACATACCAACATTTTATTTATTTATTCAAGAGTCTCCGAATATATGGCAAAGATAATAAGTCAAAAGTAGAAAAGGAATGTTGCTATGTGATAAAAAGAGAATGTCGAGAGGCGGATCATAGCAGACAGAGGAAAATTCGACCTCAAACGGGAATTCAAATCTCCGAGGGTTCATTCAAGTGAATAAATTCCAGGGACATTTCACTTCAGTTATTTAACAAAAGAGAATAAAACCCCAGGAGGGTGGGCGAGGGCCGGAATGAAAGATATTAAGAAGAAAGTGATTCACAGATCACTCCTGACGATTTGATTCTCGCACTCAAAGTCGAAAGACCTCCACCTCACGTGCTTCGATAATTAAATCGGCTTTCCTAGTCAAAAGAATGAATAAATTTGAAAACACTGGTCGACCAGTAATTTTCTTATACGCGTGGCAGACCAGCGTACGAAATAGTTGAAGGAATAAAATCATTTTATACGATGTTGAAATTCACATCCTTGAATTGCAACGAAATTTCGTTTTTTCTTGAGCAGCACAATGAAACGATTGTTTTTCTGTACACTAGGAATGAAATTTTGTTGGAAATCGTCGAAATTTTGTTAAATACGGTCAAATAAATATTTTTTTATAATTTAAAAAATTACGAGTGGAACGACAAAAATTTGCTGCCGAAGAGACTTTCTAAAATATTTTTTGCTGCAATGACACTATTTTTGAGATTTTTCAAAAAAAACGTTTAGCCGAACGTATCGAACCAAAATATCCATCTTTTTCAACCAAATTATATTTTTAGTGTATCGAAACCCTAAAATGGATACGAAAATCCTGATGGTTCCTGAAATTGAACAAATAATCAATAGAAAAATTATTTTTCATCGGAGCTCAACGTTGCAAACGTCATTATTCCACGCGATGTATCAACCTATAAATATCCGCGTTTTTCCATGACTCAGGAAGGCAACAGTACATTGATATCCACGCGTCATATTCTCATTACACTGTTCGCTTATCCACCAGTTTCTAGTGCACACGAATCCTCACAGGGAAATACGTTGCCATGTGGCGATAATTCTCATGGGATTCGAACCAGTTAAATAATTTTCTGCAGTTCCAAACTCGGCAGAAAACAATTAAAAACCGCAACAGAATAATGAGCATGAATGGAGAAGAAAAAAATGTATAATCGTGAGATAAAAATCGGACTGACTCTCAAGACGGTAATTTTTGGCAGTGCAATGAGAAAAATATAACATTAATTAAACGTCACAATTATTTAGATCCGAGTGTGCCATTTAAAAGTGCAGCGTTTGGAATTGTTGATTATTCCGGGTCCTAGGACTTTTCATAAAAATTCTACTGGAATGTGAGTGAGGGCCGAGGAGATTAAGCTACAGTTCGGGGGAGAGAGAGCGTCGGTAAAAAATAAAGAGAAACAAAAGAATAGTGAGATAACGTGGCATTTAGGCTTTATGTATACAGCTCGGGCAGCGGATATTTTCACGAAGGGAATTTAGGTAGGAAACTAGTATAATTTGCTGAATCCTTCCGGGTCGATGGACCGAAATTTTGACCCAATTCGTTGGAGCAGGAGGATGCAGCGCCTTAAGCTCGGTGAGATGCTTTCGTAACTGGTAGGATAAACATGGTGAATAACACGTTGATATTTTGACGTTCCATTTCCCATGATAACATGAGTCAACGAAATATTAATTATAATCCCGCGCTGCTGCAGCCTCGTTTGATTGCAAAATTAAATAATCTTTGAATGAACTGCTACGACCTTTTATCTTTTCAAATTCTATATCAATTTCCAACTTGCCAAGCTCTGGATGTATGCGTCGCGTTTTCCCATTGCGCAATCCCTACGGTACACCGAGGCAGACCGAAGGGAATATCGAGCAAAAATGAGAAACTCAAAAAGCCCTTCAATGTTGTGCTTGCGCAGCAGCAGCCTCTTTGCTGCTTAGAACCATTCCATGCTGAGCTATGAGCTCTTCGATGCTTAATGGATTGGATCTTTAATGAATATATATGAACCGTTCTTGCGCTCGCGGTCCAACTTTGCTACTAGAAAGCCAATCAGTGAAAATTACTCGCTTCTGTACACTCGTCGTATGACGTGCAATTTCAATGGCAGCTTAATATATATTTCTACGTCTGTGAGTCCTAAGAAAAACGTTCGATCGTATGTGTCCATTCCATAACTCACTCAAATCTCAAGAATCATCAGATAAATTTCAAAGATTGGACAGAACTTGGACTCGACATGGGAAATTATGAAAATTCTTCTATAAAGTTTCGTACAGTGCTGGGGCGATGCTAATTCTCAATAATTTGTTCAGCACATTATATTCCAATGCCTGCGTTAGGGCTGAAGAATACTGATGAGGTAATCGAATTTTTATCGTGATCAAAATTTTCTAGGAACACTGGAAATGAAATTTTATTGAAAATCGTCGATATTTTGTTGAATACGAACTATATTTGGTTACTCACGGAATCGTCAGCGAAATTTTCGAACAGTGGAACGACTAAAATTTGCTTCCGAAGCGACTTTGTAAAATATTTCTTGCCGCAATGACACAATTTTTGGGATTATTCAAAAAAAACTTATTGTAAATATATCTTATTGTAAATCTCATTGTAAATATCCACTGGGGATGAAATTTTGTTAAAAATCGTCGATATTTTGTTGAATACGTGAAACTAAATATTTTTTTACAATTTCAAAATTTTCGTTATTTTGGCAGTATATTTGGTTTCTAACGGAATCGTCAGTAAAACTTACGAGTGGAACTACTAAAATTTGCTTCCGGAGAGACTTTCTAAAAAATTTCTTGCCTCAATGACACAATTTTTGGGATGCACTTAAAAAAAACGTTCAGTCGAACGTATCGAACGAAATATCCATCTTTTTCAACAAAATTTTGTTTTCCATGCAAAGTCTCGGAAATTCACTTGACGACATGGAGTGATGGAGAAATTTTCGATACATGTGAATTCTATAGATTCCTACAAAAGAATGAGGAAACGCATAACGATTGCCAGGGCTGAATTTTTTTTAATCCGCATGTTTTGACGATAACAAATACACACGAGGAGGTTTGCAAATGTAGAAACGATTCTGTATGTATGGGTTATGGGCATTTGAGCATCAGACAATATCGAAGAATGGAAATTAATGCCAAGGAAGTTTCGTGGATGATGATAGATATATATAACATAATGGTCCCTATGGCTTGGTACATTGCTCCCTGAATTTTCCGGGAGTATGTGGCAAGCTTCCAAAAGTCTTTCGAACGATGTTGGCAAGCCCGGCACCATTTCCATTAGGGCATCCGCCACACAGTGTTGTATGCGTCGATGTGAAGACTATGGGTTCATCGCAGTTATGGCGTTTTCTTCTAACACGTATATATCGGAGACAATGGTACTCGTTCCGAATCATCCACGCGTATAAATGCGTTTTATCTGTTTCAACGTTCGCTGTATCGAAAGCCTCGTAAATTTTCTAAAAGTGGCGTGAAAACGCCTTGAAGAATCAGTTCTTTCGGAGCATGGCGTCCATTCCAGCTGGTAGCTCAAGCAGAATATCGATCATGACTTCAAGAGTATAACTCAGGAACAAATTGCCTTGTGAAACAAACAACTTTATGACGTTAAAGTTTGCAACGTGGGAATGCATCGAAAATTCTTTACTACGAAATCTTTCAAAAAAAAAAAGAATTTTGCATTTTTCAAAATTGCAAATAGATCATTTAAAAATGAAATTGAGCGTTTATGAGAATTTAAAAAAAATAAAAAGAAAGCAAAGAATTTAAAAAAAAGAATTTCGTTGCGAACTGTAGCGACCCACACCGAAAACGAAATTTCGTTGATAAACGTGAATATTTTGTTCGATACGTTCGACTAAACGTTTTTCTTTAATAATCCCGAAAATTGTGTCATTGCAGCAAGAAATATTTTAGAAAGGCTCTTCTGAAGCAAATTTTTGTCATTCTACTCGTAAATTTTGCTGACAATTCCGTTAGAAACCAAATAATCTGCCAAAATTGACGAAAATTTTGAAATTATAAAAAAAATATTTAGTTCATCATATTCAACAAAATTTCCACGATTTTTAACAAAATTTTATTTCCAGTGCACAACTTTGTGTTCTGAATGGTGAGTTTCATGAATCTACTAACAAGTATTGCTCACTTTATTTATTTATTGCTCACTTTCATATGGTTTGAGTGCATGAATATACAGGTGACGTTATTTAACGGATTTTATGAGCATGTGGACTCGTGAGACTTGGCTGCGAATAACATGGACAAAAATCCACTTTTCATATGTTATTAATGAATGCACTCCCAATGGAGACAGTTATATTACATATTTGTACAGAAGGCACTTTTTTCTCTATCGTTCGTTAACTCTCCTGCGAAATAACGTCCGTCGAACCGCATATATATCCGCAGAGTGAGGTTATATTTCTCATTCGTGCGAATATGTATTTCTGCGCACATAGTACGCTGCTCTACCGCGACTCTCCTGGCTTCATTTTATCTCGGTGTTTTATCATTCGGTTCCACCATCGCTACACACTCCACGAACGATGTTATATGTTCTATGCCCTCTGTTACATCGTCACTATTCGATTTGACTCGTTGGTCGCAGCCGGTTGATGAGAAAAACTTGGATGGGTACGAAACTCCGTGTTGCATGGACGAGCCAGTTCCGGTAGCTAACTTTCGACAAGCTTTCGTTTTCCCATCCCATTACAGCAGTCAATGTCGACCATGGCCAAATATAATGGAATTCACTTCTAGGACAGTTTTGACTTATGTGAATGTCGCGACAAATTGATATTTCATTGCTTCTGCTTCTCATAATCGATCTACAGAACGAGCTGTACGCAAACTTCTACTCTGAAAACAAAATTTTGATGAAAAAGATGGATTTTTTGTTCGATACGTTCGACTAAACGTTTTTTTCAATAATTGCAAAAATTGTGTCATTGCAGCAAGAAATATTCTAGAAAGTCTCTTTGGAAGCTAATTTTTGTCGGTCCGATCGTAAATTTTGCTGACAATTCCGTAAGAAACCAAATATACTGCCAAAATCATGAAAATTTTGAAATTATTTAAAAATATTTACTTTATCGTATTCAACAAAATGTCGACGATTTTCAACAAAATTTCATTCCCAGTGTGCCGAGTCTCTGGATTTCATTCAATAGTCTTGCTTTTATTTTAATAATCCCAAAAATAGTGTCATTGGAGAAAGAAATATATTGGAAAGTCTGTTCGGAAGCAAATTTTTGTCGTTTCACTCGTAAATTTCGCTGAAAATTCCGTTAGAAACGAAATATGCTGCCAAAATAAAGATTTTGAAATTATAAAAAAATATTTAGTTTGCCGAATTCAACAAAATATCGACGATTTTTAACAAAATTTCTGCAAATTGGAGAATATTATGAATAAAGGTTAAAAAAAACTGCAATATTTTGTTATATATTCATTTCAGAGCCATGGGAAAGATTGCAATTTTTTGTTATCCAATATTTTGCATATTACGTTAAAAATGTCAAACGCGAGGTTGAGCTTCGGCGCACTGAAAATGAGCTCCTCACAGCGAATAATTCAGACCGCAGGAAGCTTCGGAATAACGCGAGAGATATATGCATGTACAATGACCAGAGACAGTGTGTGCAGTGCACTCCGGTGCTGTTGAAATACCAGCCGGAAGTTTCATTATAGGTGGAAGGATGCTCGGCCAGATGGGGGTATTTGCGTCGGAATAATGATCCCACTCTTGCCTCATTTGTTTGAGTGACCGAAAATAAAAAAGGGAAAGTCATCACGATTTATTGTTGCAAATTACTCGAGTTTCCAAAATTTCAAAATTAAAAAATAATAATCTTGAGAAACGATGCTTCGGAGCAATATTTAAAAAATTAAAAATCACGAGGAGGACGTTCCGTTCCGATATACAGCGGATATTGCTTTGGGTTGCTCGCTCTCAACGAGGCAATGATTTTTCTCGGCTGTTGGATTCTGGCTACGACAGTGAGCACTTTTTGTTGGCATCGACCGCCGCACCTGAAAAACACCTCATAGCTCCAGTAGCAGCGTTGGGAATGACAAGGACGGAGGGNGGGGGGGGGGGAGAATCCTACGGGAATCGAGTGCCACTTTGTTCGCCGATGGAATATTCAAATTCCACTCACTCCGCGTCACACGAAATACACGTGGGCAAAAGAGCTGCTTTTCGCACGAGTTGGATTTTTTTTCGAAAAAAAATGTATACGTAGAGCATAATATCAAAAAAGCAACAGAAGTAAAAAAAAAAAAAACATGCCCGTAGGACGTACGAATGTGACGGTTCGCATCACTAGACACGCATTTCATTTTGAGTGATCTCGGCGCGGCTGCACGTCAAGCTGTCTCCAACTATTTCTATCCGAGAACTGGCTTCTTATCTATCAGCTTTCCTGTGTGTTACTCTGTCGAGGAAATATTTTCATTCCTATGCTCTGCTGAAAGTCTACGACATCATGGAATGTCAAGGAACCTCGCAAAAGTTCTGAACCGAGTTCTCGATCGCCGCGGTGAAAAAAATTGGGACAAGGATGTGCATCAACGTCAATAAAGAATCCTTGATGAATCATTGAATCTTGGTAGGCGTTTCGTTTTTGCAAGACTGGGAATGAAATTTTACAAAATATTTTTGAACAATTTCAAAATTTTCGTTATTTTGGCAGTGTATTTGGTTTCTAACGGAATTTGATTCCGAAGAAACTTTCTGAAATATTTTTTGCTGCATTGAATTTTTGGAATAATTTAAAAAAAACGTTTAGACGAACGTATCGAACAAAATATTCATTTTTTCTCAACAAAATTTCGTTTTCAGTGAAGCACTCGTACGTGTTGACACTGAGATACTCGTGGAATCAACGAGGCAATTATTTGATAATCCTCGGCAGCACTAGCCACCCATCGGTTCCGAATAGCCTTCGGGGAGCTCTACAAGCAAGGACGAGACTCGGACGAAGCACCGACCACGTCGTTAGTCGACCTCGTAACGTGCAACCGCTCGTAGTGACAAAGTCATCGAGGTTCGAGTGTTTAGCGCTCCGGAAGGAAAATATTTTCACATTATCGGGATACCACTATGTCATGGGTTTTTTTCCAAGTCCCATATATTTACTCGGTACTCGCGATTCGATCCTCTAAGAATCTCAAAGCCCCGAAGAATTCTTCAAGGATATTTTATTATGAGATAAGGAACGACCAAAAAATGCTGATACTATGCAAGAAGAAAGGCTTATCCGACAAGCGCTACGGAGGTATGAGATTATTGTGACTCTGGCGGTATTCCAAATAAAAATGTTGGACGGACTCCTTTTACGAGGCGTGCTACGTCGGAATTTCGCTCGCAAGAACAAACGCTGGAGAGTGGCTACTCTGTCTTGTCGTACCGAATCGATAACCCAGTCGTTGCTGAAATTCATTATTTACATCGAGAGCAATAAAAAGTATCATAACGTGTATTTTGATATTGAGCCATAGCATTTAAATTGGCCCCCGTTGAATCAAGCTTCAATAGAGCTCAAGCCAGAACGTGCTTACTTTGTGTATTCGCTTCTTATCAGCAGAGCTTTGATCTTGGCGATGCTCACTAGGACGAGGTCGCATTTCTGTTCGTCTCTGTTCCTAATTGCACTGATTTTGCTGCAATACCAGAAATTCGTACACTGGAAATGAAATTTTGTCAAAAAACGTCGATATTTTATTCAACACGGTAAACTAAATATTTTTCGATAATTTCAAAATAATTTTTATTCCTAACGGAACTGTCACCAAAATTTACGATTGGAATGACAAAAATTTGCTTTCGAAGAGACTTCCTAGAATATTTTTAGCTGCAATGACAAAATTTTTGTGATTTTACTAAAACACGTTTAGTCGAACGTGTCCAACACAATATCGATCTTTTCCAACAAAATTTTCATTCCAGTGTATCTTTAGGAGCGGTGGAGTCTGATAGTCGCCATGATGGTGGACAGGTGCGGAGGAGAGACACACGGAAAAAGTAATCCTCCCACGGCAGGTCAAAGCTTAATACGTACTTGTTTAAGTTTCTCGAAAAGCTTCATATCTTCAGATTCGCAAGATGCAAAGGCTTAGGAGAGACTGCAGGAGGTGAGGGAACGATAGCGAGGTGAGCATATGCGCTACATCTAATGTAGTATGCATATGCCGGGATAAGTTTGGAGCGAAGTTGGATAGAGCGAGAAAGACAGCGATAGAGTCAAATGGAGGAAAGGGAAAACAGGATGGTTGTACATACGTTGGTCGACGTCAGCCATACTGTGTCCTTTGCCGCCCACTCGGTGGCCCATTCTCTTTGCTTTCTCTAATCTTTCTCGCTGGAACTAGTTCGAAAGCAGTGAAAAGAGGGGACCGAGAGCGGATAGCGTAGCATCATTCCGGACTTTTTAAAGAGCTTACTTAGCCGGGATTTTCCGGTTGGCTGGGCGCTCCCGTTAGCGCGAGAGTCTCCTCTCTTTTCGGCTAACCCCGAAGGGAGCTCTGTCCCTTCATCCGTTTCGTCTCCTCTTTTCGTGGAATTGGTAATGTCGTAGACTGGCTACGTGCTCTCGTGTGTCTTACACGAAGGGGTAACCATCGGGACGGGATCGGGTGTCATCGCTCGTAAGGATAACTCGAAGCTTGATGGGCTTGCAGGGCGTTCTCTCATGAGGCTCCGCCCATGTGTCCGCAACCAGGTCGCTTTCCGTTTCCGATTCAACTAATTTTTTCCATCCGGCTAGACTAGTGTGTTACACTGAAAATGAAATTTTGTCTAAAAACGTCGATATTTTGTTCAGCACGGTAAACTAAATATTTTTGGATAATTTCAAAATTTCAGTAACTTTGACAATATTTTTTATTTCTAACGGAACTGCGAGCAAAATTTACGATTGGAATGACAAAAATTTGCTTTCGAAGAGACTTTCTAGAATATTTCTTAATGCAATGAAAAAATTTTTGTGATTTTTCAAAAACACGATTAGTCGAACGTATCCAACAAAATTTTCATTCCAGTGTAAGATACTTTAACGCCTATACTATTGCAGGTGTATACCTATAAATATTACAGGGAAAGCATACGCATAAACTGTAAGTTTGCTAGTTGATCAATTTCGAAAGAGCGCATTAGTTTACGTGAAACTGCTTGCACGTTATTTATGGCGCATTCGTCCGGACGCTCGATTGTTCATTACTTTGTAAATTCGAGTTTCAGAATACCTCACTGAATATCTCTGATACACGTTCTGACGGCGTTGACATGCCGGGCAATAGAACAGGGTATCCAACTATGACCGTTATTAATTCCCATAATTGCGGTTCAGATATGTACCAGCCAAGCACTGGTGAGTTACCCACATTCGGGACTTCAGTCAGGATGATTTAAGGGTTAATCCTGCAAAGTGGCTCTCGCCGATTGCAATAGGAGGATAAAGCCTCGGGGTATATATCCGTTTGGCTCATTTTCCGTTCGGTAAATCGTATTGAGAAGCGACTGGAAGCCTCTTTACACGATGACTCAAACGGGTATCCTTACAGCCTTGCGCACAGTTATTTAACTGTCTTGCCTCGATTCTCTGTCTCGTTATCGGTCTGGCTGTCTCTCGCTCGATGTTCTAGGCACATTGCATAATACACTGCGGAGGCAGATGGATGGAGATTATCATTTCTGCATGCGTAGTTTGAATAATATAGTGTAATGTAGAGAGAGGCACATGCTGGTCCGTTTCTCTCGCAACGCCATATCTGGAGACTACGCAGTTAAAGGACGTCAGGTTTTGGTGCGGGATTTAGTAACTATATGCTGGTTGTCGTCTCTGGGTAGGAATGTACGAGACACAGAAGGTTCGGAGATTGCGAAGGTAACTTTTGAACAAGGGACGCCGACGGGCTCACTACTGACTACGGGCTCTCTCGTGAGACCCAGAAGTATATGTGGTAACTGTGAGGACTGTATGAGCCACCGTTCTGTCAGTTTGTTCGCTAACCTCGCGAGGAATGCGAAAAGTTTAAGTTGCCCCAAGAGAAAAAGGAACGAGAACTTACCAAGCGGTAGGACCTTCAATTTACATTAATAATGCACCCTGTCATTCTCAGGTCTTTGTTCATCTTTGTGACACCTAGCGGATAGGCGCCAACAACGCAACTACCGCGAGAGGGACCAACGTCCTCGTCTGCGTGTTAATTAATTGCTTGCACGAAATAAAGTGCGGTCCGAGCTTGAAGCGACACGAGAATTTTAATGGCTCATGCCTAGCAGGTGTCCTCTTGCTTCGTGTTGCTTCCTCTAGATTTCGTGGCTCGATGAGTTTTTTTCCTCGGCCTCATTTACTTGCTTTCCTCCAGAGCATCTTCTCATCTATCCAGCCAACTCTGCGACCAAGTCAACGTTAAATTCTCATAAACTCTCAAAATTAATGAAGTCCTTGTTTTATTTTATTTTCATTTTTTCCGTTCACTTTCTGTGTAGGACTGCAGTTCGCTAATGAAAACTTATATATTTTACCTTAACCTTTCAACTTCGAAATATATGCGTTACTATAAACGCAGTCACGTTCCCAGAACACAGTCGTCAAGGATACCGATTCGCAGTTTTTATTGGAGCGAAGAAGTTATCCTAATGTTCTCAGCCATTTAATGTACCAAAGAGTGTGAAGAAAACTTTTTAATTACTCCAAGTTATCGCACCTGTAAGCGCAACTTGTTGATCCTGACTATCTATGCTTCCATAAGTAAAAACCTAATTTCACCGACTTGCACCAATTGATGTTCATGAATTGGGACAACTCACTGTGAACCGTTATCATTGTGAAATTTTTTCTTTTTTTTCTTCTGTATATCAATTTTTTGTCGGTTGGAATGTAATTACGCGAGTAGCTGCTCTCTGGTGGCTCCATAAATTGAGAAAAGCTGTCAATGGTGCAGTGGATTGTAGTAATTTACCATATGTATCAATCAATGTATGTAAATAAATGGAGTAACGCTTCTGCGATCGCGGTGTCTAGGCTACTAATTTACAAAATTGGCCACCTGCTAAAATTACCGTTCATCCAATGAAGCTGGGCGATCCAATGTTCCGATGTAGGATAGTAACGGTGCGTGTGTGCATGTGACTTGTTAACGAAATTTGAATAATACGTGAGAATGCATGGGGGATCAAATTCGTTTCGCCGAATCCCGTGAACACAGATGGGGAAGGAAAATAATGACGTGTCAATAATGTACATTGAGCAAGGTGAAATTAACGAAAATTAATGGAAGTCGGGTTAGGTAAGCAATTACAAGGAAATGGAGTAACCAAACAATGAAATCAGAATTATATAACACACGATCATTGTCTCTCAGCTCCGCGTGTTCCCCGACTCGGAAACGGTTGAAATGACCGCAGGGAAATGTAAATATGGTGTTTACCGTGTTGGCTAACGGCTGAAACCAGTTTGTCCGGATCTAGAGCGGAATGTAGATTTTCAGAAGGAAGAAACATTGTCTTCAACGTTTTTGCTCGGTTTAAGCTTTTCTCTTATTATTGCAACGGATCTCCCGCATCATTTCGACGGGGTCAAAAAAACGACTGAAGCGTCTTGTGCGAGGCAAAGCACGGAACTTAACGGTAACGGTAGATGATATATAACACGGAAACGCGCATAACGGCAAACAAGAATAAGAATACGAAAAGAACAAGCGAAGGAACTGAACCCAGAGGGTGGCATGACTTCCGCCGACGTGATGCATCGTTCTACACTGGTGCAACGAGAGCAACACCGCCATTACCAATGCTTCTGCGAGCGACCTTGTCGACGAGCGAAATGCACATGGGACCTTACCAACGACGACGAGAAATTATGCCAATGCGGAAGTTCCATTGTGCGGAGATTATTTCAAATTTATGCGAGTCGAAGCAGAGAATACTTGGCAGCAATACTTCATCACTAAATTTTTGTTTCGTTTATATACGTCAAACCAGGAACGTCGTTTGAAATTCAATATACACCTGAAATGCAACGTTGAAGTCTAATTTTCAAGGCCCTCAATCATAGAATGCCAATAGTACCTTAATGTCTGATAACTGGTCGACAGATTATATTGATCATGTGCTTATCATGAACTAATGAGTAGCTTGTCGATATCATCGTATTCAGGCCGGGCAAAGGGTGGTTTCGATTATATTATCATTCACAGAACGCGATTAAGTGCAGAAGGTGAGGGGTGTAGAAGAAATCGTGCTGGGCATTCCAATGAAGCGGCGTGCTCGGGACGAATGGTTAGAAAAGGAGAACACGAAATTGGGATGGGTGCATTATTCTACGTGGGAGAAAGCATGGACGTGATCGGAGTACGTATTACGACCGAGTGCGAGAACCCCCAAGACCTCGGTGCATAGACTTTCACACCAGTGTTCGACGAAATCCGCTGCAGTTATGAACAACAGGAATTCACGGAATTCTTTATTACAGTCCAAAGCCGCAATCACCTATCACATATCAACTGAGAGTGCTGTACCAACAACATCATAAACATTACTAGCCAGAGGCCTCTGCCGCTATTGAGCTATGATGGTACCAAATATTGGATTGATGCTCACTGGAAATCAATGCTATTTGGGAAGCGTGTGTAAACCTATGTACTTGTTAACAACACCCAAAAGTTCAATTGGCTCATCTTCCACAGTATTAATTACTAAGTACCCGGTTGGTTGGTTGATTGGTTTCAACACTAAATTCTCATGAAAAGAATCCGTCGTTGGAATGCTGGATGTAAAACAGAATTATTTACTATGCTCCCTCACGAGTCAACATGGTGGAAGAGAAATTCCTTTTTCTCTCTAAATTTCGTATTCACAAAGTGCATGAAGAAATAATTTGAGTATGCATTCATTTGTCACGTTGTAGAATTGAGGAATAAAGATTCATGCGAATTCAGTTGTTGTGAGAAGGATTGCCTCGCTACATCTTCAAGGTAAGGACGAAGCGTTGGTGAGACTCACGTTGATGAGTCTTCAGTATAGTTTCCGACGTAAAACTACAGGGGATTCAGGAGTTTGGAGTTTGTACGAGGACGAATACAGCTGCATATGTACATTCCGCAGGCGCGACGTTACCACGGTCTAGTCGTTCTCTTAACCGGTTTTGCTGTCGCGCGTTCTAGGTGGAGGAGACGTGAAGCAATATCTTGGTAATACCAGGAGGGTCGCATAATTAACGCGGTTCGGTAGTGGTCGTGAGGGAAGGTTATGTACACCACACATAAGCATTTACAACCCTGTCTCCCCTATCCTGAATGGAGAAACCCTTGGATTCACGGGAATATGTGCATCCAGCGGTAATAACCATCGGGAAGTCAGGCAATGGCAGCAGCCGGAGAAGACGTGTACCGCGACAGGAGTAAGAGGGTGAGGGAGCATGAGGCAGAGAGGGGGGGGGGGCATATCTACAGAGCAGGTTGTGGGTTCATACACCAATTCACATCTGCGTGGTCTAGCTCTGCTTAGATGCACTACTTGTGTTGGTGGCTATTCCTCGCTGGAGACCGTGCGCTCTAGATGCTTTACTATACAACTCGGAGTTACTTGTACCACGGAGTGCATTAGATCGTGCCCATATTCCTGAATGTATGAATGTGTCCTCGCGAACGTGCTACGACTCTTTGCTCACGTTTCACATTGCAGATTCTGGGAAAGACCCTGTAATGGCCTGTACTAATGAGACTTGAGTTACAAAGCAGATCTAGCTTCAAAGCAGTTATCGGTTGAGTAGAACCGTCAGTCCTGGAATATCTCGGACCATGCCTATTTTAACCTATGAGAGAATACAGCGTGTTGAAGTCAAGAGCAGTCCACTTGAATGGAACCACTGGATCATATGATCGAACTGAACAAAAAAAAGTAATTTTTTATAAAATTAATTACTAAAAATGGTACTGGGGAAATTCTCTTTGCATCCCATAGCTGAGAAAACGTTAATGAGAAATTCATGTAGAAACGCAGAGTTTGTGTACGTATAAGCAATCTCAAGTTTCACATTTGGAAATTTCCAGCAATGTCCGGATAATGACGGGAGGATAGTAATATGGGTAGGTAGCGTTCAACAACTCATGCACCTCCATCATCAATCTTTCATGTATACTTCGTAGAGAGCACGTAGCGCGTCTCAGACAGAGCAAGAGTAAGGTGGTGGAATGGTAGATGAGTGCCGGTAGAACGTGGCTCGTGTTAATTAATTTCTCTTAGAGAGAGAGAGAGAGAGAGAGAGAGAGTGAGTTTCTTTGCATATCTCAAGCAGCGTGAATGAAGATGTACTTATCATCACCACCATTTCGAACAGTCCTGTCACAAGATGCATGTATACATATATTAATAACATTGTTATGTGCTCGTGGCAACGAGGTTATTTCGTTCGGGCCACGGGATCGTTAGGGGTTCATTGTAATTCGAATCTACACCCTTAATATCCGCGACGGCACGTAACGTTGATCTGTCACGGTAATATCTATATCGCAAAACAAAAATATAATTAAGCCTGGTACGTCGCACCAATTACCGTGGCAGATTTGCTGCTTGGGCTTAATATTATGCCTATTGTCGTCATTGTGCTGGGTAATACGATAGTAAAGTTTTGCCCTCTCGCTCTCCCTCTTTCCCTGTCTCTCTCAGGCATTAATCAGGAACAGGACGATACGAAGCAAATCACGTTGAAAGCAAGGGGGAATACAACTCTCTATCTCTCTCTTTCTCTGCCTCTGCCTGCATCGTTAATTACCTCGGTAAATATTCTGACCAAGAGCTTCAGTGAGAATGGCATCAATCTATCGCAGAAGGCTCTATCTTGCGCTATACAGAGGATCGTTGGTAAAGTGCAAGAGAAACACTGGAGGTATACAGGAATAAGCGACAGCGTACACCAGAGATCCTCCAAGCCGCTCATGTTTAACAGTAAAGAGAGGGAGAGCAACGTACAGGAAAGGAGACTCAGATCCGCTAGTGAAGAGAATGTATAGGGATGTGGTAGCCTCTCCGTATTACCGCAAATCGATATTGCGGCGAAACCAATGTCCACGACAGAGATATGTAACATCATATCCTCCATTAATAGATTATCCTATTGTCAAACTTGCAATTCTAATACCAATATAACTCACAATTCGTACAACCAGATACGTCGCTATAAAAATCCCCAATTCCTGGAGGTTGGTGTACACTAGGAATGGACAACATCATCGATCTGCATATTTTCAAAAAGCAAAAGGTGAACCTCTAAAATGTCTACGAATGACTAATAACTAATGTTCTAAACAGCCTAACAGCGACTCCTCCATAGCTCATCCTTGGTCCCAGTTCATGAAAGCGATAATGTTGAGCGTCATCATAGTCTCCTGTCCCCTTGATTCATTTCTATGGCGCTAGCCTGTACTAATCTATCGCGTTCGTGAGCAGGTGCGGGAAGAAGCAGAGTGTCTTTGACGCAGTCTCACAAGACCTTGAGGAGCGACGTGGAGCTTTGATATGGAAAAGAAAGAAAAATGCGAACTATGCCATAACCTTGTCTGGAGACAGCTGATGCCAGACATAGAGTCTTGTGCGGTTTTTCATTACGGAAAATTCGTGTTTTGTGAGCACGGAGTAGAAAGAACGGGGTAATTACCAAAGGGATTTACACATGACCGATGATGACTCGAAATTGTCTCCAACTCAGTGGTAGGCTAACGGATGCTCCAAGGACATCAAGATACAAGCCTACCATCCATCCTGCCTTATCACTTTATCGCCGCAGGACGAATGGCATGCTCGCTAGATAGGCGCGTGTACGCTTGTGCGCAGTTTGAGCTTTAGATCCATTCTCGTAAGCCCGTCATTTCATGGAAGCGCATAGACGTTGCGAATTCAGTGAAACGGATACTAGAGCTGGATACGCGATCACTCCGATTGACAATATTCCAGAAATCCATACACGGTTAACTCTCGAGGTGTCTTTGATTCAGTAATCGGACCTCCCAACAGAACGCGTGCTTTGCTCTAAATGACACTACTATAGACATTCCACGCCGGGCTGAAATGATTATGATCTGAATCACGCATGCAAGTACAGGTTGTGAAACTATTTGATTCGTATTTATTATTATTATTCTTTTCAATCTCCAATGTTTCCATACCATGAGCTTATTTTGCTCTACGCAATCTCGAAGACTCCAAACAACGTCCCACTTCAAGGCAGTGACGTAAGCCAATGGGAGGCTGGGTATGAAAACGTGGTTTCATCTTTTTATATTCCGGGATCGATTTGGATGGTCAGAGTGTACAAACAAAAATGTTATCTCGTTTCTTACACACATGTAGCAGATATTTTCGTCAGGCAATGTGACGCTCCCGGAAACCGATCAATTTTACTTGTTTGATGGACAAACATCCTGAGCCTCGGGGTATGTCGAAGTGCCTTCTTTGTATGTGTTTGCCAAATCAGTGCGCGCGAATAAAGCGTGTCTCTTTATTAGATTTGCCTGCATTTCGTTCGTTAGTTAAACACGCCATAGTGAAATCATCGCGAGGACAAATGTAACCTCAAGCATTTACCTTTTCTTCGCTTCGCTTATTCTCTTTGCCATTTCGCGCACGTTTGCCGACTGCACATGAAGCTTTTGTACCATTCGGTTGGAAATAAAAAGTCGTCTCGTGAGATGATGTCTTTTTCGCGAGTATAGCGACTTAATGGACGTGCCAACACAGCGACGAAGAAGGTAAAGCGTAGGAAAGTCAACATGTACCTACAAGAAATGCAACACTAAGTTGGTGCTGGAACTCAACCAAAACACTACCGCTTTCCAACCAGCAATAAGAGTACCGAGACGACAAATGCTTTGCACTACATTCTCAATGTTCTTGGACGGCGATACGTCTGTTTGTATGTTCAGTTGTGTAATTTCGACCGAGGCGACTTAGACTAAACTGGCAACCTTCGTCTCCACCTCAAATACTCTCATACGGCACTACACTCTCCCAAGCACTCTTAACGCCATCGGTGGTGTTAACTTGCTACTCCTCGTCACGGTTTCTAAAGTTTCTGCACTTGTCCATTAGTTGAGCGAGTAAACGTGCGAGCTTACTACAGGAAACACGCTCGTTTGTATTTAATGAACCTGTTGGGGAAACGGCCAAAGGATTTGGACGCATACCTCGAGCGAATAACTCGGCTGTTAGGTGATTGCGTAACTAATGAAGAATTTCGAATATCCTGCTGCGATCGCGCCCAGAGAAATATCGGCGGTGGACGATGCTTCGTCGTTATTTGCTCTTTGCACGGTGAGTTCGACGTGTATCGTGCGAAGTATCGTGGGACGCATACAGAGCGAGACCCCTGCAAACTTTTTCGACTATAATGAACAGAATTCGAAGCCGTGCTAACGGACGAACGCTTGTGAGGGAAAAAGAAAGGAAATCGCATAAGTGATCGAAATTCGTAGCTCTAAATTCCTCCAGCACTCTCTCTCTCGGGTCCGGAACTTTCAGCGTCAATGCAGAACTTTTCTGCCTGGCCTATTTTCACAAAGTTTATCGCGTACACGCAAGAGCCAACCAAGACACGTCAACTAGCGTTACAAAAGGCGGCGGGTGCAGAGAATTGGAAAGATCGTACAGTGACTCCTGTGTGTTTGTGGTTGTAAAATTGATGCGAACTGACTGGGCAAGCGAGCCGAATATTTCGTGAATAAATGTATGGAATGAGCCGCATCCGATTTCAGGATGAACTAGTTTTCCCGAAAACTGGGTTCGGCCGGTGGAATAAATCATAAATATATACAAACACGCAGCGCGGCATCAGAGGTAGAGAACGGGAAAGGATCGTTTGCCAAAAGGAATGACAAAGTATATAAACAGAATGAAGAAACGAGGGGAAAAAGTGAGGAAAAGAGAAAAAGGAATGATGGGATTGGTCGTACGAAATAAACGAATGTTGAAAGTATGATCCAACGACATGGCCGTATATCAATGAACGTTAGCTTGCATATGTATGTTGCATATATCATGAGAAGCAAAAGTCGGTGGTTCACCGGTTTTAGGAGGAACGCGACGATGCGTTGTATACATATGAGCAGACACGATGCTCTGGCGTTTTTGCTGGTGTTGTGCGGAGCTCTCGGCCGATGAGGCGTGTATGCATAAAAAAAAGTTGAGAAAGTGATGTGTTGCAAGGGTCGGGAGAAAACGAAGGTGAAGACTCGGAAAAGCGTACATGTCGGGGATAAGGTGAACGAAGGGATACTACATGGTGCACGGCCAGATGCGCCCCATGTATTATCGTTATATAAGCAACAACGTGGCATAGGGACAAGAAAAAAGCAAAGTAAAGTGTAAGTACGATGAGGATGGAGGAAAAAACGACTCAGCGAGGTCGGAGAATCAACAGTAAACCGCGTTTGCATACTTGCCATGTGTGCACTCACCGTTAATTCTTTGAGCACTGGCTTTACGTACAGAGGTGCAAATGAAATGGACATGAAACATGCAGACGTAGAAAGTCCGTTCGTATAGTCTGTACGATTCATCATGCAGCATAAGATGAGAGACAAGGGTAAAAGAAATTTTTTACCTGGCACTAGGAACCCTCGGGGTTTTATGAAACGAACATTCCTGAAAAGCAATGTATTTCAAAATTCTGCATTCGGTAACTGATCTTAAAAACATTTCGCATTGGCTTCAAACTACAGACGCATAATGCTGATAAAGTCAAGTTGGAAAGTATGAAACATCCGAAATCTTATCATTGCCGTAGAACATCAGAAATCCCTCTATTGAAATGCTATCCTACCTTGGGATGTTCACATCATATGCTTTCCTGCATGCAAGCATACCACTGCGAATATCTTGGTTGGTATCTATACCAGACAGACGCGAGGGCTGAGTATACCGTGCCTGATAGCCTTAATCGAATCAGTTATAGACATTGCCCAGAGTCTAGAATAATTCTGCAGGTTTGTGCATTTTCCGCCACGTTTCTATCGCATCATGTCTATAGGACTACCGACTCTATGTTGATATGGTTCAAGTTGTCAGTGGTTTAGTAAACACTGCTGAGTCTGCTTTCAAATGAAATTTGAGTACGGCATGTCGATGCGAAGTGGGAGAGGACGGTGTACGGCAGCTCTTGGATCAAGTTAGATAGAAATTCCATAACGGACGTTGAGAGTCGAGAATCTTTCCCGAATCCACATGTTCAGCATGCAGGATAATCGGCTTGCTCGAAAGATCAATAGAACATGATCGCATAGGGTTCGACAAGCTGAACAAATCGGCGAGTTTGGACGAGGCCAATTTGAAAAATTCCAACAGGAGACAACATGCCGGAAGAAAAAATGATCGACAGTGAACGGAAACACAAGTACGAGTTCTCTCTGGTAATGGCTTTCCATGCCAACTAGCATTGTAAATTCAAATCCTGATTAGGCAGGACGATTTACGAACGTGGTGAGCAGAGAGCTTTCGAACATAGACCGGGCTTTTATAAACATTCCAGGCATCAATGAAACATGCGAGTAGACTGTTCGTAACTCCACCTAATACGAATATACGGAGCTTCATTTGAAAAGTGATGCAAACATGTAGAAGAGCAAGAGAGAGAAATAATCGTGTGGCAACTGATTAAAGCAGAAAGCGGCATATATTACAATGACATTAATCCGGATTATCGACTAAACATTTGCCACGAGGCAATATTTTGCCCAAGATGATTATTCGACAAAATATATATTCACGCTAGCCCCGGGAAAAAGAGCAGTCGATCTGGTCGATAAAAGCTCAGGCCCGCACACTGCGGATGCTGCGTTTAGATTTCAGCAAAGGCATCAACGTTTTGCTCATTGCTTTGAAATTTTTCCTTACACTTTCCTTTCACCCTCAGCGAATGTAACACAGTTGATAATGATTCGGCTGTAGCCGCGAAAATAAAGGCATCATTGGAAAAATGATTCTGGCAATGACGTAAACATAAAAAATGAACGAAATCAACATAATGATCATCGGCAGTAAATGTCGTTGCATAATGAACAGTATTGCCTCCGGATTACGAATCACGCGACTACGAGTGTGCTCGAACCGAAACATTATTCAGTTCTCTATACTTCTCGCTCGGTGGATTTGCAAGAGATCATGACTCTATACATTTGTTAAACAATACTGAAAAGGTAGCAACAGCCCGATATTTCAACTGGTAAATACGCGACTAATCGCTTTTTCACGTAACTTCGTAAGCGTCATATCCTCTTGATATGCTCAATATTGTTAATCGAAAAATAAAAATCGATGGAATCGTCCTGTGATACAAGAGAAAGGGATACATTCCCGAGCACTGCTGCCGAACAATTGTTTGTTTTTTCTGGGTCCATTTTAATCACACTAATGCTCGGGAAAATCATTGAACGATGATGGACTCGGGTACGTGTGCGGTAGCGGTGTCAATATTGAAAAAGGAAAAAACAAACGTTCGCTCCCGGAAATCACTAACGTCGTTGTATTTGTTTTCCAGTTTCCCTGCGAATTCCCCTCGAAATTTATTTGTTCTTGTGCTGTGTCGACATTGCAGGAGCGAATATTGAAAACCAATTGAAACATTTGCACACGAATATTTGTTTTTTCATCGATGATACGTTAGAGCCTCGCTCTCGATAAGGATTCAGCTCCAACGTAAACCAATAGCTTTTTTCTTTTGTTTTTATTTTTTTCATTTTTCGACACAACACATCCAAATAGCTGCATGCGATGCTCTTACAATCGAATTATTGGTCTCGTCAACCCTCAACGCCCGGCAATGTTCTGTCACTTTTAATAATATATTTGGATAAATGCGGAATATCTGATTCAGAACTAAACGACGATTCTTCTTGCCCTCTCTCTGTCTCTCTCTCTCTCTCTGTCTATTGGCCGACAACCGGCACGCATCTGTCTCTCATTCATACTCCAACCAGACGTATACCTATTGCGTTTCGATTTTATCTTGCCTCAATTTTTTACTCTGCCGTAGCGCGATCTGTTGTCCAGGACTCGCGCAGTGTCATTTTTTTTCTCGTGTTTTGCATCAAAGCCGGCCTCACCGCGGATTCACTATCCATACGCGTGTCTCGTATTCACTGACCGATTTATTCACGCTCGCCTGCCCAGAACAAGCTCTTACTTTGTGAAATATTTGGCCAGTGTAATTCGATTGGGACCGTTGAAAATAGTCAAAACAAATTTCAGGCCGACCGTAGAAAACGATCTCAAGGCGACAGTGAAAAAACAAACATGTACAAAAATTGCGGGTTACAAAGATCAAACTGCTTCGCTCTTGTGCAATCTATTATAAATGGAAAACATCTGCAGAGCTTTCGCGAGTTTCGTACTTGATTTCTACTGCAAACTCCCATTGTAATGTTTTTTTTTCTATTCACTGTCCTGTATATACCGTTACGTCGTTATACATTACACGTCGCTCGTTAAGTTTCCACTGTCAAGTTTTTACTTTTCTCCTTTATACGATGCCCAGCATCGTTGGAGCAGCATCGAAAGACACAAAGTTGGTCCAGACACACACGCATACGTACTAAAGACACACAGATACTCTGATTTATAAATATAGATATGCCGCGATAGGAATAGCGAAAAGATAACGGTGAAAAGTTGTTGAATGCAGAACGACTGCTTATTATTCTTAAGGAAAAAGGAAACAACACCCCGTGGTGTGTACGGATAGGATAAAAGTCGTTGGTCGTCTGTATACGTACAATTGTGTTACTTGTATATTTAACCAGTGAAGTACCCAAGTTTCTGTAATCCTTTGGACTTGCGTACAGATAAATATGTTTTACGAAAGAAATAATAAAAACGAAGAAGCAACGAGCCAGAGAGTACTGTCTCTCTGGCTCGTTGCAAACGCAGAAAGAAACGAACGAAAAAGACTTCAGCGAACATTGTTGCTAGCAAAGTAAACTCGAGGTTCAAAGCGTAACTATAAGAAGTATTGCTTCTTTGCTTTGACCTCACCAATCCAAAATGTGTTTCGATGTCTTTGAAAAGACGACGGGTTTTATTTTTCTGAAGCTTCTTCCGCAAAGTCAAGACTTGTGGGAATAAACGTGAGCAAATGAGACTCGATTCGGTCGCATTTAAATTTTTCTCATTTTTTTTTTAAATCGATTTAATTTCCTGAACCAGGATGATAATTCTTCGAAGCAGAGTTTGCATTTTTAGATATAAAATTTGTAGTTCCAGGAACTCTGTGTTTGATGAGTCGACGCGAGACTTTAGAGTGCGTGTTTAAACGGCAAATATAATTCCGAACCGTTTAATTCGAGCTTGTGCCCTAAAGCAACTCGCATTCGCTATAGAGCACGATATTGCGGATAAAAATAGGTCGAATTTACGTGTAGCGTCTGGATGATAATTCGCGGTGCGGTTAGTCCACGCATGTAGCGTAATTAATTGGAGAAACGGTAGTGCTCGGTGAGCATGAACGTTAATGTAGGGGGAGCAGGCTCGTGGTGGTGGCCACATCGACAGATCAAGCAACGGCTTGTTAACGTTCATAGAAATGGCAGCATATGCGTACACATTTAGCGGCACGATTAATTCTCGGATAAACGAAAATTCGAGGATGACTGGTTAGGAATTTAAAGTAATCGAGTGCTTTTATTCTGATGGATCGTCCTAGTTATTAGGGTGCCAATAATCATCATGAATAAATCAATCGTGAGGCCGAACCCACGAATGTTGGGCCATGGTACACGCACAGCACTCCGCCGTGGACTCATTAAAAAAGAGGAAACTAAAATTGGCCTTTCGACAACTATGTGGCTTGAATTTAGCAATACTTTACCTATGGCGTACGAAACTCGAGGTAAAAACACATCACAGATCAATCAGACTATGAATCATAAATAATGTACACGTATTACTCCATTAAATATTTCATTTTGCAGTCGCATGTGGTGGCACGTTATAAATTAACGTGCACTGTTGGAAAAGGCATGTTTTCGTGAAAATCGTTGATAATTAACGTTAACCAAAAGCCTGTACGCCTCCGTACACGAATCTCGCACACACATACACACGCACACACCATGGATTTATATAATTATTCGAGTTTCGTTACATTTTTTAAATAATCGATTTTCACACACATACACAAAACACTAACGTAGGCGACTGCTCGCCAATGGGTGTTTCGTAAAACTTGAAGCATTTTCGTAACCAACACACTTTATATTTAGCAGATTCGTTATTTCAACACTTGGCAACTTTGACACTAGTCGTCATTTTTTAACACAATTATTAAGTTATTCCACATACAGCGATTGACACATACAGGCGGATGTACATTTGTACAGATGTATAGATGGCTCAAGGTTTGGAAAAACGCACCAGCATCAACGCACTCGGTCCCGAACGACGCACCGGGTGCCAATAATTCAGGACAAATATTTTCGGCTACTTTTTTCCTCCGAGAAGAAAAGAGTGACAAAGAGTTAATGAAAGGTGCGACGGAAAGTAGAGAGAAAATATATAAGAATTTGTATGAGTAAAAAATAAAAGTCAGAGTCCCGTGCAGGCAGACGTTGTGGCGCGCGGCGAGCCACTGACTGCCTTCGTCGATCCCGTCCGCCTTTTCCCTCACAACACCCCCGAACGCTACCTCCACCACCAGCTCGCTTCAACACCCCCGCGTATATCAACCTCCCTACTAGCCCACGCAAGCAACACAATCCCGCACCTACACCCCACGTACTTTCCCCGTCTCGTCCTGCTGTTGGCGCAAACGCCACAACGCTCTCTTTCTCCCAGCATTTTCTTCGTCTTTCCGATTCTCTCTTACTCTCTGGCTCTCTCTTCTTCGCTCTGCCTGGCCTTCCTTGTCAACTCTTTCTTGAAGCAAACATTTAGTGGAAAAGAGAGGATGTAGGGAAAAGCCA
Source organism: Hyposoter didymator (assembly GCA_037952995.1). Classification (NCBI taxonomy): domain Eukaryota; kingdom Metazoa; phylum Arthropoda; class Insecta; order Hymenoptera; family Ichneumonidae; genus Hyposoter; species Hyposoter didymator. Next base: position 11,194,777 of record JBAJMU010000003.1, on the reverse strand, counting down.
ACGACGGCGCCACTATATCACTCGTGTGCAACGTTCGAAGATTCGCCAGAGAATTTGCCGCATCCCTAAAATCGTTTTCCTCGCCTCGCAGCCACGCGTAATTGTTTCATGTACACCTCTCCGCGTCCTCGTTGTCCTCACCTTTTCCCCGTCTCCTTCATTTTCCACTTGCTTCTCCCCACCCCCTTCCCCCTCCTCCCTTTGCACCCCTCATTCTCGTCATCATTCGCGTCTGCCCGATTTTCACTTAATGAGAAAATCATGCACGAACGAACCTGCGCTCGAGCATTGGCGCGCTTTACCAGCATGAGAAACGATTTTACCCGACCATGCGCTGCCTCGCACTTTGCAATAGGTATGAATATTTAACTCGCTTTGGAATGAATAACCAGCAACGCGAAACAAATCTTCTCCGCGAGGCGTCGCAGTATCGTCAAGCCGGAAAGCGAATATTCGAAGAAGCGGAAACACGCGAGTCGACTTAGCGATTTCCAAGCCCTATGCTTATTCGATTGTCTTGAGTCATTTGACGAAATCATCGCGTGGAAAAATTGACTTTATTGACTCCACAAAGAAATCGCTCGCTATAGAAAAAACGCCAAAGTTTGATCAGCATAATGATCATTGTCGTCGAATTTTTAATTCTTTTCGTATTCGGCTTTTTAACCCTTCGTCGTCACCCTCGGTTGATCCGACACACAGTCCAGTTTTGAACCCGCATCGGGACCACTCTATCGGCCCGAAAACTCTCAAAAAAATTACTAAACATTCTCTAGACATTCCAGTTTAGAAAGGAAAAACTTTCCTGAAATAAATCGAAGGCGAACATGTTTTTCAAAATGCAGAATTAAGAAAAAACGAGAAAAAAGAGTTTTTTCATTTAAAAAAACGTCACTTCGTGGATTTTCAATATTTTTGCCTGAAATTTGGACCTGATCTTCATCAGATCTGGTTCTTTTGTGAAAAAAATAGCAAGATAGCGCGCGTTCCAAAAAACATATTTATTTCGTTATTGAAAGTAAAAAAAAAAAAACGTTCGTTACGGTGTCACGACGATGTTCAATTCGTATTCTTACGCCTGAAGGTGGTCACTGGGTGGACTCTACCTACAGTGACCACGAAGAGTTTGATTTCAAAGTGACGAGAAAAAAATTTCAAAAGTTGCAGCTCCTCCTAGCCAACTTTTCGAACATCGAGATCGTTCCAATATTGTTTAAATTGAATATTTCTTCAAAACAAATATTTGCCATCGGGCAACTTATTCGCCGCGAGCAACTTATCCGATCGAGACATTGAAATACTTGGGTTTTCGAGCGTTTCCGAAATTCGCACTGTACATTTGTGTTCAGTCTACACAAAAGTAAACTGATCAGAGAAAATCGTGTTGCTAACGACGACACGTGTTTTTTCTTCTTTTCACGTTTATTTTTTCTTCTTCTTGCTAGTTCATTTAGATTCTGAGGTTGGCTGGGACGGAAGTGAAAAAGTTATAAAGACGTTGGAGGTTAAAGTCAAACAAAAGTCGTCCGAGCGTATAATTGAAAAGCTTTTGAGCGACATATTGCTACGATGGCCGCCATTGCTATAACGCATCGAACTTAAAACCTAACCTTTTATATTTTATACTTCGCAGAATATTTTTACAGTAAAGAGTGACTAAACGTTTTATCCCGTGACATTCTTAGGAATTGTTCTGCCAACGAAATTCCGTCGACCGAGGGAAAAGCCAACGCTGGGCGAGCCGGGATCGTTGCAATTCGCTCGAGCAACGAAGGTATACGATGTGACAGCAACAACTGCGTCTCACCATTTCAGTCGCTAGAAACCCTCCCTGAAACAAAATGTCAGCTCGCTCGAGAAAAAGTTTACCGCTTTATTTTGAATAAAACATTTTCTTCGATTTCTCGACATTTATGTTTTTCAGCATCCACAACGATTTTACATTTTCGAGAGCCACCTACACCGCGACACCATCCTCACACTTTCTTCTCATTTTTGTCACTCTCCTGCTCTTGGTTTCGTCTGTTTATGTGGAGGAAAAACCGTAACGAACGAGGAGCTTTCCCGGACCATTTGTCGAGCAAGAGACGCAATTGTATTTGGCAAGAAAATAAAATGATATACTCATCCGAGACTGTCAGATTCTCCGACGTTGTATAGCGACATCTAAATTTTTGTTTCCATTTTTTTTTACATTTAAAATGCTTTGCGAGCCTAAGATCATTAAAAAAAAATATTACAAATTGGCTAAAGAAACTCTGAATCCAAGATTGTCCAAGGGAATCTGTTTTTTTTTATGTAATAAACAAAATTTCGAAAAAAATTTACGAGCAATTTTTTGAATGAAAACTTTTGGAAAAACTAAATAAAGCTTCTTCGATGTTACACAAAAGTGTATGCAAAGTTTCAAGAGGCTTCACCATTTAGAAATCTAAATATTAAATGTTGAAAATTGCAACTTTTAACACTCGCTCTTATGAGAAACTACTGAAAATTGTGATTTTTATAAATAAATATCTCGACTTCTACATGGTGGAAGCTCTTAAAATTGCGCGAGCAATTAGATATCAATATTATCTTTGTGCGGTGCAAATTTGAAGAAATTCTATCGACAGAAAATTTAGCATACAACGTCCTTAACGTTTATTATTTTAGCTCGAGAGCCGTCCCCTGTTCAGTTTAAACGTTAATTCGTCTAAAACAATTTTTCCATTTTGGTGTCTCTTGGCAAAGATCGCACGAATGGTTCGTAATAACTGGCATATGGGAGCGAATTAGCATCCGTGTTAAATCGAGTTCCACGATAAAACACATGGCTCGCGCGCGCGGGCAAAATTTGCGGGGCTGCAATGCGGGTTACGGCGAAACGGACATCGCTTTCGAGCGAGAGAACCACGTAGTACTTGTGACTCTCGTTGTTTTCGTACGCCGAAAGAGAAGAGGGGAATTTTGCCACCGCGAGTTTTGCGTTAGCACATAACCGAACTGTTAACGCAACGTTGAACAAAGCGCTTAAGCATGAGTACTGGCTTGAGCACCCTACTGGCGAAACGGCCGTTTTCTATACCACGTTTACGACAGCACTCACCGGAAAGCTCCGACATGGGAGCAGAGCGCGAGAAGCAGGAGGGGAAAGGAGCACGAGCGAGCGAGCGATCCACGAGCAGCAAGTTGGTCGAACGTGTATAGAGAAAGAAAGTATAATGAAATAAATTACTGCACTCTCGGTGAACAGTTCTGTAAATACAAAGACTGCGAATTCAGGGAGTAACTTGTGTAGAGATGGAAATAAAAATATATCCCGCCGTGGAATCGTCATAATTTACGAAAAGTAAAACAAACCTTGGGAACGAACAATTGTTATTAATCTGAAAAAAAAATTTGTTGGAAAAGATCGATATTTTGTTCGATACGTTCAACGAAACGTTTTTTTGAATAATCCCAAAAATGGTGTCATCGCAGCAAGAAATTTTCTAGAAGGTCTCTTCAGAAGCAAATTGTTGTCGTTCCAATCGTAAATGTTGCTAAAAATTCCATTAGAAACGAAAAATACTGCCAAAAAAACGAAAATTTTGAAATTTTCAAAAAATATTTAGTTCACCGTGTTCAACAAAATATCGACCATTTTTAACAAAATTTCATTGTACGTTTTCTTGGTGTTTCTCCATTCAACAGTATTTCGCACAGTATTAAAGAAAAAAATAAAACAACAAGTTTTATTGACAGACTCTTGAACAATATTCGCACAAAAACGACGATTATTCGTTGTTGCCAATAAATATTAATAACGCAAACAGCAGTTGATGCTTTTCTCTTAAAATTGACGATAATTTCGACATCCCAGAAACAAATAGAATTTTCATTCAACCTACCACAGGAGCTACAGGAAAGCAGCGTTTATAACTAATTGAAAATGTAATGATAAGTGATGTTGAATTATTAAAAAGCAGAACAATCAAAGCTAATGGAATTAGCATTTCAAGCAGCAATCCTGTGTTCCGAATAGTATTTAGGAGCTTCACTAACAAAGGTCACCCCCTAGTACGCAACGTGTATATGCAATGCAGATAAATTGCCGAGCTGGGAGTTTCTCCATTAATTTATTCATTTCGTGAAAGCACCGAGTGGATGCACCATTTTTGATACTGTCACATGTGCAAAACGTTTTTCCAAATTATACACGAATCCGACATGTGTGAACGAGCGATATAAGGTCGTAGCTTTGGTCCGCGATCGTGCATCATCAGAGTCTCGGTATTTTCGAACACGTTCAGTGAAAAGAACATTTTTTTTGGATTCGTTCGACTAAACTTTTCTTGAAAAATCACAAAAATTCGTTGCAGGAGAAAATATTCTAGAAAGTCCTTTCGAAAAGCAAATTTTTGTCATTCCAATCGTAAATTTTGCCGACAGATTCGTTAGCAATAAAAAATATTGTCAAAATAATGAAAATTTTGAAATTATCGAAAAATATTTAGTTTTCCGTGTTGAACGAAATATCGACGTTTTTTTACGGAATTTAATTTTCAGTCTCATTGCCAATGTATGTACCGGAAACTTTGATTATTCTCAATGAACAAATAAAAACGTACGTACGAGAAGAAAAAACAGGGAAACTCGCCCTTTTTGGCTCTCGCCCTTTTTTTCATCGCTATTGCTATAGTCGGAGGTGTAGCGACCTCCGCCCCTGCTTTCTATTCCATTTCCGGTATATACCAAGACGAAATCCAAAGTTTTTCCGAGGCGATTTGCCGTTGCCCGGAAACTTGTTCTCGTCGTAACTTTTCGGTCATTCCTATATCCCAATACTCGTTTATTAACCGTTTGCTTCAGTATCCGAGCACAGGAATGTTTGGAAGAAGATTGAAATAAATGAGACGAATAAACTCGAGGCATTTCGAAGCTTTCCTCAGTTTTTTGTTAAATTTGAAAAGTGGAGATTCCATATGATTTTCTCAATGTGCGTTTTATTGTTTTCTGACAGTACACGCGAAACGAGACGAACGAGACACATTTTTATACCAGCGTCGAACTCACGTAGCTATACGTCAGTTTACAAATTCCTCAGAATTATAGAATTCAGATTTGTAGAACGATGCTGCAGGAGGTATTTACTCCCGATACACCGATTGAATCATGGGAAACGATTCGTAGGAAATCTATTCCTAAAAAGAGTGAAGAAAATTTGAGAATTTCGCTAGGCCACAGAATTTCCTGGGCAGTACTGCATCTGTAATCTTTACACTAGGAATGAAATTTTTTTTAAAATCGTCGATATTTTTTTGAATACGATAAACTTATTATTTTTTTATAATTTCAAAATTTTCGTTCTTTTGGCAGTTTATTCAGTTTCCAACGGAATTGACAGCAAAATTTACCAGTAGAACAACAAAAATTTGCTTCCGAAGAGATCGTCTAGAAAATTTCTTGCTGCGATGACACAATTTTTGGGATTATTCAAAAAAACGTTTCGTTGAACGTATCGAACAAAATATCGACCTTTTCCCACAAAATTTAGTTTTCAGTGGTATCAGAATAAAGATTTTTTTTTAATGAATTTAGAGGACAGTGTATAAAAATGAAAATGTATCAGAATGCAGTTATTTTTTAATGCAGTTATTTAAGAGGACAGTTGTAAAGAGAACAGATGGAGTACTTGCAATTTTTTGTATCGATCTATTTGCATCTGCATACACTTGTCCATAAAAACTGCTGGTCGATCTACATTTATACATGTATATATACGAATGGGAATGCTATGGTATTCAGAAGATGGAACAGTTTCACGCGCGAGTTGGTCTTACTCTTGCGTTTTTAAACTTTTGTCTGAAATATTTCGATTTTTCGCAATGTGAACAAAAAGTGAAGCGTGCAATGCTTTGCCTGTGGAATGTCTTTGAAGACTCGCGCCCTGATTCCATACAGTTCGATAAATTTTCCACCGAACGGGATTCAGGCTGAAAATTCATTCTTAAGCTTTTAAACATTTCGAATTGAATGCGAAAAAATATGAAAATATTGGTCGGTTTCTATTTAATGGACTGTATACGCTGGGAGCCACAGCGCGTGTGTCGATAAAAGGATCCGGGACAGTAATCTCGATGCGAGAATATCATATAATTCGAAAATCGTCGAGAAACTTTTTCTCGAACAATTCCCCGAACGGTTTGGCGTCGTGTTACCGGGGAATCCTCCGGAATGACGTCGCAAACTTTGACGATTCCGTTTCCTTGCGCGGCGCGGATATGTGTAGGCTCGAGGGCTCACCACCATTTTTTCGTCTTCGCCTTTCCTTTTTTCATTATTTTCTTTGTACGAGATGTCGGTCGAAACGTGACATTCTGGCGAATGCGTGAGCGTTTCGTTTTAAATATCAGAAGTTGCTAAAGTTCGTTTCAAATGACGGGCGCAGTCACATACCTTGTGGCTGCGAAATACGTGCCGGAGACTCATCCGTACAATATCAAACTTACCTAGAACATAAAGAAATTACCAAATTAATTTATAAAACGTGAATTTCTCACGTGCGTCAGCAACATCAAGAAAAAAACTAGAAAATCGTAATAAACAAGATACGCGATGCTCAAATCTTCCTGTTGCTTCTTGCATCTTGAGGAAGCAATTTGTAAATTTCAATTCCTAGCGTTTTTTGTATTTGCATTAAAAAATTTGTAAATTTCAATTCCTAGCATTTTTTGTATTTGCATTTAAATTATATAATTTCGACAACATTTCTAGAAAGTAAAAAGGAAGTACAGGCTTATACACAATATCTTACAAAATTAGCAGAAATTAGAGCGATTGGACGTTTTTTCAAAAAACTCAGATTTTCGTAAAATTCGAAAAATCATCAAATTTCAACCGTTCAACCGATATTTACCAAATTCAATCCCAACCCTATTATAAAACTCTGTTTGTAAAAAAAAAAAAAATAGTAACAAATCTTAAAATTTTCGGAAGTTGGAGCGTCGACACCTTTTTTGAAAATTTCAAAATGCCGTAGAATTCGGATTTTTCTAGCAATTCCAACAAAATCATCAGAGAATGGAGAGTTTGTATAGATTAACATCTGTGCGAAACGGGCCTCTGTAGCTCAAACCGTTAAACTGAAAATTGTGATTTTCATTTTGCGATCCCAGATTCATTGAAAAACGTTGTTACAAATTGTCTAAAGAACAAGATACTTCGCCAATGATTCGATAGTTATCCTTCGCTCTCTATGCGACTTGCTCAAAAATAAAAAATAAAAGTTAATCTGTTTTTGCGATCGCTTACGTTTCCTGTCCCTCTCACTCGGTCGCTCAGTCTCCGATGTCAATCTGATCGCATAAAGCGATGCAGAGTTTAGTTGAAGGAAATTGCAAGTCGACTCCATTGTCTGAGAAAATTCGAACAGCGATAACGAAGGGACGTTACATTAAACAACTCGCTTAATCGAATAAATAACAAGCTGTAGGAGCTGATGAGTTTGCAGATTCGCGCATCGAAGGGCACACGTCTCGTTCTCGATTCAACGCGGAAATGCTAAGTTGGAAAATGCATATGCTAGGCTCTCTGGTGTCAACTTTAGAAAGGCATTGTTTTACGCTCCAGTGACACACATATTCGACGATAGGAATAGAGCAGGTGAGAGACAGAGAGAGAGAGAGAGAGAGAGAGGGAGAGAACTGCATAGAGAAGTGATAAAGCCGCGCGGAGAAAACGCATTATATCCTGAAAACTGGCCCAGTTGTCCTGATGCTGTATGACGTAATGATAACACGAGAATGAGACGAGCAGGAACAAAGAGAAATGCACGAGCATATAGAAACTGTGTATTACTGTGTAAAGAGTTCAGGTGATTGTTCAGTGTTTTCCGGAAATAGGAGGCCAAGATGAGGAAACAAAAGGAAAGAGATAACTGGATTTTTCTCATTTTTATCTATTTGCCCATTAATGCAGAGGGCTGCTGAATATTTTTTATTTCGATTACGAGTGACGAGTTGGTATGCAATTTTTGTAGCGATTCACTAGGCCATGAGGTCATACTCAGCGTTACACATTTTTCATTGTGTGTTTTGAAGGCTTTGGTGTGCGTCGACGAGAAGGATATTTCGTCCCTTTTTGCAAGGATATTACGAGCGGGATCTCGCCACACTTTTTCCCTGTGTCGGTCCACGCGTCAACGTTTTTAAGGGGATAAATAGGCCACGCAGTAGGAAGGGCCGTTTGTGCGGTCTCGTTACGATTTTCTCTCTTAGCATTTTACTGCGTCTAGACCGGTCGGTCTAGTTCTTTACGGGAACCACTTCCGCTGTAAATAACTGGCAGCTATCTCGCTCTTCTCCGTGGTAATGGGAAACGCAGCAGAGCTGGAGAATCTCTTTATCGCTCTGTCTCTTTCTTTTTTTTCTCTGTGTGTCTCTCATTTCGTTCACCACTGCTGCGTTCCTTCGAGGGAGGCTCGGACAAGGAATTTCTCGCAAATTAAATGGCAAAGAATGACCCTCTTCCTACCTCCTCAGCTGCTGCTCCTGCGACCAGAAATTTTAACCGTCATTTCGATTTTCACGATGTAAAAAACGCCAGGACGTTGGCACATTATTTTCTGATACTTTTCCCTGCGTAGTATAGTCTGAGCTAATTCAAGGAAAACGAAAGAAACCGAACGACACTTTTTCACACGATACGAAATTCCCTCATCCGAGACTACGCGCGGGCTTGTGTTTGTTCACGAGCTTACAACCCGCACCATCCCCCAAAAATGCTTCGCTAAAGGGCAATCTCACTGCGACCATAAATCAACCCGTCACATTTATTTTTCCTAAGCGTTCATCGCCCCCCTCGTCTGCTTTACACTCGCGCCTCCATATCTGACTCTCCGTGTCCTTCTTTCTCGCCTACTTCCAAATCTCCCCAACTCGTGGACTATTCAATAACAAATATCGAAAGGAAAATAAGCGTCGGCGATTCATACCTGCGGACGTGGTTTGCCTTTACGATTTTTTTTAGTATTCTTTCATGAAAATGGGAAAAAAACATGCTAATACTTTCTACGTGATCTGATTATGGTCCTCGCGAACCTTGCAATGCGTCAAGCACTGTGTAATCAAAATCTTTTCATTCTCACTTGAACCTCGCTTCGCCTCAAGATTCTTATTAAGGACGTTGTATGCTAAATATTCTATCGATAAAATTCCTTTAAATTTGCACCATACACAGAGAATATTGATATCCAATAGCTCGCGCTATTTTAAGAGGTTCGACATGTACAAGTCGAGATATTTATTTATAAAAATCACAATTTTCAGTAGTTTCTCACGAGAGCGTTTGTTAAAAGTTGCAATTTTCAACATTTTATATTTCGATTTCTGAATAGTGAAGTCTCTTAAAACTTTGCATACACTTTTATGTAACACCGAAGAATCTTTATTTAGTTTTGCAAAAAAATCGGTCGTGAACTTTTTTCGAAATTTTGTTTATTACATAAAAAATACAGATTACCTCGGACGGTCTTGAATTTAGAGTGTGCTGTTCTTTAGACAATTTGTAACAACATTTTTCAATGAATCTGGGCTCGCGAAATAAAAATCACAATTGTCAGTAGTTTCTCACAAGAGCTTGTGTTAAAAGTTGCAATTTCAACATTTTATATTTCGATTTCTGAATAGTGAAGCCTCTTAAAACTTTGCATACACTTTTATGTAACACCGAAGAATCTTCATTCAGTTTTTCAAAAAAATCGGTCGTCAAGTTTTTTCGAAATTGTGTTTTTTATATAAAAAATACAGATTACCTTGGACAATCTTGGATTTTGAGTATGTTGTTCTTTAGTCAATTCGTAACACCTTTTTTTTAATGAACTTGGGCTCGCAAACGATTTTGTATGTAAGAAAAACTGAAAACGGAAATGTACATTTGACCGTCGCCATAGAACGTCCTTAAAAAGTGGAAAGTCCGTATTACACTTGTGCAAATGATCGAAAATGTCATTAAACTCAAATTACTCACGTATTATTGAGGCATAAACGCTAGAGGGCGTCGCCTTTGCACTGTTCTACGTTTTCCAGTAAAAAAGGCTTGGAATACAAATGTGAGGGGCCTGTATACGAAAACGTTCGGTCGTTCGTCCCAATCGCGAATGAAAACAAATATCCGCATGTATATATGAATATCTTTGCTCTGGATTATGCGCAAATAAATATGTATAAGCTATACGGCTCGAGCATCGCGATTTACGATATTATGCCTCACCCTCGCCGCACGCCGCACCTTTTCTCAACAGTCGCGAAACAGATCTGCGGCGTGTAAAGAGCGCATGCCTCAGCTCGCAGCCACATTTTCTTACTCGTACTTTTTCCTCGTAGGGAAACAAAAAATCACCAGAACTCTCATGATGCAGGCAAAGAAAAAAGCTGGAAAGAAGATCGTTGCGCTGTTTCGCGCTGGATCTCTTAGGACGGCTCCTTTTTACGATTTGCTTCGAGGGATCCGAGGGCAATGAAAGTTGGAGCATTGCTGCAGTTGAAATTCCGATAAAAATACATTTTAATGCTCGACGAGATTCGATAAACATTCTGTAAATATTTCACATGCATATCGGAAAAAAAAAAATTTCTTGGCCTCGAATTAATTAACAATTATAATAAATCAGTTTAAAAAAATATCAAATCGATGAATTTTATTTTTCCTGTCCGAAGTCTCAATCCATGAGATTGCAATGCAAAATCTTATGAACAAACAGAGAAATCGTGCAAAAATAACAATCTTGAAGTTCGCATCGTTGGAACGCAACGAAAAGTGATTATTTTTAATAACGGAGGACAAAATTTTGCAGCAGTATTTTTCAACGATTATGGGAGAGTTTTCTTTGCCATTCGAAAAGTGAATTAACTGAAAAAATTGCAACAAGTACCTTAATTATCAAAATAATGAATGAAAAATATTTTTTTCGTTGCATTCCAACGATGCAAACTTCAGGATCATGCAAAATAATGTTTCCATTCAGTTCACATCACTGAACGAGAAAAATGATGAAAATCAATTGTAAACATCAAGTATTGATCATGATCAGGATTACTCGCAACCTCTCGCCCATCGTTGATGGATTATTCATCCCGAAAAAGCAAGAGAAAAAATATATAGATAATAAATATGAATGTATAAAAACGACAATCATGTGTAAATAATTTGGGGTTCATTTTTGTGTGACTAAACGTTAGCCAACAATTTTATCGTCATAAATGCACGAGGCGATGGTGTAGGCGGGTTAAAAAAGCTGTTAACGGGAGGGTGGCTAAAGCTTTTGTCGATCGATTCCACCTCGACGCAGGGAATCATTTGGCTTCGGATGAAAAAAAAAATGGTGCTCGTCAATATGTTTTATTTGCTCGATCATAAACTGCGCGTCGCGCGTTCGCCCATCGACATATTTAACGAAACTACGAAGGGCTTAAAACTTAACAATTTCGCATGCGTGTATGAGTGAGCTCGCATGTCAGCAGTGCATATGAGCTCGACGAGTTTTAAAAGTGCCCGGAAATATTTACAAGTCGTTGGACTCTGGAAAGTGTATTATAGCAGTAGCGATGCGTCGTGTAGGCCAGTCGCTATGACCAAGGATGCAGCATGAGTATGCACGTGTACAAAATGCAGCGCGTTTTCGAGCAAAAAGTTTAAAACGCTCCATCGAAAGTTCTCAAACGATAGAGCTGTCCATTCTGGCACTGGGAATGAAATTTTGTTTAAAAAACGTTGATATTTTGTTAAATACGGTGAACAAAATATTTTTTAATAATTTCAAAATTTTCGTTATTTTGGGAGTATTTTTCGTTTCTAACGGAATTGTGAGCGAAATTTACGAGTGGAACGACAAAAATTTGATTCCGAAGAGACTTTCTGAAATATTTTTTGCTGCATTGACACAATTTTTGGAATTATTTAAAAAAACGTTTAGTCGAACGTATCGAACAAAATATCGATCTTTTTCAACCAAATTTTGTTTTAAGTGTAGGAAAAAGATATTCGCATTAGTAATTTCATGGATGAAATATCAATTCCATACAATTAATTGTTTTTACAAAAAAAAAACTGAGATTTCTCATAAGACTCAATGTGAAATGTACGAAATTCCAAAAGCGAATACATTTTTTCTCGTTCTCTGTAACGCCTCTTGAAATTTTGACCGCATCATTTTCTAATCAGAATCCACCACTGCACCAAATTTTATTAAATTCTGAACACTAATTCCAAAACCGAGAGTCCTGCCTCAACGATTATGCTCACGAAAAAAAAAATTGATATTTCTTTACCACAGTAAATAAATATTTTTCCACAGCAAAAATCTCAGGTGTGTGGACATTTTCAAAATCCTTTGTAACGGAGGATTCTTCATGTCTGTGGTGCACGTTATATCGTAATGGTCTGTTCGTCGCAAAGTTTTCCCAGCAGGAAGAATGCAGCCCGATGAGGCTTTTGGCGCCTACGTCGCGACGTACATTGCCCGTTGAGGCGAATAGTCACTTCTAAAGGCCGAAGGAAGGCGCCGCCAGGCCAGAAATGTTACACGATGTTTCCCATGGTTAAGAAAAATATAAAAAACACTATTGTTAAGTTTATATACATGTGCTCTCATAGATAAACAGAATACGAGGGAGGGAGAGACGGCGAGCGACAGGGCTTACATTTTCGCAAAGTTGAAATTGCAAGTCGTAAACCGTACTTTATAGAGGACATATGCTTCACTGGCGGAGGTCGGCAAACTTGAAAATATTGCTTTTTGTAATGCAGTACACAGTACATCTCTGTGGATAGAGGATGAGAAAGAAGAACGCGAGGGAAAGATATGGGACGAGGGAGACGAGTTGACGAGAATGGACTGGATTGCAGGAGAAGAGATCGTAAGAAGGACGAGTGTGCAATATCGTATGGAGAAGACACACGTAGCGTCATCGATTTGCCAAGATAATAAAAACCTTCGAGTAATCAGTACCACGCGATTATTTATATACGAATGTTTGTACAATTGCAATTGAATTTATAAGAAAACATACGCGGTGACTCAGCCACATTATTCACGTTGCTTTGACGGCGAAACTTTCTCGCTTGTAAACATTTGCCGTACATCATGAGTAGAAAAGTTTGGTGATGCTCGAAGTAAACGTATTTTCGCCATTTACCCAGACAGTCATGTATGAAAATCGCACAGCGCAAATTTAAACACACGATATAGAAAATCAATGGGATGAACGATGTTTGCATCGTTGAAATGCAACGAAAACTGATTGTTTTTTAAAGCAGAGCGCCAAATTCCGTATAGCATTTGTTAAGAACAGCGTGACAGAATTATTATTTGCCATTCAAAGAGCGAATTTATAAATGAATTATAAAATAGTAAAAGCATTATTTGTAAAAATAATAAATAAAAATTGACCCTAGAACGGTGACCTTATTTTTTTTCTACCCATTCCGGTAATCCGGGGTCTAAATGACCCCAATTTTAAAAAATCCATATCTCCGGTAAAGTTTAACGAAAAGCGATCAACTTGAGCTCATTCTTTTCGTTTTTTAATGCACGATCACGCGAGCTTGGGGCGGATCAAGCGCTCTGTACGCGATGAGCAAAAGACGCTAAATTCTGAAGCGCTATTCATCGCTTCGTAGAGGAATGGGCAACCGCGAAGGAAAAGAGATGGGAGGAAAGGTTTTCACACAAGCATCAAACTGACCTTAGACTCCCATCCCTTAGCGATGCCATCGCGAGGATGACCTATCGCAGGATCAGCAGAGGAGAAGCACAACGAGAATGGAGATGGTTTTGGTTGGGTCGGTTAGTCTTGTGACTCGCAACGCCGACCACGTGCAATCCCACGCTTGATTGCGCAAGTTTTACAAGTTATTCGAGATGGTAGAATATCTCTGCTGGTGGATCTGTGTATACAAGGAATACAGATAGACGAAGGGACGTGAACGTGCGAGGAAACATGGAAGAGTCATTCCTTAGTTGGTCGATTGTAAGGATCCCTCGAGTTACGTTGTCAGGATGAACTGGAATGCCCTCGCGGTTTCGAGTGAAAAGAAGGAGAGAGAAGAAATTGGTCGCAGAGCCAATCTATAGCTTCATCGAAGCAGAATTCTTTTTCCAAACGTCACGACTGTACGAGAAGGGAATTAAACGTGGCGTTGAATTCCCGAGCCGCACGTCACGGCCAACGTAACATTGGAAAATTCAATTTTTCCCTCGTTCATGTCGTTCCATTATAACGATTTCATAAATTCTTATTTCGTACTCGCATTTTTCTTACATTTTTAGCTCCGCTAGCGGAAAATCCTCTTGGCGAGGTTACGAAACGAAAAACCGAGTGGCAGCAGCTAACAAATGGTCGAAAACAACGAAACTCAATAAAACGATGCACGCAGATCGCGAAAGTAAACATCGCCTGCTGCTTCCTTGACGTACGTATGACCGGATTAAATATTGAATATCAAGATGGAAAAGTTTCATCAAAGAGTTTAGAAAATCGAGAAGCAGCGTCACGGAGTCGCGACGTCAAATTCTTTTCGAACAATGTAGCGCACACCCTATGACCCAACAACTTTCACCCCCAAGGGAAATTCCAACGGGACGCCGAACACCGAGAGGTCGCACCGGAGAGTCCGTACGCTCGTATTTGAAATATTGAGCTTACGCCTTTTTCTCTCGGCTCTCGTGTCACCATTTCTCGCTTGGCTTCCATATGTGTGTATCTTTATTCGCTACGACGGAAAGCGAGTACGTCGAATAGTGTTACGTGACCGCCCCACCGGACCTTCTTCCAAACCATCTGAATTATTCCAACATCCAAAGAGACTGCTTTGTACTTTTGTTTCTGGCTTGAAATAGAGGTCCTCGTGGTCACTTGACGATTGTACTCAATAAAACCTGTGCAACACACAGAGCCAAGAGAAAAGCTCGAGGCAAGAGAGTGTGAGGGTTGCTTTGATACATAATGCAAACAAACTCAAGATCGACGACAATTTTCATCCCACAAACAAAAATTTAATCACACTGGAAATGAAATTGTGTTAAAAATCGTCAAAATTCCATTGAACACGGTAAACTAAATATTTTTTTGATAATTTCAAAATTTCGATATTTTGGAAGTGTATTTGGTTTCTAATGGAATTTTTAGCGAAAATTACGATTGGGACGACAAAAATTTACTTCCGAAGCAATTGGGATCATTAAAAAAAAATTTTAGTCGAACGTATCGAAGAAAATATCGATATTCTCCAACAAATTTTTCTTTTTAGTGTAGAAATGTTTTTTTTTTGTTTTTCAATTTATTTATTGCAAATAAATGTTTGATAAAAAATGAGACATTTGGATCTGTTGATTGGATCGAATGGGAAAAGCTAGGATGGGGATGGTTTGAGTTTTTCCATAACTGCATCGATGGTAGCACAGCCAAGCCGGAATACCTCGTCCTCGCTTTTTTCCGCATCAATATTCGTAGTGATTTTCTTCCACGTGCCAACGACTCCACCAACCGCATTGAAAAATGTTTTTATTCTCTCGGCAATTGCCATTTCGGCGTCGTCAAAGCGTTCCTTCGCAATGGCCCGCGATCGCATCCTTTCCTCGAGAACTTGTTTTCGCGCCCACAAATAAATGCACGAGTTTGGTTGTCTCACTTCTTTCGCGAATATTTTGATCTGTTTTTTGTTTCTCGGAAAACCGATGATCAAGTAACCCGGCAACGATGGGGCGCTTACGATTTTTTCTTCGATCTTTTGGATCACTACGTCCGCCGGTAAATTTCGACCTTCCTGCATTATTTTTTTTATAATACTTCCTCTTTCCGTTCCGGAGTTTGCCTCAGTTCGCATCAGTTCTGACACTGTAATTGGCATGAATCCGTACTTTGCGGCTAAACGTTTGCCAAGAGTCGTCTTGCCGGCTCCGGGACCACCGATTAGACAAATTATCGGCTTATTGGGCTCGCTCACATTCGAGCAATCAATCGCAGCGTTTCTTGGGATGCTGTCGCCCAGCTCGTCCTTGCCCATACAAGAGCCCATTGCACTGGCTCAACTCGGAGATTCCACGCACACGTTACACCGACGAAATGCTTGCTGACCGTTGCCAACCTCCACACCCGGACACAATTTGATAAAACTCAATATTTTCCTTCTCCCTTGACCCGATATTGAAGAAACTTATTTAATACTTTCGACCAACTCCTGTCCATTGCTTTTCATCATTAACTCTTATTGACAGTCGAGAGACAGATGAATCGCAACGACTACCAAACTTCCACGCGGCTTAGTTCACTTACCACGATGCGCTCTTTTATAAAAATCGATGTGGAACATCGTCGCGGTTTTTTTCGCCTTGTGATATCGCCGGATCAAATAGTCCGTCAGAATTTCTTTTCATTTTTATCGAAAAAAACGCTGTTTTAGCAAAAAAAATGATGGGAGGATGTAGAAAAACTTCTGTGGCCCTGATGCCATTTTTTCGAGTGAGAAAATTATTCCACCTTCAAAACTTCATTTGGAAAAAAATTAATTACCTTAAGGGGTTATGCCTGCAGGGCCGAAAAAAAATCATTTTCTTTACGTTTTTGTCTGAAAAAACTTTTCATTTCAGTTCAATTTGTCAAGGGAAGAAAATGTAGTCGTAGCTTTTGACTTTACATCGGCATTTTTTATTTTCGACACTATTGATCGACACTGCTCCTGCAGACGATCTTCTGGAGGTCCTCAAAAAAAAGGTGTCTGGCTGCTAGCACGAAATCTTCGGTTTGGATCATCGAAAATAAATTAAAAAACCAAAGAGATTCTTTTGGTGGACGATTGATCGAAGGAATGAGATTTCTGATAATTATTTCCATTTTTTAAAAAACTTGAAGGAACAAAATTTAATCGAAAATATAAATTTTTTCTTTTCGGAGCCGCCATCATGCGGAAAATCGAAATTTCAACTATTCCTCCGGTCAGTACCTAGATTCGTGTATCCACTAAAAGAATCTTTTTGATTCTTTATTTATTTTCGATAATCGTAACCGGAAATTTCGTTCTCACCGCCAGAGATTTTTTTTTTTTTTTTTTCAAGAACTCCAGGAGATCGTCTACGGGAGCAGTGTCAATCAATATTTTGAAAAATAAAAAATGCCGATGTAAAGTCGAAACCTGTGGCTACATTTAATTTCTTTTACATTTTTTCGTCAAATGAAATGCCTTTTCAGAAAAAAATGGTGAAAAAATCGATTTTTAGATGCTGAAAATTTCTGGAGAACGTTTTGAATCCCTGAAACGTGGCGATGACGATGCAGCAGCGATCGAATCGATCACCAGGCGATTAGAAAAAGTCTCGCTGATGCTCGAGACGAAGAGTTTCGCGCTGGAGAATGTTTTCTGCCGAGTGATCCAGCAACTGAACAAAACAGTGAGAAAAAGCGATCGTTTCATGATCGAGAGATTGGACTGTTCGGAAAAAGAAATCCTCGAGTTGGCAGAACGATTAAAAAACGTAGACGAATCAAGGAAAGTCAAGTGCTTGCGCGATCATGAAATTCAAACGAAAATAATTTGTGGCTCGTTCGTAAAAAAGATCAAACGTTGCAATGAAAAAATGGTCATCAAGTTGGAAATAACGAGAAACAGTCTCGAGGAAAGTTTAGAAAAAGCGAAATCATTGCACGACAGTTTAAAGATTTCCATACAAAATCATAACCGCACAGGGAGTCGCAAAGTTTTTTCAACAGATATTCAAACTAATCAGATGCTAAAGAGAGTTAAGAAAATTGATGAAACTTTGCATCTCATTTCCAACGATAAACAATCGCTCGGACCAGACATACAAACACTGATGTTGTGTCACGCAGTCGCTCGGAATCAAGTCACCAAAGAATTCAAAAAGCTTTTGATCCGAACCGAGAAATCTTTGCAAGGGAAAAAAGTTGAAGAAAATTCAGAATGAGCGAGCAAGAGAAAACGGCATGGAAGAAATAAAAGTTGAAATGACTGCGTATAAAATGTCCATCCCATCGCCAACTCCAACTCCCTGCCCCGAAGGCTATGTCGAAGTTTGAATAATGAGAAATATTGATAAGCTTTTTAAACAAGAAATGTATTGACATCAAAGACAGTGAAACTTATAATGACGAGGCGAGCTTGAAAATCAATTGGCATTCGAGCAACAATTGGAACGATTGAAACTTTACAAAGCAGAGCGAATATTTTTCTGGGGAAAGGCCAAAGCAGGCGGTAAAAATAAGAAGCTTAACCACTGAATACTGATTCGTCAGGTGTGGCTCGCACAAGTACGACGATTCTTTCGAGATCTTTCAGGAGGTTCAATGGCGATAATCATAATTATACGAAGTAATGGCAAAATAAACAAAAACAATTTTTTCGACATTTGAGTAAAAAAAAAAATTCAAGAAGGTTCCACCGTCTGGTGATGCAGATATTCAATATTTTAGGGTTAGGATCACGACGATAGAATGTTGCTATGCCAAACGATATTAAAAACATTTAAAAATTCCAAACGATAAGAATTTCATAAAATTTGGTAAATATATTTTCTAATAATGACAATAAATTTTTTTTCCACCACGTAGACTCGAGTAATTATTCGATAATCGTGTGATAAAAAAATTGTGTTTTTATTCTTGATGCCAAAGAATGTTATCGCTAAATTTTATCAAATTCTGATTTTTTTTTATTTCGTCCAAGTTTCTTAAGATCGCAACTTCAACATGAGTTCGATTGCTGGAGGGTCAAAGTTTCTCAAAGTTTATCCACGCAGTGGAGCATGATTGTTAAGAAGGTTCAGTCGAGTGTCGTTCAACGGATTAAAATCTCAAAATCCATGAAGAGCAAGCTTAGACTTAGAATTTCAGACTTTTTTAAATTCGTCGAAAAAAATCTCTGATTGCGATTTGTAACGAGTCTCCTGCAGATTTACTAAAAATGAGTTACGTTGCCCGAGGCGTATAATGAGATCGACGAACGTAACGACGTTGATTTCTTTTCATCAATGAACATCTCACCGCGAAGCACAAAACTGCTAAAATTAAATATTAAGACGTCATTGAGATTAAAAAAAAAAACAACAAATCAATTTTACTGGGTAACCTCCAAATCTGAAGCATTCAAAATTTTTAAATGTCAAGTTTCAAACGTTACGCTTAGCAAATGAATTCCGATCGTGACGTTGCGTTATTTCCATTGTTTTTTATTCCTCGAGCACAATCGTTGACGCAAGTCTTTTGTTGATTTGGAAAAGTAACAAAAATATTTGTCATAACCGTCAAAATTGTAAAGAAAAAAAAAATCCGCATGGGGAAACGATGAGAGGGGAAAAAATGATCGTGGTTCGGTGCACCGGGGTTGCGACAACAAAGTGAGAGATATGGGGGCTAGCACGTCCACCGAGGATAACGGTGAGGGCTCGACGCTCGAGGGATTGATCGAAGAAGCCAATCGCGTTTTGGTCAGAGCTACCGA
This sequence comes from Hyposoter didymator, assembly GCA_037952995.1. Lineage (NCBI taxonomy): Eukaryota > Metazoa > Arthropoda > Insecta > Hymenoptera > Ichneumonidae > Hyposoter > Hyposoter didymator. The sequence goes on along the minus strand of JBAJMU010000003.1, from coordinate 11,175,304 downwards.
AGTCATAACTCAAACCGTGGAATCAGAGGTCGGAGACATGGTGAACGATCTTCAGGAGCGAGCTGCTGCCAAGGTAAATAATTCTACACGTATGTATCTTTGCAAACAGAGGCAAGGATCAAGAACGTCAAAAAAGATCGAGGACGTCGTCGAATGATTAGAACAAGATGCTCAAGACATGAGGAACTATATTTTTTATTTTTGCTTCTTCATAGAGGAAGCTTTGAGCATCGTGCATCTTGAGCAGCTGGAGGAAGCAATTTGCAACGTTTTTTGTATTTGCATTTTAATTATACAATTTCGGGAACTTTTGTTGAAAGTAAAGAGAAAGTACGGACTTTAACACAATAGCTTACAAAATTTGCAGAAATTAGAGCAGTTGGACGATTTTTCAAAAAACTCAGATTTTCGTTTAATTCGAAAAATCATAAAATTTTAACCTTTCGATGGATATTTCCCGAATTCGATACCAACTTTTCTATTGTGATACTCTATGTATAAAAAAAAAATTAGTAATGAATCTTAAAATTTGCGGAAGTTAGAGCATCGAAAAGCTTTTTTTGAAAATTTCAAAATGCCGTAAAATTCGTAATTTCCTAGCAATTGCAACAAAATTCTCAGAGAATGAGAAGATTATATGGATTAACATCTGTGCAAAACGGGAGCCCCGTAGCTGAAACCGTTCTCGAGTTACGAACGTTTGAATTTTGCAGTGCCAGAACATACACACACACACACACATCCGGAAATTTTGTCTAAATATGATTTTTCAATGTTTTGGGAAATTTCAAGCACATTGACATTGAAAACTGTAAAAAAAAAAAAAATTCGCCGTCACGTAGCTTCCTCCGTGAGGAAGCAATTGAGAAAAGGAAGTAAAATTAAAAGAGCGAAATATTTTTCGTTGCTCGTCGTGGTGTTGGTTGACACGTGTGTTGTTATCGATCACAGATGGGTGCAACTTTTGCAATGATCCAAGAAAAATTGGGTGAATTGTCACGTCAGAGTGAAGAAGCTGAAGCGTGCGTGCGACGAAAAGAAGCGGAGCTGCAAGGTATACAAGTTAAAATGAAGAATGCTATGCTCGAGTGTTACAGCAAGCACAACGATGCCCTCGAGAAGTTGCGTCCTGACAGGGCGATAATTCACACGGAAGCGACGCAATTCAAGCAGGAGGCACAGCGCGTGATCGAGAGCTGTATGGCAAGTGAGAATCGTCTGGAATGTTTTCGGACAGGGATCGCCGAATTGGGGACAAAGGCGGATGTTCTATTGAAAAAATTTCAAGCATTAGCAAAACGCGAGGCCGAGCTACGAGCGTTAAATACGAAACAATTTTTGGATTGCGACAAGAGAGCCGTGGACGAGGCTAACAAAGAGTTGAATCGTGTCCTCGAAGAAATCAGAAAATGTAGTCAAATTGCATTGAATAAATCTTGATCCCCCCCCCCCTTCCCCTTATCATGCGAACAATAATTCATCAAGTAATTCGTCTTTTTATTTATTCAGTCAGATTTTTTTTCTTCAAATCGTCCTCCGGCTCCATGTCCAAATGAAACTTAATCTACCTATCACACCTTCACTTTCGTTGCCATAAAACTATGCCAATGAAAGTTCCACCATTGGACTATATGGCTGAATGAACTCGTTCCCTCGTCTCTCTCCAATTCTATCGCGTTTTGTCCTTTTCCATTGGCCAGCTTCTCCCTTGCCGATTCAGTTCGTTCTTCTCTCTTTCTCTCTCTCTCCCTCTCTCTGCCTGTCTATCGGTTCTTCCGAACGTTGGAACTCCGGCACTTCGAGATATTTAATTGATTTAGGTACGCGAGAACCGGGAGGACTTTAGCCATATAGGAAGCTGGGAATGCGACCGCAGGATAGAATTCCCAGAGCAACAGCAGTGACGCTCTCGAACCCGGTGTGGTCACTCCGAATCGTTTCGAGAGCAACGGACCGAGTGAGCGAACGTATACGACGCGACGAGGGTGCTTTGCTCTGCCCGCTCGGCCACCTGTGTCACCTACCGCCGCCGCCGCCACCGCGTTGCCATATTCCCCGTTTACACATGCGGAATCTAGGCCGTATCTCGTGCTTTCTTCCCTCGTTCAACCGATCAATCGAGCCATCACAATCCTCCTACATTATGGAGACCGAGGGTTTATACCCTCACGATGCGTTATATCGATCTTACTGTACAAATTGGAAATTCCTGCGACGAACCACTCTCCGATTCCGCACTATCCGACCATTTTGTCACACTGCCCTTATTCCATGACGAGGAGGCTCGTGCCCACTCCGCAGGCTCGATAAATATCCTGCTAAACAAGTCTAGGAAGCCTACGCAGGAGATCGAGGATGTGTATCGCATCCTCGCGACGTCTCCGCGAGGGGACGTCGTTCCATTGAAGCTCGTAATATCGATCTCATAAGCAGGATTCAGATTTAATGAGTCCGTCGGATTTTTATTAAGTATCTATCAAAACAAGATGCTCGAAACTTCCTGGATGAGAAACTACATTTTTTATTTTGGCTTCCTCATAGAGGAAGCTTTGAGCATCGTGCGTTTCGAGCAGCTCGAGTAAGCAATTTGCAGCGATTTTTGTATTTGCATTTAAATTATATAATTTCGACAATTTTTTTAGAAAGTAGAGAAGAAGTACGAACTTGTACACGATATCTTAACAAATTTGCAGAAATTAGAGCGGCTGGACGGATTTTTCAAAAAACTTTGATTTTCGTAAAATTCGAAAAATCATCAAATTTAAACCGTTCAACCGATTATTTCCAAATTCAATACCAACCTTCCCATTATAATACTCTATTCATAGAAAAAAAAAATTAGTAATGAATCTTGAAATTTGCGGAAGTTAGAGCGTCGACACCTTTTTTTTGAAAATTTCAAAATGACGTAGAATTCCGATTTTTCTAGCAATTCCAACAAAATTCTCAGAGAATGAAGAGCTTGTAAAGATTAACATTAGTGCAAAACGGGAGCCCTGTATCTCAAACCGTTCTCGAGTTATGAACGTATGAATTTTGCAGTGCGAGAAACACACACACACGTCCGGCAATTTTGTCTACATATGATTTTTCGATGGTCTGGGAAATTTCAAGCACATTGACATTGAGAACTGTAAAAAAAAAATAAAAAAATTCTCCGTCACACAGCTTCCTCTATGAGGAAGAAAAATGAATCGAAAATGAACATGAGCTTGATGATCGTGTACGTTGATACAGACGTACGCCCCTGTACGTATCGCGGTCCAATACTCACAACGATCGTCGAGACTCGTTAAAGCTGAATTCTCTTCGTCGAGTATTCGCGTATCATGTATTCATGCAGCGAAAGCTCCGTGGATGCCGCGCTGTCTTTCGCGTTATATACATACGTGTGCGTCAAGGGTATGCTCGTATATTAGAGACTCGAAAGCTTTTCATGTATGCTAAAAGATTTCCGCGCGGGGTTCCATAGGCGCGCGGTGCGCGAGAAGCAAGCGTGCAATGGAACGATTCAAGCACGAAGTAACTTTACGTTGAATATGTGAATAATATATTTATAGGGCTTTTCCCGCTGGATACGTGCACCGCGTTACGTGTAAAGCTCGTGTGTAGTGATATTTGTGTTTCTCGCAAGGTTAAAGATCAGCGAGCTTTTCCGCAGCATCGATTTTTGGTTAAAGCATTACAGGAGCTAAAAATATATACAGAACTGTGTGCTGGCGGTAAAAGGACAGCAGCAGGATCCTTGTCTCTCGAAGACTTGATAGTACTAATCAGTTTCATCGTCCTCATCGTCGTCGTCGTCCTCGTTTCCGGTATGGAGGGATACGAAAAAAGTGGTTGAAAGGAGATGAAAAGTACGGGCTGGTTAGCGTAGCTGCGATGGTGCTTTTTCCGCACGACTGCTTAAAGAGTCTCATTAAAATAAATGAACTACTGAGGCTTCGGCCAGGTCAATTACGTTCCCAGCCCCAGAGATCACCGCAACCGGACGTACAGAATACTTCGGATCTCATATCGAGATAGAATTTACATTAACCCTTTGCTGCCACGACAATGTAGAATTACGTACTTGCAACCATGGGGTAGATTTCTACCCCAGTGACGAAAATTGTTATAAAAAATTAACCACTCAATATTTCGGCTTGAAAATTGTTGTGGAACATATTGAAAGCTTTTTTTCAAAGATTGTTCACTTTAGAAAGCCAAAAATTAAATTTAAGTACGGTAAAAAAATGCTAAAACCAGAAAAAGTAGAAAAATTATTTACTATTACGATCGTGAAGTCTGTAAATATTTTTACATACATATTACGAAGAAAAAAAAAAATAATTTTCTCGATCTCGAATTAATTGAGAATTATAATAAGTTAGTTTTCAAAAATATCCTGAGCGAATCGAGAAATTTTATTTTTCCTGTTCCGAAATCTCAATTGAAAAAAAGCGTAGCGCGTAAATTATACAGCCAAAAATTAAATTTAAGTTCAGTAAAAAAAATGCTAACACCAGGAAAAGTGGAAAAATTACTATTTTATATATTACGATCGTGAAGTCTGTAAATATTTACACATACATATTACGAAGAAAAAAATGAAAATTTTCTTGACCTCGAATTAATAAGAATTTTAATAAATTAGTTTTAAAAAATATCCTGAGCGAATCGATGAATTTCATTTTTCCCGTTCGGAAGTCTCAATCCATGAGGCTGCAATGCAACATCTTATGAATAAACAGAGAAATCGTGAGAGAAATAGTGCAAAAATAACCATCTTGAAGTTTGCATCGTTGGAATGCAACGAGAAGTGATTATTTTTCATAGCAGAGGACGAAATTTTGATTCAATATTTGTCAAGGATTATGGGAGAGTCTTCTTTGCCTTTCGAAAACTGAATTTACTGGAAAAATTGCAACAAGTCCCTTAATTATCAATATAATTAATGAAAAATATTTTTTGTTGTATTCCAACGATCCAAACTTCAGTATCATACCCCAAGGTGGCAAGTAAGGGTTAACCGGCCTTACGCACGTGTACGACAGTTTAAATAAAAAACTTTCATCATCTTTGAATGTTTTCATTTTTTCTAGAAGCAAAAAGGCCGGAATGAGCAGAAGATAAAATGTGTGGGAGGCTTTTTCATTGTGGAAAGTAATTTCAAGCATTTTAATTTCGAAACAGCTATGCAGAATGACTTGAGAAATTTAATTCATTTTCAACTGTCGAAGCACCTTTTCCGTTGAGGGGCCATGTACAACTTTGTTCAGAGCACAGTTATACTAATTTCACTTTCTCTTTATTCAGCGATCTTCAGTCACTTGGGACGAGAAGCTCCAGAGAATTTTCGCTAGTAGGAGCAGAACGATCGACGTTTCCAATTAGACATGACAAACAGAATACAAGCCCTATCGCAGCGAACGCTGATTGCTGGCTTTGCAGAGACTTCCCTCATTAACTAATTACACCTTTAAGAGAAGTTACAGAGATCAACGAATCTATATTTTAGGTACTCGCATTTTTTTTTCTCTTCTTTTTCGCTCCCTCCAAGTACTGCAGATCGAGCAGGTGATACGAATGTCCAACCGAAATTGTATTTGACACGCACCGTTTGTATTTTTTGTGGAAAACACTAAAAAATTATTGACGTTGATTCGGTTTTTGACATCCGGAGATAAATTCAAAGGAATTAATTTTGTTGGAACGAAACACTGAAGATTTTTTCGAGCCCTTTTTGACATTTCGCTAAATTTACGTTAAAATCTACATCTTCGATTCGGTTTGTGAAATCCGGAGATAAATCCATAGGAATTAATACCGTTGAACGAAACACTGAAGATTTTTTCGAGCCCTTTTTGACATTTCGCTAAATTTACGTTAAAATCTACAGCTTCGATTCGGTTTTTGACATTCGGAGATAAATCCATAGGAATTAATACTGTTGGACGAAACACTGAAGATTTTTTCGAGCCCCTTTTGACATTTCGCTAAATTCACGTTAAAATCTACATCTTCATGGTTTTTAAAGTAAAAAAAAAAAGAGTAAGGAAAAGGTAAGTTCTGAAGTATGCATACGGGGTCGGAGTAGCCAGTGTTGAATACACTCCGGAGACATAAATATACATAGTTTAGAACGTACCGCCTAAATCTTGAGGAGTGTGACGGCGAGCAAGTCAGCTCGCAACGTCGCGTTTTCATGTTTGCTCTTTTGAGTTTTTTTCTTAGTTCATGTACAACGGACAGGACTAAGAGTTTTAAGGGACATTCGTAGTCTAACCAGAATGCTCACGAAGAGTCTCGAGACACAGATCTCTCGGTGGAGTCATGAAAAATTTAATCGGCATGAAACTTTGACGAGAACCACCCTCCATCTGTGCTGGCGTAACAGTTACACCGTGTACAATGTTTCCGACCCAGTTAAACTGGAGCAGAAACCGAGCATCTACGTCTCAGCACTTTAACAAATTGTTTTCCGCGAGCTGAGAGCTCTTCGCCAATATACATCTTCGCGAGCACCCAATTTTTCGATTATGTGTCTAATTTAATTTTATACATCGTGGAGCTTCCCAAATTTTCCGAGACGTCCATTTTTTTTAAAACAACAGCGATTCCCATTATGGGATTCCAAAGAAACGACTCTCTCGAGTATCCAACAATGAACAGACGAGACTAACATTACAAAAGAATATCTCAAGCCTCGTGCTCGTCTTTTATTTTTATCAACATGCAGATTATCCATTAATCTTCGCGTATCCATTTGTCTCAAACGTTCATGTTGCATTATTGCTCCACCATAATCGTAACTGTCAAAATAAATTTCAACGATAAATTTGATTCCCGGAAATGTGTGTTCAGGGGTTGCGGAATTTGGAGCCGAGATTCGGAGATTCAAAAGTCATGTAAACGCCATCGAGATATTCGAATGACGTATGAATGGGGTTGCGCTAACGATGAATATATCTCTCAGTTATACGACTTGTACTAAGTAAACGGGAAGTAAGTTACGTGGTTGAATCGTTTACGGATCCATTTGGACGATTTTATTAGCGTCCAGGGTAATCGAGCTCTGTTACACTGAAAACGAAATTTTGGTGAAAAAGATGGATATTTTGTTGGATACGTTCGACGAAACGTTTTTTTGAATAATCCCAAAAATAGTGTCATTGCGGCAAGAAATATTTTAGAAAGTCTCTGCAGAAGCAAATTTTAGTCGTTCCACTCGTAAATTTCGCTGACAATTTCGTTAGAAACCAAATATGCTGCCAAAATAACGAAAATTTTGAAATTATTAAAAAATATTTAGTTTATCGTATTCAACAAAATATCGACGATTTTTAACAAAATTTCATTGCCAGTGTGCCGAGTCTCTGGATTTCATTCAATATTAGGTCTTGCTTTTTTGAATAATCCCAAAAATAGTGTCGTTGCAGCAAGAAATATTTTAGAAAGTCTCTTCAGAAGCAAATTTTAGTCGTTCCACTCGTAAATTTCGCTGACGATTCTGTCAGAAACTAAATATTCTGGCAAAATAACAAAAATTTTGAAATTATTTAAAAAATATTTAGTTTAGCGTATTCAAGTAAAAATATCGTCGATTTTTATCAAAATTTCATTTCCAGTATAAAATTAGCGATAAAATTGACATGTAACAAAAACTTCGAGGACCATTTATAATTAGAGAGAATTCTCATAAACTCTGTGAGAAAAAAAATCCATTTAAACATTGACCTGGTGTCCGCATAGAGGTGAACCGCACACGTACCTTTTCCGTTTCGGCGTGAGGAAAATAGGAACGGAAGGTTGGACTAGAACCGGTGTAGCAGTTAGTGGTTTACTGCGTGGATAGAGTGGGCACAGAATCATACATACAAACACTCTTTGTCCACACGATCAAGCTCCGTTCGTAACTCGAATGTACATCAGCTCCCAGAACTCTTTGCCTTCTCTCTATTCCTCTCTCTCTCTCTCTCTCTCTCTCGCGATCCTTTGGAACGACAGAAAGCACTCATACATATACGAGAAAGTGTCTCTCTCACAAAACAATTTATGGGCGTGTGTGTTCCGCCATTCCTATAACTTCATTACCCGCGGGCAAGAGCAATGTTGAGCGGAAAGCCGGAACGGAAAGTACGAGTTTCATTTGTCGGTGGAGCATGGAAGAGGTGCGCGCAGCATGCACGCGATATCAACGCTGTTCTTTCCGTCTTGCACCGCGTTGTATCGTTCTGCTCCTACAAAATGACGTATATATGAACTGCAAAGGCTACAGGTATATGGAATTCACATTGTGACGAGTTATAGTGTTTTTCCTCTGACTGCAACCATTGTCACTTGTTTCATAGAGTGTCGTACTCGAAACAGCTTCCGCTTGCGTCATTGACGCTGCGTGGGAGAATAATGTCGTCGTTGAAGAACGTGCAAAAATCCTTGGAAAACAAAACTAATTCTGATCTTCTCAAAAGAGGGAGGGAAATACTTTGGCTATCGTACTTCAATCATGAAATATGGTCCCCATCGAATCTCTCACAACCACCAGGTCCATTTCGATATTATTATAAAAAATATTCATTCCGCTCGGATAAACTTTTTTACCGTCGTGAATAATGATGGAATTTGACTCAAACGTCGACCCTCATGTGCTCTAATGCTGCTTTGTAATATATTCAATCGAATACAGTCAATAATCCAAGTTCTCAATGACCCGAGGGGATCAAAATAACGAAACAGCGAACGGTCCTGAAACCCTAGATGGTCACATGGGGTAATTTTACTCCAGCCGCTTTTGTCCGATGATACGTAATAGAAATTTTGAGAAAATGGGACTTGTGACACTCTCTATCGATAGTTTGAACCTTCTAGTAGGGAGCCTCGTCGTTATTATTTGACAGCATGCCATTCCAGACTTATGAAACGATTTTTTCTTCTTTTTTATTGAAAATTACAATTTCTGCATCATTTTGTGTAAAAAAAAGTCATTTTTGCAGATTTTTTTTTTTCGACATTTTTTTAATATTAAAAATTGCATTAATTAAATACAATCGTCGGGGTCGTTACTCAAGGGTTGCAAATACATTGTAGTATTTTTATTTTATTTTTTTTTACGATTTTTCAACTATTTATCGCCTCACCGAAAAAAAAATCTAATTTCGACGTAAACGAGATTCAAGGAATTTGGGAAATTGATGAAAATCAACTGAATGGGAAAGACGATATTGCAATCATTTGATTTCTCTATTTCTCTCCATTTCTTAACAGCAGTGTTGCAGTTTTTTTTTTCATCGTTTAGAAGTTTGGATCTGTCCAATTTCTTGCATGGCATAGTTTCGTCTCATGTTACATATTCAACGCCCAGATCAACGAAAGTCTAGAGCCCGTCGAGTTCATTGTAACCAAGCTGTAGGCTCGATGACGTTCATTTAGAACTGGATTGCGTACAATATATTTTGAAGTTGAAGAGCGAGAGATAGGGATATTCATGATGTGGTACGAATTTGGCAATATCCGTCAATGTGGCTTTATCGTGGTTCTCGAGGCCTGCAGATTCGAAATTCGTAAATTATCGTTCTGTTTGACGTTATCGCGGGCTTTTCAGGGAGCCCTCGCGGTGACAACGAATCGGATTGGCCATAATTGATCGCGACTGTTTCAAAGCTCTAAAACGGACGTACACAAAAAATGTGAAATATAATTTGTTGCGAAGAGACTTTGACGCGTTATCCTGAAGTTTTCAGACGTTTTTATATCCCGAGCAATTATTTCATCGAAATTAGAGCAAACAGATTTTTTGTTTGTAACAATCTTTTTCGTAAACAAAATTTTGTTGGAAAAGATCGATATTTTGTTCGATGCGTTCAACGAAACGTTTTTTTGAATAATCCCAAAAATTGTGTCATCGCAGCAAGAAATATTCCAGAAAGTCTCTTCGGAAGCAAATTTTTGTCGTTCCAATCGTAAATTTTGCTGGTAATTCCATTATAAACGAAATATACTGCCAAAATAACGAAAATGTTAAAATTTTTAAGAAACATTTAGTCCAACGTGTTCAACAAAATATCGACGATTTTCAGCAAAATTTCATTTCCGGTTTTTTTTCAATTCAAATCAAACGTGGCCCCTTAAAGTACGTAGTTTCCGGATCCCACGATCGACCTTCGAGTTTCCAATTAATAAACTAAATATATTCATAATTGCTTGGCCTCAGCCCCACAGTTGCAGGAAATTGCTCGACGAGTGCATACATCACGAGTTTTGGTCAGATTTGCACACAGGATCAAGGAAAATTGATAGACCAAATTGATTTCGAACCATTTGAGTTTTGCTTGAGGTTTTGCCGATTATTCGGTGGATTATTGAGCCAAGGGCTGCACATAGGAAATATAAGCAATGTCCTAGGAAACGAGAAGCTGAAGAGGGACTAGGCTGGAAGGTTTAATGGCAAGCAATAAAAAGTCGAAGGGTTCTGCGCGTCTTTTCGATATTTCTTCGTTCTGTATATTAATCCTCATGTCTCCAGATCCATTTTTGTTTTTTTTTTTATTTCATGGAAAAGTATATTACGGATTGCAAATTGATTCGAAAGTTAATTCATCCACCGATCGTCCCGGATCTTATGTCTGTAGTAATCCTTGACCGGCGAAATCGAAGTGCACTCTGGAAGGAGCACCGAAGCCTCGGACTACTCGAGCAACTAATAGAGAAACTAATAGCTCCGAGAGTCGAATCACTGGACAGGGTTACCAATGGCTATACATATATATATATGGACATAATCTATAAAAGAGAAAGGGAGGGAGGGAGAGCGGTGGCGAGGTAAAAGAAGAATTTCAGCCCAAGGCTCCTACGGAGGAAAGCGTATCAAAGTTAATGATGACTCCCCGTGCGGAGCATCCCATTCTACGATCTATATTTATACGAAAAGTAGAGAAATAAGAGAAAAAAAAAAAATTGGTCGAGATAACCCGTTCCTTCTTTACCAAGCCAAACGTTCTTTCGTTCCACACCCATGCATTATGCAAGCGCGAAGAATTAAGTTGCCAAAGAAATGCGATACCCAAGGGGACCAGCCTTAATACCAGGCATACGAATTTAACAACTTTTCCCACCCACCCACCATCTGTTTTATTTTTATTTTCATTTCCATACTCCTCTTTGTTCTTTCCAATCTGGTTACCATAGTTATCTCCTCACTAATTTAGCCACAAGAAAACTTGCAGAAATTATCTTGTTATGCGAAAATATTTCGAGTTCCAGGAGATGCTCCCGGTATGGCAATTCACAAACTTCTTTTTTCAATTCTCGTTTGGTTCCTTTATAGTGAGACGAGGACTCGAACAAATTTTTGTTGAAAAAGATCGATATTTTGTTCGATACGTTCGACTAAACGTTTTTTTTAAATAATCCCAAAAATTGTGGCATTGCGGCAAGAAATATTCTAGAAAGTCTCTTCGGAGGCGAATCTTTGTCGTGCCACTCGTAAATTGCGCTGACAGTTCCATTAGCAACCAAATATATTGCCAAAATAACGGAAATTTTGAAATTATAAACAAATATTTAGTTTACACTGAAAATGAAATTTTGTTAAAAATTGTCGATATTTTGTTGAACACGGTGAACTAAATATTTTTGGATAATTTCAAAATATTCGTTATTTTGGCAGTATGTTTGGTTTCTAATGGAATTACCAGCAAAATTTACGATTGGAACTACAAAAATTTGTTTCCGAAGAGACTTTCTAGAATATTTTTTGCTGCGATGACACAATTTTTGGGATTATTAAAAAAAAAACGTTTAGTTGAACGTATCGAACAAAATATCGATCTTTTTCAACCAAATTTTGTTTTCAGTGAATGAAACTTTGAGAGTGAACAAATTTTTTTGACAGACTTATAAAAAAACGGCTGGAAACTCGGAGACTGAATTTTAAAAAATCGTCTGTCCAGCGTTTAATTGATTGCTTAGCAAATCAATTAGCAAGAACCCGTTTCCAGACTTTCAGGATCAGGTCCCCCAATGTTTACATCAGGAAATTTGACGGAATTTAATAAAAGAATTGATGCCGCGTTTTTGACATAAAAAAAAAAACGTCGACTCTCGTGAAAATCCTGAATTGAAAAGAGTCGCGGAGTCTTTTGGCACAAACAACAAGGACGTCGTAAAGACGTTTCGTAAAAGTGGCACCCTCTATAAAGCGGCACTAGGAAAATACAGAGCAGAGTGTCTGCGGAGTTGTTCGGAGGCTTCTGGTGCACTCGAAAGCCGCGTGTATACGGCAAACGAATCCAGCTGCATTAGAAAGCTGCCGCGCCCACTTACGACGGAAGCACTTATCATATAAATTGCTTGCGTTTTACTCCCTTCTTACTCTTTGCGCGACGGTGCTTGTTCGCCGCCGAGCAGCGCCTTGTTTCTTCTTCCCGTTTGTTCTAACATTTATTTCCCTTTCCTCTTTCTGCATCTGATCTCAGAGAGATTCTCAGATCGTCGACTATTTTTCCAGCTCCGGAGTGCAGAGAGTGAGAAAGCGAGACTATTGGCCTCGCGGAGGAAAACTGCAATATTATGAAAAAGATTTTGCCGGTACACTGAAAAGAAAGTTTTGTTGAAAAAGATGGATATTTTGTTCGATACGTTCGACTAAACATTTTGTTCGAATAATCCCAAAAATTGTGTAAATGCAGTAAAAAAAATGTTAAAAAGTCTCTTCGGAAGCAAATTTTAGTCGTTCCACTCGTAAATTTCGCTGCCAATTCCGTTAGAAACCAAAAATACTGCCAAAATAACGAAAGTTTTGAAATTACTAAAAAATATTTAGTCTACCGTATTCACCAATAAATCGACGATTTTTAAAAAAATTCCATTTCTAGTGTAAGGCTTCCGGCGTTCATCGAGGCGAAGAAGTTTCGCTTGGAATAAGAATTTACCGAGTGTGTATTTTCACGGAAGAATACATGTTCAAAAATCACATCGGTCTCTGTTTTCGTAAGAGTTCATGCTCAGCCTTTCGCACCCAGACCTCCTTCCTGATACCTCCAGGGCGCTTTCTCTTTAATTTATCGAACATCGTTGAACGTTTATCGAACGTTTAACGAAAAGGGGCCAAGTCACAGGCTGTGGGCTTCTCTGCACTTGGAAAGTTGTCTTTGTCCCAGGAGCATAGCGAATATCGTACGATACGAGATCGGTAAATTCCATTCAAGACGCGGAGAGGTTTGTTATCGATTGGATGAAAATGGGGAAGTGAGAACTTCCCGCAAAACCGTTTTTTTCTTCTCTCCACATCGCTCATGAAAAAATGATGAGAAATCATTAAATGATGAAAAAAAAAATAAAAATGCTGCACCCACTGATGAGGAGCATCGAACGAGCTTTCATCGACGAATGGAAAGCTCGAATCTTACTGTCGGCAATAGCGATACTTGCTGCAGTGTGAACCTATTGAATTTCTGGCTCTATCGCAGGTAACCTTCCCTTTGACCAAAATGTATCCGTGGTCGAACAATTCAGCGAAGCAAGAGAGCTTGCAACGCGTCGGTAAGAGCGAGAACCTTCTGGTGAACGGTAAACCGAGTTAAAAAAGCTCAGTGTCGGTACGAAGAAACGCTGAAAACTCATTGAGAAGCAAAGTAGAGATTCTGTGAAAGGAAACGTCGGTAAGACACGAAACAGTCTTTCCGGACATCGATGCGTCGCCTTTTTTCTTCAAATAACGAATCGACAATAGGAAATTTGAAATATACCATCACACATTTTAAAACTCGTACACGAGATTCCAAAGCTTGTGAAATACGTCATTGCCATTGAGGAAAAGTCACGACGAAGCGAAAACATTAATACGACGACTCAGATTTTCGTAAAATTCGAAAAATCATAAAATTTCAACCGTTCAAGCGACATTCACCAAATTCATAACCAATCTTCCTATTATGATGCTCTATTTGTAAAAAAAAAATTAGTAATAAATCTTAAAATTTGCGGAAGTTAGAGCGTCGACGCATTTTTTTTGAAAATTTCAAAATGACGTAAAATTCGCGTTTTTTGGAATGATTTTGACAATTTTTTTAGAAAGTTAAGAGGAAGTTCAGACTTGATTACAATTTTTTACAAAATTTGAAAAAATTAGAGCGATTGGACGATTTAAAAAAAAAAATCGGATTTTAGTAAAATTTGAAAAATCATAAAATTAAAATCGTTCAACCGTCTCATAGCTTCCTGTATGAGGAAGCAATAAAAAAACAACACTTTTGTAATGAAATCGATTGAAAATTGTAACGACATAATGTCAAAATGAGACCCTTCAATGTGAAGGTTCGAAATATTAGTGAATTGAAATTTGCGCGAAGAAAAAATGATGTAAAAACCTCTGGAACATGTATCATAAGTGTTGGAGAGCGATTCGTCTGTTTTTCATGTTACATGCTGCAGAAATGGTGCCAGGAAAGCGCACGAGTGGGATGCTCTTGGAGCGGATCAACGAAGCGGAATAAAATGAGAAAAAATGTCGAAATTCTTGATTTTGAAGCGAGTAGAAGAAGTTTGTGAGGGAAAAGCTCGAGTGTGTTCGAAATATGGACGGAGCCAAGAAGAAGCGTCTATTCTGCCCAGTTTTATGCGAATGATACTTGAGATAGAGCGAGGACAGAGTTTGCAGAGTTGGAGAATGACAAGTTGGTGATTTTTCAAATAAAATGATGAGGATGTGTGGCAGGAAAAATGTGGCGTTGTGCGTGAGTGCGTCGGTGGGTTTTGGATGAGGCGAGTGTGTTCATGACACTCGAGAATTCGGGAAATATTGCTCGCGGTTGGAGGAGGCATCAACGTCGCGGATCTTCACTTTTATTTATCGCGCAACTGAAACGTCCGGAGCATACGGATTATTGCTTTTCCGATAGTGGGTATCGCTTCAGAGAGTATTTCTTGACTGCGAGAGTATGAAAATTGCTGGTGAACGGTTCGGCATAAAAGCGGCAGTTTTAATCGAGGATAATGGTGCGATAGAGAAAAGAATGAGGAAGCGTTGGACGAGGATGAGAAAGGAGACGAAGCGAGAAAGAAAAAAGGACGAGATCGTAGATGGAGTAACGATTCATCGTATGAAAGTAAATGTTGAAAGTTTGTGAAGGTAGAATGACTTTTTTTCTGCAGCAAATGTTCTGGCGGACGACCAAGTGATTACCTAATGACAGAGTGACTCTGTCGCTCTCTGGCTTGGTGTTGTCTGGGCCCAATGAATGAAAAAGATCGTGAAGACAAAATCCTGGTGCAACGGAACGGTCAGGAGAAAGAAAAAACTCGAATTGTATTTGTTGGTCACGAGAAGAGTGAACGTTGGACGGGAAAACGTATCCAAAGAATCATATGCGAGGGATGATGAGCATAGAGAGTACGACGCGGAGGGCTTGTCGACGAACGAGAAATTAAACGAGGTCGGGGGAAGGAACCATCATCCCTAATTGCATTCCTGAACGTCGCAGGAGACGCGAAGGAGATGGAAGAAAGTATATGCGAGTGAGCTTGTACGTGCTGGTTCTCTTGGGCTGTGCCATGCCGTACTAACAACTAAAAACGAGATGTCACACACCGGCAGGGCGGATGATCTAGAATCAGGAGCACAAGCAGCTAGCGCGGTGGCCAAGATCGTTCCTCTCGTTACTAGATTTTTCTCTCACACGCAAGCAAATCCATTTCTTTCTGTCCCTCTGCGCCTTTAGTGTACGCGGACAAACATTGGAACGATAAATTCATGACCCAGCCGCATATGAAACGTAAATGGCAACGTATAGGAAAATGTGTTTCGTGTTTGCCAGCTCGGTGAACACGTCAAACACATCGTCGACGAGAACTTGCGCAAAATTTGTATAAAATAGAGAATCAGAGTCAAACGTGAACACATACGTTCCGAACTAATTCGCAGCGGATTCCTCTGTGTGAATTAACGCGACAACACGGTAGCGCACCAAAGGCGGTAGCAAGGCCAAACGTATTGTATGTCAGGTGTGCAGCAGCATGCAGTGGAGTGTGTGCTATGCAGTTTTGAAACTTGGAGCAGAACTTTGCAAACGTATTTTACGATTGATGCAGTAGAAAATATAACGCGCGTACACTGAAAACGAAATTTTGTTAAAAAATATCGATATTTTGTTGTTTTTTATAATAATCCCAAAAATTGTGTCATTGCAGCAAGAAATATTTTAGAAAGTCTCTTCGGAAGCGAATTTTCGTCGTTCCACTCGAAAATTTTGCTGACAATTCCATTAGATACCAAAATACACTGCAAAAATAACGAAAATTTTGGAATTTTCAAAAAATATTTAGTTGACCGTGTTCAACAAAATATCGAGCATTTTCAACAAAATTTTGTTTCCAGTGCACAACGTCATTGTTTTTTTAAGGGACTACCGTAATTTTTTAATTTTAACTCTGAATGTAAGTGCAAAATATTCTTGTACGATTTTTTTTTGTATTCATTTCCTCGCTACGAAAGTGTATTTCCTTTTTTTCCAGAATTTTAAATCATCGCAGCAAAAAATATTCTAGAAAGTCTCTTCGGGAGCAAATTTTTGTCGTTCCACTCGAAAATTTTGCTGACAATTCCGTTAGAAACCAAATATCCTGCCAGAGTAACGAACATTTTGAAATTATCGAAAAATATTTAGTTCACCGTGTTCAACAAAATATCGACGATTTTTAACGAAATTTCATTTCCAGTGTGTTGAATCCTGCACATACGATCTTTCAATGGCCGTGATGGGGGATCGTGCGGACATATATTTCTGAGTGGTATCTCATCGTGCACGAAGACGAGAGTAAACTCCTAATTTCGCCATTTAAATTCTAATCGTACCAGCAGGAGGAAAAGTTCGTAAAGTCACCTCATAAACGTCAAAGCTCGCAGAGTCTCTTTTTATCTCGCGCTTTCCCCGTTGCCCCATTGTACGTCGTTTTGCCAGAGATATTTCTCCTTTCAGCCAAGACTTTAACACTGCGTTCTGAATAGCTGAAGAATTTAACCTCGTCGTGCGAGACACGTTCGCGAAGCATCTGCTTTACACTCACAATCATCTCGTGATTATATGCTCAAGGTCTTCCACGTCCGTCCCAATAGCTTTTATGTTCCGAGTTTTTTCTCTTATATCAACTGCTCCAAGGCCTTTTAATTCGTTTGTGATATTTTTCATTTGGAAGCTTCTGGCAGAACATTTGTTCTTCGTCTAATAGCAGCCAAGAATTTCGGCCCGATGATTCGATGATAAATTCCGTCCGAATCGTAAAAAGTATATAGTGAGAGATAAGAATTACACGCAAATTTTAAAACTGTTGATACTCGAGAGAAGAATTGCAAACCATCCGGCAACTTTCAGCTTCTTGGCGAATATTTTGGAAATAATTATTGATTACGTTTGCAGAAAGCAATCAAAGAAAATTCAGAGGAAATAGCGATCACGCTCATTCACGCACTGGCAATGAAGTTTTCTTGAAAATCGTCGATATTTTGTTGAACACGATAAACTAAACGTTTGTGAATAATTTCAAAATTTTCGATTGGAACGAGAGAAATTAGCTGTCTAAGAGACTTTCTAGAAAATTCCTTGCTGCAATGACACAATTTTTGGGGTTTTTCAAAAAAACGTTTCGTCGAACGTATCGCACAAAAAATCGATATTTTTCAACAAAATTTGGTTCTCAGTGCGTATCACCCCAAGTTCACATCACTCTGTCAGCTCAACGAAACATAAACAAAGTCCATACGCTAAGCGAGCATCAATACAAATAGCAATTAGCAAAAAATCTTAATTAGCTACTAGTGAAATAGTAATTATAAGAAATGCCAGACGTCCGCAGGAGAAAGAAAGAGGAACCACGAGTCGGACAAGTTTAATTAGTTTGTGCTCGACTTTATTCTTCGGAAATGTATAAAGATGGTATAAAGATTGTTCCTTTGGCTTGTAAACTAGAATTTCGATTCGACTTTGTTTCTCTAAAACGTGACTTCGGAATAAATTACTTGTAACAAGTTTTTCAGGGCTCGCGTCAAACAAAGTTCGACAACAGTGTAATTGAAATTTTGTGAAAAATGGTCGATATTTTGTTGAATGCGGTGAACTAAATATTTTTTGATAATTTCAAAATTTTCGTCATTTTGGCAGCATATTTGGTTCCTGACGAAATTGTCAGCAAAATTTACGAGTGGAACGTCATAAATTTGCTTCCAAACAGACTTTCCAAAATATTTCTCGCTGCAATGACAACATTTTTGGGATTATTAAAAAAAAACGTTTAGTCGAACGTATCGAACAAAATCTCCATCTTTTTCGACCAAATTTTGTTCTCAGTGAAGACACTTGGCAAAAAAAAGCTCGTGCTACAATTATCCAGAACGTTGCAAATTAATAAAATTGTCAGGCCTGTATAATGTTGACTCGAAAGGAAAATAATTCACGATTAAATATTCAAGAGGAAAAAATAAAGCTGAGGATTTTCTGAATCCGCATATTCGAGTGTGAAGTTTGCATCTGTCGTTCAATAGTTTTTACAATTATTTTGTCGTCATTTATTCGATGCTCTGTGATTACAATGAGATAGAGTTAAATGACGCATTCGACGTTTGTCAGATCGTCCAATTCGACGCGTTCAACATTGCTGTGGGACCTGTACAACGTTTATATCGTCAGGCCCATTTTACTGCTCAGTTTTGCGCCGCGTTACCAAACGAGTCGATGCACATGCCCGCTCAATTTCAAGCGACCCAGTGCAGAGCGGGTTGATCGTCTCCAATTGTTCTGCCCATTCGTTTTCACCCTGCCAAAGCGTGATTAGTGTGTTCCCTTTATAGCCTTGTGGACGCTGCATTTGATACTCTAGACGAGTGCTAACTATTCCTCGTCATTGTCCGCACTAACGTCACTGAAAACAAAATTTTTTTGGAAAAGATCGATATTTTGTTCGATACTGAACGTTTTTTTGAATAATCCTAAAAATTGTGTCATCGCAGCAAGAAATTTTCTAGAAGGTCTCTTCGGAAGCAAATTATTGTCGTTCCAATCCTAAATTTCACTGACAACTCCATTAGAAACAATATATGCAGCAAAAATAACGAAAATTTTGAAATTTTTAAAAAATATTTAGTTCACCGTGTTCAACAAAATATCGACCATTGACAACAAAATTTCGTTTTCAGTCCACAACGTCGTTGTTTTTTTAAGGGATTACCGTAATTTTTCAACTTTAGCTCTGAATGTAAGTGCAAAACATTCTCTACGATTTATCTTTTTGTACGTTTCCTCGCTACGAAAGTTTATTCCCTTTTTTCCAGATTTTTAAATCAGAGCAAATATCGCTGACGGTGAATTTAATCGAAAAGGTTAATTAGCTTCAGCTGCGAAGCTCATATGTGTTTATGGGCGAAGCATTAATTATGGAGCTCTTTCACTTCATTTGTTACAAATCATAGAATAGCTAATTACTTATTAATGAATCTTGATTTCATACCAAGCTGGGTTATTCTTATATGTTCAAACACTGAAAACAAAAGTTTGTTGAAAAAACTCGATATTTTGTTCGATACGTTCGTCTGAACATTTTTTTGAATAATCCCAAAAATTGTGTCACTGCAGCAAGAAATAGAAAGTCTCTTCGGGAAGCAAATTTTTGTCGTTCCAATCGTAAATTGTGCTGAAAATTCCATTAGCAACCAAAAACACAGCCAAAATAACGGAAATTTTAAAATTATCAAAAAATATTTATTTTACCGTGTTCAACAAAATATCGACGATTTTTAACAAAATTCCATTCCCAGTGAAATTTCACAAAAAAACTCAAAATGGTCCAATTTCGTTTTCGATTGCCTAATTATGCAATCGTTCTTAATGATGTTTTCTTGCGTATAGCCAATGTGTTCGTGTAGCAGGATGCCGTTACGCGTCCACAGAGAGTCACCGCAGGAGAAAAACGACGCCGCAGTAGTAGCAGAGAATTATAGTCAGACGAGTAAGTTTACAGCGGTGCATTATGCGGAACGCCCTGATTCTCTTAGTCACCTTTATATGCCGTTGCGCCGTTTTATACTCCTGCTCTATTCCATATGGATTATATGTGTTTCTCTCTACACGTTCCTCGTTATATAAGTTCGCTTCTTGGCCCACTGAGCGGTTTCCGCAATAATGAAACCAGGATTACTGGAATTAATGAAAAAGAGATTTCGCAATGAATTGGAAAGGGCTGGAGAATCCTCTCGTCAGATTCCGGAGATCCGCGTCTCTGTTCAAAAAACTGGAGCAATTAGAAATTTTGCTCTTTTAATGAATATTCGAATTAATCAACGCGACGCAAGTCTGCGCCAATTTGTTGACGTGATCAAGCGGCATCTGGGGTCAACGAAAATTTGAGTTGAATTTACGATTTGATACAAAAAATAAACGCGCATCCAAATTTCGTTTCGTAAAATAAATAATCGACGTGGATGGAAAATTTTTTTCATCACACTCGGAAATAGCTCGCCGATGACTTTTCGTTGTTGCGAGCGACGATGCGGACTTTTGCTTAGCACCAGAAAAAAAAATGAGTGAGACGAAATTTTCGCCTTTCAGAACTGCGGCGGCCACGAGTGTGGAGCTACTAATGTTGCTGCTGGTTTGATGAATAGTCCAAAGGGAGAACCAGCTCAGATTTTCATCTCAGCAATACAAAATGGAAAAGGTCTCTTTTCTATGATGCAAGTGCGAGGTGCTCATACAGAGACACAGTTTCTTTGAATTTCCAACACAGCAATCATCAACCGAGATACTTCGGAGAGTGTGTTCTAGGCCAAAAAACAGGCTCGTCACCCTCGCCCTTTTGAGGTCATCTCCAAGCATTTCGTTGTCTCGATTTCTTGATAAAAAACTAAATTCGCTGGAAACACTGAAAACAGTTGGAAAAAATCGATATTTTGTTCGATACGTCCAGCTAAACGTTGTTTTTGAATAAACCCAAAAATTTTGTCACCGCAGCAAGAAATATTCTAGAAAGTCTCTTCGGACGCAAACTTTTGTCGTTCCAATCGTAAATTTAGCTGACAATTCCATTAGAAACCAAATATGCTCCGAAAATAACGAAAATTTTGAAATTAACAAAAAATATTTGGTTGACCGTATTCAACAAAATACCTTCCAGTATTCTAATAATTTTCAGTGAATGAGAAAGCGACTTGTGCAAACTGGAAAAAATAGAAAAAAAATTATGAAAAATGTATTCAGAAAAACCGATTCATTGGATCTTCACAGAGAATCGATTCTCGCGCTGAAAAATGATGACGAATGGAACTTCACAGAGAATGAAATTTTGTTAAAAATTGTCGATATTTTGTTGAATACGGTAAACTGAATATTTTGTTTATAATTTCAAAATTTTCGTTATTGTGATAGTATATTTGGTTTCTAACGAAATTGTCAGCGAAATTAACGAGTGGAACGACTAAAGCTTGCTTCCGAAGAGATTGTCTAAAATATTTCCTGCTGCATTGACACAATTCTTGGGATTATTATAAAAAACGTTTAGTCGAACGTATCGAACAAAATATTCATCTTATTCGACAAAATTTGGTTTTCAGTGTCGATGTCGTGCAAATTCGAAATTCAACTCGCATAAGAATGAGAATGACTGCGGAGGCAGGGAGGGGAAGCGCGAATGTATTGACCTGCAGCAGACGAACACACTCGCGGATAAAGATCGCGGAGATTGAAACTTCTGTTCATCATTTGCTCGTGACGGAGCCAAATAGTGTTCATGAAGCAGCGCGGTGCTTAACTTTAGCCATTATAGGAGTTATACGTATATATAGGACGTGAGAGTTGGTAGACTCTCGAACAGATGCGATATTTCATGAACGTCCCTACAGCTATCGAGTCCAGAGAATTCTCGTCTGTGCCATAGCAATTTGGAATGCGATATAGAGCGAAAGAAAAGGAAAAAAGGAGGAGGAAGCCAGGAGCGTTCACGGTACCGAAAGATCCGCAAAAATCCACTTACTCGTCGTGCGCGCCGATCGAAGTTATAAGAACCCTCTTAGTAGAAAGCCGATGTACAGCCAGCAAGGATAAGGATATCAGAAGCGAATCGATACAGAAAAGTAACAAGAAGAACGTTCGCGTCGTGACGCTAAGAAAGAGTAACGAGCCAACAAGAAAAGCCGCGCGGAATCGTTTCGCGTAACATTGCGCAATGCTTTACAACATAACGATATGGTTAAGATACGAATCGAGTGAGCGGAAGCTTTTAGACGGAATTACCACTCGAACAAAATGTGCCGCAGAGCCAACGCACCAAAAAGACTTCCATATTCTTGCTCCCACGTGGGAAAATCAATAATTCGAAAAAATCCAACGACGTCATAAAATTACGAAATGCGGCTACGCGTCATCACTTTTAGTCGCGTCGTGGAATTTAACGATTTCCGATCGACCCCAATCTCTCACTTCATCCTCAAAGAATATGAAAAAAAAAATGAAAAAAAATTTCGAATTTGACTCACGAGCACTCTTTGGAAAGTTGATCGAGCCGCTTCGAATAGACTCGTTTTTAGAAAACTCCGATATATTCGCATACGTATTTTTAGAATACTCAGGTTTTGTCACTACCAAGAATAGAACCCTGAGCCGAGTGCCTTAAAATAATAACTTTTTTATGCAAACACCCGCCAACGTTACGAGAGTTTAAAGACTCTCGAGACCACACAAGAGCTAACGCTGCATGCGGAGTGAATATATATCAATAAAAACCCCGAATAACAATAAATATCAAAGGAGGAAATAAGCTCAGAGAAGCATTTAATGCGGTGCCATATTTGCATGTGCCCCGTTGACTTTGTTGCACATACGTTCATTACTTCCCGTTTGCCCTTTTCCTCGAGCCATTTTCTTGAATCCCTCGTGCACCGTGAACAAAATTTTGTCGGAAAAGATGGAAATATTGTTCGATACGTTCAACTGAACTTTACATTGAATAATCCCAAAAATTGTGTCATCGCAGCAAAAAATATTCTAAAAAGTCTCTTCGGAAGCAAATTTTCGTCGTTCCAATCGTAAATTTTGCTGACAATTCCATCAGAAACCAAATATATTGCCAACGAAAATTTTGAGATTGTAAAAAAATATTTAGTCCACCGGGTTCAACAAAATATCGACGATATTCAACAAAATTTCATTTCCAGTGTGGCGCCTTAAGAATCCTGCAAGAAAATTTATGCAACAAACATAAACAAGAGTATCGCGAGGATTTATACTTTGACGCAAAGCTTGCTTATTTTTTCACGGAATTTTCTTGCAAAAGAGATCGACATTTCGTTGGATTCGTTCGACTAACCGTTTTTTTGAAAAATCCCAAAAATAGTGACATTGCAGCAAGAAATCTTGTAGAAATTTTCTTAATAAGAAAATTTTTGTCGTTTCAATCTCAAATTTTCCTAGCAGTTCCGTTAGAAAACAAATTTACTGACAAAATGACGAAAATTTTGCCATTATCAAAAGCATTTAGTTCTCCGTGTTCAACAAAATATCGACGATTTTCAACAAAATTTCTTTTCCAGTATGACAGTTAATAAAAATGTATTCCCTAAACAAGAATCGAGAGACTTTTAATTGAGTCAAAAAATGTATTAAAAAAATTCATGAATCATTACAAAATTCACCTGAGAGACGTCCCAAGGATTCGAAAAAGTCTTACTGGTGGACAAGAAGTTGGAGAGAAAGGATGGCAACGAAACGTCAAGCTGGATATGAAACGAGTGAAACGAAAGAGTTGCTGAATGGAAATTGCCATCTACCTGTGTGTCATATCGACAAAGTTATTCGATACCAACACTCTACATACATTTTAGTAATGGGCAGTTCTATACGGTGCTCTGGTCTCTTGGGAGCTACAAGATACTCTTACCATACATAGATATACATAGACGAACCATCGAGTATTTTTATACGGATAAGAATGTGGAGGAGATGCTCGGATATTCGTACTGTAACGTGTTCGTTGATATGTGCTCACTACTGGTTCGTATGAATTCTCCAGCGAAGGGCAAAATGCATATGGGGCATTCCATACCAATTCGACCTGGGTCTGACCCTTAACCTCTCAAATCTGGTTTCCGATTTTTCCTATCATGACTCTCAGTCTATGAAGTAATTAGAATTTTTTTTAGATTGTTCAAAAGAAATTTGAGCGCGTCATAAATGTTTGAATTTTTTTTTTTGAACACATCGATGGCCGCAATCGAAAAATCTGAAAAAATTCCCAAAAATACAGTGTCAGATATAAAAAATGTTCGTGTAAAATTCATAATGTCTGGGCTTTTGCTTCAACCCATTTTTTAGCTTTTTGAGCAAAAAACAAATGAAAAAACTAAAAAGCATAGGTCTATTTACTGTAGTCATTTACTGTTCCTCGAATTATTGTATGCATAGTACCAAGTTTTGTACCAAGGAATGTTTTCAAAAATCTGGTGCTATGCATAAAAAATTTCGAGCAACAGTAAATTACTACAGTTAATCGACCTCTGCTTCTAATTATTTTCATTTTCATTTGCTCAAAAAACTCAAGAAATGGGTTGCAGCAAAATCCCAGACATTATGAATTTCACACCAACATTTTTTATATCTGACACTGTATTTCTGGGAATTTTTTCAGATTTTTCGATTGCGGCCATCAAGGAAATAAAAAAAAAAATTCAAAAAATCATGACGCGCTCAAATTTATTTTAAAAAATCTGAAAAAAATTACAATTGCTTCATAGACTGAGAGTAATGAACAGAAAAATCGGAAACCGGATTTGAGGGGTTGAGGGTCAGACCCAGGTCGAATTGATATGGAATGCCCCATATCCATTACTGGACCAGGTGTTTCTTAACGTGACGTCCGACGACTGAATACTCCGCTGAGAGGTTCGTGCTAACGCAAATTTACGTGAGAAGTATGTTCAAGATATATAGCAACCGAAGAGCCTTGAATTTCGTAGCAAACGCTCGGGGTGCAGGATGGAAAAAATTTTTTTGCCTTTGGGAAGTCGACAGAGGCTTCTGATGGTGGAATTTTTTTTTCATTGAAGTTTGAAGCTCTGAAATGATTACTGTTTATATTTCCGACGCCATTTCATCAGAATTTTAAATTCGGACAAACTTTTTCATGCCTTCGATGTCAATTAGCAGAAAATCAAAATTCATGGCATACGTAACGAGAGCAAATGGTTTTTTGCTATCGAGCGAAATGAACTTCGTGGCCCACCAGTTCACGAAGACGAATTCTCTGTGAATTACGTGCTGGGTTTCGTGTGCTGTTCGATCGAAATTCGGGAACATTTTCAGATTCACACGAAAATTAAATAACTTGGCGATTCTATTGGGACCTGACGCTATCGTTGTATCGAACGATTCCAAAAATAAAAAAACGTATCGATTTTTATTTGAATGCAAATGGAAATTTTCCAAGGTCAGCGACCTTGATGATTTTGAAGTTTGCATCGTTGCAATGCAACGAAAAATCTACTTTTTATTTATTATTTTGATAATTAATTGACTCGTTCGAATTTTTCTAGTAAATTTACTTTTCGAATGGCGAAAAAGACTTTTTCGTTATTGTCGACAAACACTAGGAAAATGTCATCCGCGGCAATGGACTTTTCTAAGGGTTTCTCCGAGGGTTTCTCAATCGTTCACGAACAAGCAATTAGCATCGATGAGAAAAAATGTTACGAGTTATAAAAACGATTTTGAATAAAGTTTCAAAATAAATCTTTGTTCACAACTGTTTAAAAACTTTGCTCGAAAATGACGAGTCGATTTTTCGAACCGAACGTGAACGATGTTTGCAATTGCAACGTCTGAAACTTAACGAGGAATCAGACTCGATCATTCGCTTCGATTGATCGTCGTCGCGAAAACGAGATCGAAGCATCGTGACCTGGAGTTTATTTGATGTTAACATGAGAAGTAATAATTGGATCTATCTCGCTGGGATTGCTGTGCACACGAAAATATATAGTGAAAAGTCGATCGGATGAATAAATAGGATTTTGAGGTGAACTGTCGATGCGTTCCGGGACAGAATACAAAACTGTTACTTTTGCCTATTCGCGATTCGGATTCCAGGGAACACGTCCAGGACGATCTATCATCGTATTTCTGCGCTTCGTGCCCGGTATTCTTTCCGCATTCCCCCGCACACGATCCTACGTTTTTTTCTGGGGATGCAACTTTTTTTCATCGTAGTCAACTTTTATGTGTCACGTACAGTCACCTCGCCATTTTTTTTAACGGAATTAAACTTCATTTTCAAGCTTGTTTATTTTTCAAACCGATAGATCGCTTCACGTTTTTCCCTAATCATTTGTAACCATCGATGAGAATCGATAGAAAAGTTTGCTTTTCAGTCTCTCATCTTTACGAAGTATTGCGACTCTGTTGGTCACTTTTTTGTACTCAAGGACGTTATGTGCAGAATTTTTTATCGAGAAAATTTCTTTAAATTTGTACTACACTGAGAAAATAGTGATGATTAATAGCTCGCACAATTTTAAGGAGCTCCACCATGTAGAAGTCGAGATATTTATTTATAAAAATCACAATTTTCAGTAATTTCTCATAAGAGCGTGTGTTAAAAGTTTCAATTTTCAACATTTAATATTTCGATTTTTAAATGGTGAAGCCTCTTTAAACTTGTCATACACTTTTGTGTAACATCGAAGAAGCTTTATTTAGTTTTTCGAAAAAAAATCGGTCGTGAACTTTTTTCGAAATTTTGTTTATTATATAAAAAATACAGATTACCTCGGACATTCTGAATTTAGATTATGTTGTTCTTTAGACAATTTGTAACAACATTTTTGATTGGATCTGGGCTCGCAAAATAAAAATCACAATTTTCAGTAGTTTCTCATAAGAGCGTGTGTTAAAAGTTTCAATTTTCAACATGAAATATTTCGACTTCTAAATGGTGAAGCCTCTTAAAACTTTGCACACACTTTTGTGTAACATCGAAGAAGCTTTATTCAGTTTTTCAAAAAAATCGGTCGTGAGCTTTTTTCGAGATTTCGTTTATTATATAAAAAATGCACATTATTTTCAGATTTGTCTTGTAACTCGTAACTTGAATTGGTCATTGGGCCGAGATAATTTTTATTGGGACGAGCTCATTCTTGCACGTTCTTTCGGAACCGACTCTTCATCCATTCGAAAGGCAATTGTTTCGTAAAATTCGTTGATTCTTTTTCTCGCGAAAAATAAAGTAGAGTGTAAAACACTGGCGAAGCGTAAAATCGCTTCGGATACGTTACATCTGTTCTGAAAAAGATTCTTCGACGCTGTTAAATTTACGACGGTCGCCATAGAGTGAAGAGAGAAAAGAGAAGAGAAAATAGTATAGTGCTGAGACGGGAAAACAAGAGCCCACGGCGTCGAGAACCGACCAAGAGTGTCTTTACACTCTTAAGAACTACTTTTATAACTGTATATACGTTTACTGCCCTATATTCGTGCTCCCAGGCATTTGTAGATTTATTCCTTTTTTTTTAAACGAATGGCTTTCCGTGGGGCCAGTAAAAAAGGCAAAAAAGAATTATTGAGTAGCTTTTGATCATTTTTTTCGAGCAACTTGAACGAAAGTCATAAAGACGAGAATGATGTTATCAATGAAATGAAGAAAAAGAAGAAAAATAATTGAACATGTTCGATGCTGTATTTATTGTAAATATAATAAGAAAAGCTGGTTAATGACATATCGAAGATTTTGGGGTCCTGAGGGAAATAAGATGTGAAATATCTCGAAGGAATTTTCATTTGTGCAGAATGTCTGTACGGGTATATATCATCAAGACACCCACGGGGGATGTTCGTCAAGAAATTTCGTTGGGTTCGTAAGAGGAAATTTTCGCAAAAGGATTTCCCGGAGAGGGAGCAGAGCATGAGCTTGCTAAACAAGCGTTCCTTCAAGAGGAAACGTGTAAAAGCTTCTGCTAGATCTTGAAAGCACGATCCAATTAATTTATTAAGGGGATTTAAAGAGCCTTGTTTTATCCTTGGCAATGTATTTTCAGTCCGTTTCAAGAACGCAGCCGATTGTCTAAATTCGTATAACGCTAATTATGAAAGAAATTGTGATTCGAAGTAAAAACTCAATGAATCCCCAGCAGTCGATAATTAATAAATGAAAAAAAAAAAGAAATTGTTTGGATTCCAATCAGACATTCGCACGAGAAATATTTGCAAAGAGACTGTGTACCTTTAATAGTTACACCTCCAGATTGTGACGTAATGGTCATCGGGGGTGTTATCAACCCCACTCACTTTGGAAGGTGAAAAAAAGTTCAAAAAATGTAAAAACAAATAAAATAAAAATACTGCAATGTATGTTCAACCGTTCAGTAACGACCGTGATGATTGTATTCAATTCCTGCAATTTTTAATATTAAAAAAATGTCGAAAAAAAATATTCTGCAAAAATGACTTTTTTTTTACAAAAAATGATGCAGAAATTTTAATTTTTAATAAAAAAATAAAAAAATCGTTCCATAAGTCTGAAATAGCATGCCTTCAGGTGGAACTAGTAAATTAGCGAACGTTCCAAAAAGTATACCCCAGGTTTTACACCGTCCGCTTCCTACGGCTTCCAAAACTGAACTAACGAGCCTTTTCAAATAATAACGACAAGGTTCCCTACTAGAAGGTTCAAACTACCGATAGAGGCTGTCACAAGTCCCATTTTCTCAAATTTTCCATTACGTATCGTCGCTCGAAAGCGGCTGGAGTAAAATTAGCCCCATGTGTCCATTAAGGGTAACAATTGAAATTCCTAGCAGTCAAAAAGTTCGAGGCTAAAATGTATGCAGCCCGCGTGGATTATCATTACACAAGCCCGGGCCTGCTGCAATGAAAATCCGGTGAGAAGCTGTCATAGATAAGTTATAATAGATTTGCTGCATCCAAGCAGCATTTTCTATACGTAAGAATATATATTGGGAGATTCCTTGACGTCGGCAAGGTGGCCGGAAGCGATTCGGTTTTGTTTCGAAGCATGTACATATCCAATATCGTCGCGACCTCATGTACGTAGCTTTCCTCGCAACCAAGTTCAACTTGAGCTCGGTTCCCTATACCGACCCTATTCCCTATTCCTCGTTCCCTATTCGACGTACCGATCTATATGGTGGTTATGTGTTCCACACGAACACACACATACACACACATATATATATATAGCAATATTGCGAAAGGTGGTATTATTCTGGGACGTCTGTTGTCGGGAGTTATCATGACGCAGCACGACTGGATATTCGTACGCGTTCAACGATTTCAATGTGGCTCAAGCTGAGATACCCATTCCGGAAAGGGAAATATCACTGGTGATGGCAAGTCCGTAAATATCAGAGAAACCACGCGAGATGTGTGACTCTCGGTTCGAGTCAGTATAGAAGTTTTCCAGGGGGGACAGATGTCTTCACGAATGACTCGCATACGGTTGACGAATCTTTCGGAAATGAGTCAACAGCGACAATGTGTATTAAGGATGTTGAGTACTTATGAAATTTGTTGATTTTAATTGTTCAATAAATAGCTCCTCAATTGTAGGGGAATTTTTACAGGACCTCGTTGATACTTCGTATAGTGACGTACCAAATTTTGAAATTATTTTACTCAAAAATAAAAAAAATTTAAATTACTTTGCCCACGTGAGGAGTTGGAATAAAAAATGATGAGAAAATTCTGAAAATTTAGGACTGTTTTGTGCGGAGTATTGAACAAGTCGTGTGTAAAAATTTCATGGCGATTAGGAAGCTCGTCGTTAAAAAATTCACATTTTGTGAAGAATCATTTTTTTCTATAATTTGAAGTTTCTAAAATTCTATTTTTTGCTATAATTTTTTTATAATTTCGATAATATAAATCAATTTCTATTATTTAATTATAAGAATGATTCAAATTTGACGACATTTAATTTATTAATGTTAATTGCTCAATAACGAGCTCCCTAATCGTCGTGAAATTTTGACACGATCTCTTAAATACTTCATTCAAAAATATACTAAATTTTCAGAATTTAGTCATCATTTCCGATTTGGGCTTCAACCTCATTAAGAATCGATGATATTTTCACGATTTCCAGGACACTACACTAAAAACGAAATTTTGTTTAAAAAGATCGATATTTTGTTGGATACGTTTGACCAAACGTTTTTTTGAATAATCTCAATAATTGTGTCATTGGAGGAAGAAATATTTTATAAAATCTCTTTGGAAGCAAATTTTTGTCGTTCCACTCGAAAATTTTGCTGATCATTCCGTTAGAAGCCAAATATACTGCCAGAGTAATGAAAATTTTGAAATTATCGAAAAATATTTAGTTCACCGTATTCAACAAAATATCGACGATTTTTAACAAAATTTGATTTTTATCATATTGATGCGAGTGCTCTATGCTTGTACGTTTTTGACAATATTTGACTTACCGAGAAGTGCTTGGAAGAGTCTGCTCTTGAAGATTCTAATGACCCTCTCGATGGCTAGTCGGAGTTGCTTGTCTTGGGGCCTCGTAAGTTTCGCATGGTAGTCCTCGAGGAGTTCGAGAGCCCTGTGAGCTTCTGCAATCAGAACAACGACGTGGCGTCAGTCGCCGTTGCAACGAAAATTCTCCGTTAAGTAGATTAAATGCTAAAACTAAATTATTGCAACGAGTGAACGAAAATTCAATTGCCCTGTGATTTCCAATAATCGGTTGGGAGTCTGTGCTGGGCGGACCGAATGACCAGAATGGCAACGTTGCAAAAGTATACACGCCTAGCCATCCTTGCACGAGTCTTTGGTGAGGAGCGTATTTGCTGCTCCAAGATGCGGAGGAGTCTATTGAATTAACCTTCAATAACAGGTTGCCAGGGTGAGAGCTCGAACTCGCAAGTATGCGGGTACCACCCGAAGACCCGAATGCTGCGTCGAGTTCACAATAATTTAGAGAGAGGCCGTAATCTGCTCAACAGCCTCTGACTGATGTACCAGAGACGAGGAAGGATGACGAGGCAGGAAACGGGGTGAGAAGTCTGGCGGAAATAAAAATGGCGAAGAAAAGAAACGAAACAGAGGCGAAAATATTGACAGACATTTATTTTTAATGTTTTTCCAACATTTTCATTCGTTTCCATTGGAATTTCGACCTCGAAACAAAAAAAAAATCCCAATCATTCGTGACACTTTTACGGAAAAATCTAAAAAATTGATCGTTCAATTTTCTTCTATTTTCTGAATAATTCGGCCACAAGATTGGCCTCAACATCGAATGAATTTCCTGTCGGAATTTCACATCAGAACACCATTGTGATTATTTTTTGTTTTTCAATCTATGCAGGTCCGCGGTAAAGTTGATAAAAGTCTCGATTGCATATGAAGGAATAAAAGTGAGTCTAATCCTGCAGATTGCTGCAACGGATATTACACTACGACGAGACAATGGTATATCTGTGTAAACCCGTAGAATGGAATGCATAACCAGTGGCAACGGAATAGTAATTATTACAAAGCATCCAACCAACATACGGGTGAGCAGAGCTCGTTCTAAAGTTTAGTCGCAATTTCAAAAATTACATTGCCACCGAGAGGCTCTGTACCTCGTGGCTGAATTCGCAGTTAAATTCAGTTCTACTTGACAATTAAACTGCAGCCAGAATGCTACGAGTAGGACATGCTCACAAATATGTAATTTTTCTTCAATTTGCATATTCCCAATTCATCACGCTCTTCGAAATCACGTTTTTTGATGCGTTATTAAAATTCGCTCAATTCAAAAATATTCTCGTGTTTGGTAATTCGTAATTTTTGCAAACTTGATATTGTTCGGTGACTAATTATTGATGCCAAGTTTTTGTATATTTGTGTCGCTAACTTATGACGAACTTGTCGTGAGCCTGCATTGGAAATAAAATTTTGTTGCAAAAGCTCGATATTTTGTTCGATACGTTCGACTAGACGTTTTTTTGAATAATCTCCAATATTGTGTCAAAATTTATGTGCTGCAGCATAGAAATCTTGTAGAAATTTTCTTGGGAAGAAAATTTTTGTAGTTTCAACCGTAAATTTACCTAAAAATTCCGTTAGAAAACAAATTTACTGCCAGAATGAAGAAAATTTTGCAATTTTCCAAAAATATTTAGTTCACCGTGTTCAACAAAATGTCGACGATTTTTAACAAAATTTTATTTTCAGTTTGATCTTGACATTTATATGTCATACGAAAATCCATTTTTCTGATGGTGTATTTATTTTTTATAGTTTTTCATAGTTAGTTAAATTTTATGTCACAATTTGCTGCGAGTTGCCACGAGCAGGATATTGTATAATGACCGAACGAGCGAAAATTACGTTTTATTGGCGCGTATATATCATCGGAATTGCTGGCTCGTGATATGCTCTTCGCATATTTTATAGCCGTTAAAAAAAGGACGCTTCGACTTTCCAAACGAGCGAACTCTGTCTTGGCACGCGAATGGCTCTGTATCCCTCGATTTATAGAACAAAGTCTGCGGGGAGCTAACGCTATACAGGAAACAGAAGAGAGATCGAAATGAAGCGTGATGCATTGATATAATAATATCGTTATGTATCCCTGGATATAACGGCAATAACCGTTAGAGGAAAGATCTTTGGTTAATCGAAACTAGAGTGCTTTGGGATACAGGAGGAAGGATGCGGTAAGGGCGGAGAACGCCAGAGCAGGATGTTTGTAAAATAATGCTAAATGTGTACCGCGACGTATTTTTTTTTTCGCGATAATGCTGTAGCTTTTTGGAAGATGCTGTGGGAACTGAAAACAAATTTTTGTTGGAAAAGATCGAAATTTTGTTCGATACGTTCGACTAAACATTTTTTTGAAAAATTCCAAAAATTGTGTCATTGCAGCAAAAAATATTTCAGAAATTCTCTTCGGAATGAAATTTTAGTCGTTCCACTCGTAAATTTCGCTGACAATTCCATAAGAAACCAAAAATACTGCCAAAATAACGAAAATTTTGAAATTATTAACAAATATTTTGTTCACCGTATTTAAAAAAATATCGACGATTTTTAACAAAATTTCATTCCCAGTTGACACAAAAATGGGACGACCCTTTTTGGCCCCTATACGTGTCTCACTCACAACGAAGGGGTTAAGCCAGAGTGTTTGGCAGTGCGAAGGAGAATTCGTCATTGGGCTCTTACACCAGAGACGAAACTGAAACTAAATTGGATCGAGTGGAATCCCATTTTTCTTTCCAACGAAGCTGACGAGGAAACCATCAAGAGAACTCGCAGCCCCAAAAACAACAACAACAACAAGATAACAGTGTTGACACGATCAACGACAAGGACAACACCCGGGATGACGATGAACAGCGGCAGAGGAAACATAGAAACTCCAAGAGGAATCTATCCTGCAAGCTGAAACTCCCTTGTTCGCCAAATTCGTCGGATGTATATCCCTTAACGCAAAGCTCAATGTCTTCAAGTTTTCTTGAACCAAAATTTGCGCCAGTGGGAATTGCAACGAAGGTAAAAGCCTCGAGCTTGT
>JBAJMU010000003.1:10967039-11141739 GCA_037952995.1 Hyposoter didymator | reverse complement strand
ACAGAAAAAAAGAAAAAGTATTAAAAAAAAGGGGGGGGGGGCAGGACAATTGGAGAGAAAGGAATGTTGTCGGTCGAGTGGACGCGAAGCTGTTGTGCTGTTTAAATTGTTCTCGCATTTTCTCAATTGCCATTAGGGATGGAAATAACGTAGACGTGCGTCCTTAGCGCAATACTGTGTTCGTGAGTACGTTGAGCTGCGATAGAAAGGATGGAAAGCAACTACGAAGCGTCGACATACATATTTAGGCATCGCGCGCATACAAGGATGGCTCGGTGAAGGTGCCGGTTTAGAAGGAGACATAAACGTAGCTATATAAGCTGGGAAAAACGACGCGAGAATGCCTTCCGCGTGGAAGCACCTTCTGAACAAATAATGGCGATTGCATCGGCTTCGTAACAACGCGCAACCGGCCACCTATGTGCATCCCATGCTACGCCAGCAAAATGGCTTTTCTCGTGCTCCTCGCACACACACCCTCCTCTTTTTCTACTTCCATTTTCTATCTTACCACGCTTTCTGCCGGTTACACTATCTCGTCATTGGCTACATCTCTCTTTCCATCGGTCCCTGTCTTCGTCCATGGTATCAACATACGCGCACACCAGGAGCCAGGAAAACTTCTTTTTCCAGCAGTTCTTTCTCTACTCTCCTGCTCCCTTCCCTCTCTCTCTCTCTCTCTCTCTCTCTCTCTCTCTCTCTCTCTCTCTCTCTCTCTCTCTCTCTCTCTCTCTCTCTCTCTCTCTCTCTCTCTCTCTCTCTCTCTCTCTCTCTCTCTCTCTCTCTCTCTCTCTCTCTCTCTCTCTCTCTCTCTCTCTCTCTCTCTCTCTCTCTCTCTCTCTCTCTCTCTCTCTCTCTCTCTCTCTCTCTCTCTCTCTCTCTCTCTCTCTCTCTCTCTCTCTCTCTCTCTCTCTCTCTCTCTCTCTCTCTCTCTCTCTCTCTCTCTCTCTCTCTCTCTCTCTCTCTCTCTCTCTCTCTCTCTCTCTCTCTCTCTCTCTCTCTCTCTCTCTCTCTCTCTCTCTCTCTCTCTCTCTCTCTCTCTCTCTCTCTCTCTCTCTCTCTCTCTCTCTCTCTCTCTCTCTCTCTCTCTCTCTCTCTCTCTCTCTCTCTCTCTCTCTCTCTCTCTCTCTCTCTCTCTCTCTCTCTCTCTCTCTCTCTCTCTCTCTCTCTCTCTCTCTCTCTCTCTCTCTCTCTCTCTCTCTCTCTCTCTCTCTCTCTCTCTCTCTCTCTCTCTCTCTCTCTCTCTCTCTCTCTCTCTCTCTCTCTCTCTCTCTCTCTCTCTCTCTCTCTCTCTCTCTCTCTCTCTCTCTCTCTCTCTCTCTCTCTCTCTCTCTCTCTCTCTCTCTCTCTCTCTCTCTCTCTCTCTCTCTCTCTCTCTCTCTCTCTCTCTCTCTCTCTCTCTCTCTCTCTCTCTCTCTCTCTCTCTCTCTCTCTCTCTCTCTCTCTCTCTCTCTCTCTCTCTCTCTCTCTCTCTCTCTCTCTCTCTCTCTCTCTCTCTCTCTCTCTCTCTCTCTCTCTCTCTCTCTCTCTCTCTCTCTCTCTCTCTCTCTCTCTCTCTCTCTTGGTTGGAAGAGCCAGTGTCATTTTACGACTCCGTCTCACATTCCTACAGCCTCGCTGCCTTGCTCTCTTTCTGCCTGTGCCAGCATCACCGCCCGTTCAGCACGTTTACTCATCCGTTGCCCGCTCATCTCTCTCCCTCTTTTCCTTCCCACGTTTCATTCCTCGGTAAGCTTTTTCCCTATACGCTCGCGCGACCCTTCCATCTGGGCTTACAGACGCATGCTTTCTTTCTTTCAACCTCCGCACGAAAACTGGGGAGACATCCGAGACGAG
Organism: Hyposoter didymator; assembly: GCA_037952995.1. Taxonomy (NCBI): domain Eukaryota; kingdom Metazoa; phylum Arthropoda; class Insecta; order Hymenoptera; family Ichneumonidae; genus Hyposoter; species Hyposoter didymator. The sequence continues at coordinate 11,139,903 of JBAJMU010000003.1, read as the reverse complement.
CAAGATCGCAAGTAAGAGGCACATCAGGATAACTTACTTCTGTGACGACGATAACGTGTGAACGAAAAACGAATGCTCTAAACTCTCTGTGTGTAAAGTCTTTCCACGTTAGGTTCTAGGGAAAAAAAATTTTGTTGGAAAAGATCGATATTTTGTTCGATACGGTCGAGTAAACGTTTTTTTGAATAATCCCAAAAATTGTGTCATCGCAGCAAAAAATATTCTAGAAAGTCTCTTCGGAAGCTAATTTTTATCGTTCGAATCGTAAATTTTGCTTACAATTCCATTAGTGACCAAATGCACTGCCAAAATAACGAGAATGTTGAAATTATCAAAAAATATTTAGTTTACCGTGTTCAACAAAATATCAACCATTTTTAACAAAATTTCTTCGAAAAAGTTGGATATTTTATTCGATACGTTCGACTGAACGTTTTTTTTTTTAATAATCCCAAAAATTGTGTCATCGCAGCAGAAAATATTCTAGAAAGTCTCTTCGAAAGCTAATTTTTGTCGTTCCAATCGTAAATTTTGCTGACAATTCCATTAGCAACCAAATACACTGCCAAAATAACGAAAATTTTGAAATTACGAAAAAACTTTACCGTGTTCAACGAAATATCGACGATTTTTAACAAAAATTCATTTCCAGTGCATGAGGTGCCCTATAACGACGTCTCGAGCGACGAAATTATAACCAGTAAATGCCTCTCAAGGTGGCAAGTAAGGGTTCATGCCCTTGAAAATAAGAAAAGAGAGAATTTGAATCGGAAACGTTGATGAGACTCGCGGTTACGAACCAGCACGAGTATGCAATCCTTTCAAGTGCTTTTCGTTATTCTAACCTCCTAGAATTCAAGGATGGTAGCCACAGTAAAGGGGAAGAGTTCGTATCAATTATGGCGAGAGTCTGACCGTTTGCTCTGTAAGATTCACGTGCTCGGTCTTGCCAATACCTTTGAAAAAAGCTCCACGCTCTCGATCCTGCTGAGGAACGCGCTCCTGTCGTATCTCAATATCTATACAATGTGTGTCAGTCGTTTTCGTGTAATTTCAACGTATAGTATAATCGCAGAGCAGAGTTATCGAGCGATGTATACATCAGGCACGAAAATACGGCAACGAAAACGAGATTATCGAAAATCCAAGCACGTGCTACGAGTTCGAAGGTACGTGCACGAGAATAAGCACAAAGAGAACGTACGGCGCCAGCACCGCAAGGTGAACAGAATTACAACCATGTGTTTATGTGTCTTTTCATATATACACACACTGAAAAGAAGATTTTGTTGGAACAGATCGATATTTTGTTGGATACGTTCGACTAAACGTTTTTTTGAAAAATCACAAAATTATCATCATTGCAGCAAGTAATATTCTAGAAAGTTCCTTCGAGAATCAAATTTTTGTCATTCCAATCGTAAATTTTGCTGACAGCTCCGTTAGGAATAAAAAATATTTTCACAATTGTGAAAATTTTGAAATTATCCAAAAATATTTATACACACTGGAAAGAAGATTTTGTTGGAAAAGATCGATATTTTGTTGGATACGTTCGACTAAACGTTTTTTTGAAAAATCATAAAAATTTAGTCATTGCAGCAAGAAATATTCTAGAAAGTTCCTTCGAGAATCAAATTTTTGTCATTCCAATTGTAAATTTTGCTGACAGCTCCGTTAGGAATAAAAAATATTTTCAAAATTTCGAAATTATCCAAAAATATTTAGTTTACCGTGTCGAACAAAATATCGACGTTTTTTGACAAAATTTCATTCAATTTTTGGGTTTCGGGTCAAGATCGATCCTCACCCGATTGAAAGCTCTTGTCCATTACAGTTATTCATCTGCAAAGAAGTTTCGGGACAAACGGATATTTTCCTGCGTACGATCATGATTCGCCAACTCGTTCAAGGAAGCAATGAAAAGGAACCTTGTTCAGAAGGTTGCTGGGAGTAAGAATGAACATCTGGTTTCCTGTGGCGGTCTGAAGGATGTTTCTGTTGAGTCTATGAATGAAAAATGACACGAAAAGGGCAAGAGGAGGACGAAATTACACGAAAAGGGCAATGATGATATAATATCACTCAAAGTGTGTTTTCGGTGCGCTAAATTGGCAAATTATGCGAGAATGTTGGCTCAGGCTTGCAAGCTATGGGAGGGAAGTCTGCTGAGGTATATTAACAATACCGGTAGCAGGCTGCGCTAAGTGAATTAGAAGTAAGGATCGTTAACGCCCCAGGCAGACAAGCTGAACACGGCGAGGCCAGAAACAACGTGCAAAACATGTTCAGCGCATTGCGAACGGCCTTTTCTTGTCTAAACTCTAAGCGAAACTCGTTTTTTTCGGATTTAAAAAAAAAATTAAAAAAAAATGTTGAGGCGGGTACGAACGAACGATTTGCGAAGTTGGGCGCTCAAGGAGCTTCAGGGATGTCGCGGAAATGATTAAAAGACGAAGTTCGAAATAAAGAGCCCTGTTCCGTCGACCTAGTTCGCCAAATCTCACGCATCGTTCGGCTGGGGGATTCAAATTCTCGTTCAAAGAATCGATACACAACACAAATAAACTCAACGTTCAACTTTTCTTCGTGCGTACTACGGAATAATGAGACAGGCATCAAATAAATCGTCCTGACGAAAAACCTCGTTTGCGATCTGCTCCACAAAATCCTGATAATTTGATGAAACCTACGCCTGCCTATTGCTCGAAAAGTTACACTGTAAAGAAAATTGTGTGGGAAAAGATGAATCTTTTGTTCGATACGTTGAATTAAACGTTTTTTTTTTTTTTTGACTAATTCCAAAAATTGTGCCATCGCAGCAAGGAATTTTCTAGAAAGTCTCTTCGGAAGCAAATTTTTGTCGTTCCAATCGTAAATTTTGCAGAGAATTCCATTGGAAACCAAATATATTGCCAAAATAACGAAAATTTTGAAATTGACAAAAAATATTTAGTTCACCGTGTACAACAAAATATCGACGATTTTTAACAAAATTTCATTTCCAGTGTAGTCAGCGATTCCCTCCGAACGTAACACGTGAAATTTAAATAGAAAAGTTTTTTCTCGCAAGATGAAATTGTGACTTTTCATTGACCTTTGGCACGCGTACGCCAACAACGTTGGTTATCCGCAGTCTTAGGAAATATGAGAATCAGAATAAGTCCAAGTTAGTTTATTCCTTTGCAACGAAAATCAAAAAGCTTTTTTTCCTTGTAGCTCGAAAGTTTGTAAGAAAGTTCATGCGGTGACGATCGCGTTTCGAGAATAGCGAGAGTCGCGTTCCGCACGAGCGAGATGAGGCCGTGCGCGCGGCAAAAGTAGAAACTCCCCTTTACAAGTCAGACTTGTACAATGTTAAAAAGCTGAGGGACTGAAATATATGTTAACCGAGCCGGCGTCGAGCCAATCGAATTCCGGGCGGATGAGTACAATAAAAGGTTTTGCATATAAATGCTCGGCTCTTATCTCAACGAATACGCCTTTGCTCTATCGTCTCAAACGGTGCGTGCTAAAATCAAGCAAAAGCGCTCTTCGAACGAAAATTTTCACATTTTGCTTCCTCATAGAGGAGGCTTTGTGAGACGGTGAAATTTTTTGTTTTTTTCCAGTTTACATTGTTGCTTAAAATTTCCTCAAACATCGAAAAATCATATCTGGAAAAAATGTCCAGATGTGTTTGCGTGTGTATGTTCTGGCACTGCAAATTCAAACGTTCTTAACTCGAGAACGGTTTGAGCTACAGGGCTCCCGTTTTGCACAGATGCTAATCTTCACGAGCTCTTCATTCTCTGAGAATTTTGTTGGAATTGCTAGAAAAATGCGAATTCTACGGCATTTTTAAATTTTCAAAAAAAGGTGTCGACGCTCTCACTTCCGCAAATTTCAAGATTCATTACTATTTTTTTTTTATGAATACAGTATCATAATGGGAAGGTTGGTATCGAATTTGGAAAAAATCGGTTGAACGGTTTAAATTTGATGATTTTTCGAATTTTACGAAAATCAAAGTTTTTTGAAAAATCGTCCAACCGCTCTAATTTCTGCAAATTCTGTGAAAAATTGTGATCAAGTCTGTACTTCCTCTTCACTTTCTAAAATAATTGTTGAAATTATTTTAAAAAATGCGAATTTTACGACATTGTGAAATTTTCAAAAATAGGGTGTCAGTGCTCTAACTTCTGCAAACTTGAAGATTCATTATTAAAAAGGTTCGTATTGAATTTGGGAAATATTGATTGAACGGTTTAAATTTTATGGATTTTCGAATTTTTTTTCATCTCCCAAACTAGTAACCACCGGATCCAGTCTCTTGGACGTAGTCGCGTAGTTTGATATTTATCTGCTTCTGCCTTTGACTCCGAATGTATTAAGCGACACGTTCTACTTTTTAATTGCAATGTGATGAATGGGACGTGAAAAAATTGAGCACACATAACCCTCGTTCGTCATACATTTTGCTGGAGACTACTCAAGATTTTTTCTTCCGAAATCTGGCGCGAATGCAATAGTTGAACTTTCCAACAAGAAAGGATATGAACGTGCTCAATTTATACAGCATGAATAAATCGTTGGAAAAGTTGCTCATAAGTTTCCGCTGTGCTCGCATTCGCGGAACATTGTAAAAGTAAAAAAAAGCTTGTTCAAGCTTAATAAAATGGCGTATACCGTCAAAGAAAAAACTTTACATTGGAGATTTTTCGCTTGTAGTTCTTTATTATTCACTCAACGAAATTTCTTGTATCGCTGAAAAACAAAAAAAAAGAAAAAAAAAAGATCAATGCCGAGGAATTTTCATTCGAAGTTGCGTAGTTACGTGCCAGATTCTAAAAGAAAAAACTTGTGTGCCAAAGGACGCCTGAGATCGAGGCTTGGCATCTTGGCCCGAATTCAAACGCGATTCGCAAAGGCCTCTTGCCGTGAAACAGCGGACGACAAATTTCTTCAGAACGTGGACCGAATGAAGAGAGTTGAAAAACTCGGCGGAATTCTGAAGCTTTTTAATAAAGTAATAAGAAGACTCGATCCGTAATGTTGGAAACGCGCACAAGCAATTTGTCAATTTCTGGTAATCAAGTAAATTCGAAATGGCTGAAAAAATACGAATCTGAAGTTTGCAACGTTGACATTCAACGAAAAATATTTTATCTGTCAAATATTTATTGAATTTTTCAAATTGTCGCGATTTTTCGTGTCAATTGAGTTTTTGGGCGGCAAGGGACGATCGTTTTATTGTTCAGACCAAATATTTCATAATAATAACGATTTCTGCTCAAGAAAAAACAGAATTTCGTTGCATTCCAACGATGCAAACTTCAGCATCATGAAAAAATCCATTAAAAAGTGAAAAAAAAGAAGTTTGCCGTCACATAGCTTCCTGTGTGAGGGAGCAAAGTGATCTAATCATGAAACGTGATGCTCATTCGTGCCAATTAACGAAATCGCGAACCGAAATCCGAGAGAAAAATTTTATGTCCGATTTTTCATTCTCTGTCAATAAAAGAGACAAAAACTTTTTCGCCCGTACATTCTGATGGGAAAAAAAAAGCGTTTCGACGCTCGACTCTAATTACTAAAGTGAAAGAAAAATGGAGTTTGAATGACGCAGCTTTAAATGCGTGCAACTAGTAATGACGTAGGACTTTTAAGGTATTTGTCTCTCTCCAGATCGTTTCCGCGAGAGCTCTGTGATTCGAACGTCACCGAAACTCAGAAAATCACGCTCTCTGCGAGGATCCTTCAATTGAAAGCTCTCAGCACCTCCGATTCATTCCACTCTCGGAATGATTCCACAAAGGGATGCAGAGCACGCGTTTCCAGAGTTTATCGCTTCGTGTAACGCTCGCCTCCCTATGCCTCTGTCCTTTATTCTCGCTTCTCGTTCTCCGCGCTGGCTGCTCTAACGTTTCCATTCCGATGACACAGCAGCGTACAAAGTACTCTGCTGCTATCGTACTTGGCAAAAAACAAAAACCCGCATTCTTCCGGTTTTGAACGTTGCAATCTGACCAAAACCGTCCGATAAAATGTGCCAGAAAAATGTCGTTGATTGGCATTCAGGCCCTTTCAAAAAATGCATTCTTATCGTAAGGAAAGTATTCTACAATCTATGCAAATCGGAAAATGCGAGACGAGTCCTTTTTTCGAAGAATTGAAAAAAAAAGAAAAAACAAACAGAAGACACTCATCTTCTGGAAAATTTAAACATTTGCAATAATTTCGGTACTTTTTGGGAGCCAGAAAAAAGGTAATAAAATTTTATACTCCAAATGTGAAATTCTATGGTTTTCGATTGGTTGTTTCATCTACGAAAGTCCCAGAAAGATCTCGAGAAAGTGAACTCAGTAAAAAAAAAATGTTTTAATTATTTATTTTTCATTTTTTATTTATTCTGACTGAATTTACGAATAACTTAATTTCTGATTATTTGTGATGAACGTGGAATCGAGATTCTGTTCGACAATGAGAATGTTTGCCTTTTGCAACGATTGCTCGGTTGGCTAAAGTGAAATTATCAAGCGCTAGTCCGAAAGCTGTGAATGGAGAGAGTAATGGGAAGAAAAGGTCAACGTGAAAACGATTTATTAATATTAAAAAAATATGAGAGGCTGCGGCGAAGAATGGAAGAAAAAGGAAAACAGAGACGTGGAGAAAGAAAAAGTGAGAGAAAGGAGATTGATAGTGGATGCAATGCAATAACGACGTCGACAGCCATCGTGTGTAGAGAAGAGCACAAGACGCCATATCCGCGCGAGGGGAAAGTGGGTACGTATATTGCTGGAAGAAAACACTCTGAGAGCAGGCAAAGAGAGAGCTTTATTTCAGCATGCAGACTGGCAAGGCAGCATAAGAGACTTATACGTGTGTATGAACGGATATATTCGCTGGTGCGTATGGCGCATGAACCGCACACGTTCGAAAGGTGTGGCCGAGATGTGTCTCATAAGAAGCTCATGCGAAACCTATTGTTCCGCAAAGAAAGCACAAATCCGTGACGGAAACGGCCAAGTATATAAACAGGATGCTCAAATCTTTCTCTATGTGGAACTTGATTTTTAATTTTGGCTTCCTTATAGAGGAAGCTTTGGGGATCGTGCATCTTAAGCATCTTGCTACTTTTTCAGAAAGTTAAGAGAAAGTACGGAAATTTAAGTATAAGGGAAGTTTGGAAAAATTAAATCGTTTGGGCGATTTCTCAAAGACTCGCATTTTCGTAAAATTCGAAAAATCATAAAATTTCAAGTGTTCAACCGATTTTTTCCAAATTCAATACTAACCTTCCCATCATGATACTCTATTTATAAAAAAAAAATTAGTAATAAATCTTATTTGCGGAAGTTAGAGCGTCGACACACTTTTTTTGAAAATTTCAAAATGACGTAGAATTCGTATTTTTCTAGCAATTCCAACAAAATTCTCGCAGAATGAAGAGCTTGTATAGATCAACATCCGTGCAAAACGGGAGCCCTGTAGCTCAAACCGTTCTCGAGTTACGAACGTTTGAATTTGCAGTGCCAGAACATACACACGCACACACATCTGGACATTTTTTCCAGATATGATTTTTCGATGTTTTCGAACATTTTATTCACATTGAGATTGAAAACTGGAAAAGAAGGATTCACCAGCACATAGCATTCTCTATGAGAAAGCAAAATGAATCAATAATGTAAAAAAAAACGAGTCGAATACAGCAAGCCAGTTCGCGAAGGCGAAGGGAGATGCGTTAATAATTACAAAGTGAATAAAATCATAGCCCCATGGCGAAAATTTGCTCGAATTACAATGCAGCAGGGAATCATCATAAAATACACAAGATTTTCTGACCTATAAAATAATTCAGGCTTCTTCCTCTTCCATAGAATCGCGGGAGTTAATGAAAAGCTCGCAGTCGTACTCGCGAGGATATATCTCGAGAGTCTTGCAAACGTACAAATGCTGGGAGTTATCTCATGCAGTAATTAAGATGAGAAATTGGTAACAGCATCTTCATTGAGTGGTGAAATATTGACTCGCGGTGGTAATGCGGTAGGAAAAAAGGTGAATGAAGACTCGGCCGGATGAAAAGTGGAAATTGCGGAAGCGAATTACCATACAGTCCGCTTATCTCTAATTAGCATTGTCGCGAGAAGAATGCCTGAACAGAGAGTGCCACAGAATAATATTGTAGGGATGCAATGATTGCGATGCATGAGAGCAAAGGAAAGGGGCAAAGGATTGGGTCAACCTCCGAATGCAGATAACCGTTTCAACGGTATGCACTGTACCAGATGGTCGACGAGCAGACCCGGAGCAAGACTCTATACACATATAGATTTTCCATGGATATCTACGATATGTATGAATTTCGCAAAGCTTCGATTTATATCCCGGGCTAACGCCATAGTCGGCTTAAGCGATCAAGGGAGAAAGAGAATTGGCAGCAACGAACGCAACTGCGCCTTCGAGGGCGATGTATAATAAATAATGCAGCGAGTGGGCTAACGAGTTTCGCATAATGTGCAGCACATAGCTCTGTGACTTCCAAACGGCTGTCCCAATCTTTTGCATCTTCTATATTTATGATACATAATTCTCAATTATATTTCATCGCGAACAAACGTTATTTTTCAAACTCCAGCAATGCTTTATGGAAATGGAATAATAATTGATGGTAGAATAACCAAAGAGTCTTGTACTTGCCCATGGTGGCAAGTACGTAAGTCTACAGACGTGTGGAAAGTGAGGGTTAAGAAAAATAGTCATTTTTCCATTTTTGTTGATTTCAGCATTTTTTTTCCTTTGAGTATACTGGAATTCAATTTTTGGCTGTGTGAAGTGAAGAATCTTTTGAAAAAAGCTTTCAATATGTTCTACAACAATTTTCAAGTCGAAATATTCATCAATTCATTTTTCATAACAATTTTTGCTACTCAGGTAACAAATATATCCAATGTGTGTATAAACTAAATATATCAAACATACAAATTGAATGTATGTTTCGAATGTTCGCTCAATAAATTCATGAATTCGCTTCAAGTTGAATTTCTCAGACATGCTTTAAATTTTTGATTATTCCTGATAATTCGACGATTAAACTCTGTCACATTTGTATCCGAGTAATGTATATCCAAGCTTTGCGCATACCATTACACGGAACCAGAGATATTCAAAGCCTTCAATGAGGCCCTTGAGATCCTCGAATCCCTAAAGGTAGACACGAGACTCGAGATAATTATGTGCCTCATGAGATGTTGCTCACGCTTCCTGACATATTCGGGCTATTCGACTTGTTCACCCTCCTTACATAGGTCCCCCTACATAGGATGTTACATAGGATGAGCAGCATTATCAAAGATAATCACATTAAGTTATCAGTCCCGGAAATTTTGAGACTAAAATTATTGTTTCCACGAATTCAACGATGCAAATTCTAGCAACAGCTCATGATCGATGCCTAATTATTAGTATTACATTCTACTGTCATATTTAATAAATAATATTTATATTTAATATTTATATTTACAATAATTAATTAATTAATTAATTAATTAATATTTTATATAATTAAGTAATTAATCATTTAATATTTATATTTATAATAATATTTATATTAATATTTAATATTGATTTATATTGTTATTTATATTATTTATTATAAATATCATATTAATATTAAGAATGTTATAAATATATAAAAATTATATATAAATAATATTTAAATATAATAATAATAATAACAATAATAATAAATATTTATTAAATAATTGAATTTAGTATTAAATTCAACTGTCATTGAAGAAAATCGCGATACTCTACACATTGGTTTTGACCTTTCGCAGCTTCAGTAGCAATCGACGCAAAATGGGGTGATTTATTCGACGTAATAATGATTGCTCGCGTGACCCGATAGTTGACAGGACGTAGAAAGAATAGTGAGAGAAAGATACAGAGAGGCGAATGTGCCGGGCACATCGGAGAACGAGAATTGAAGTATCGAAAATTAATAGACGCTCCGACAGACCGTACCGGCTGTGAAGTTTTCCGGTCTATGTATGTACTCGGTATCCGTACTATTTGACGTTCTATCTCTCGCTACACACACACACATACACATATCAATATTTAATACATATATGTATATGACTGTTCTGTAGGGATTACGGGCGTATATCGATACCGTTTCGAATCCCGTTTCGAAATGATAACGGAATGAAAGCGAAATCTGAGTGCTTTCGACCCAATTGGAAATTTCAATCGTACCGAAAGCCCAAATATTCATTCACGACACAAGTTTTCTTGTATATGCTAAATTTGGCTATAGATATTTTCACCAAACGTCCTATATTTGCTTGGATGAGTTATACATACAGGACGAGCATGAAAATCGGTTGTCGATGGAGATACTGTTTCACTTGGTAGCTCGGCTATTTTGTCACTCGCGACAGGTCCCGCAAATATTGAATATGGTGGAGAATTTTGTGCTCGATTTTTTTTTTCATTTCGAGTCAAGTTCGATTTATGATTCTTGTCGACTTGCCAATGAGTTATTGTTTTTTTGTTTTTTTGTTTTTTTTTTTTTACGAAAAATCGGTAAATGTGTCATGTCGCTGAAAAAAATTTCGGAGATTTTTGAATCGACTCATATGTTTTTAAAACTCGATGGATATTTGATCCTTTTAATACGCTGCTGCGTCTCCGTTATGGCATCGTCGAGTAACAGCCCCTCTGAGCCATTCATTGTTTTCTAAGTCCCATAAACTATTCACGCGGAGCTCTCTCGTAATGTCGAACTTAACACGAGACTTCCGTCCAATCTTTTCGAAGGAGGATGGAAACTCCGGACGTTGGAGAAGCGACGAAAATCGCGCGCTCTCGCACGATTAACTCGTATTATCGAACAATTGCGGGTGATTCGGAGCGTATCAAACAAATCGTGAGAATTCGATCAGCGGTCGCGTCTTTCTAAAAGATTTGTCGGAATGTGAGAAATGCCACACAATCGTAATATAATCCGTCTGATCACTTTATCTACTTAACTTGCTACAGTGAACGGTGAGAAAATGTGTTGAGGTTGCCTCGTCGCGAACCTCGTTATCAGATGAAAATTTGACATTTTTTTTATTGGACTTTTTAAATATGCAAGAAAATGCCTGTGTAGTTTCAGAGCGCATTACCGACCATTTGTCACGATAAATAATTAATGAAATTTCAAATTTTAACACATGGCTAATGGGAATCTCGCTCGGACAGAGATGTAGCCACACTGAAAATAAAATTTAGTCAAAAAACGTCGATATTTTGTTCAACACGGTAAACCAAATATTTTTAGATCATTTCAAAATTTTCGTAATTTCGACAATATTTTTTATTCCTAACGGAACTGTCAGCAAAATTTACGATTGGAATGACAAAACTTTGATTTTCGAAGGGACTTGAAAATCGTCGATATTTTTTTGAATACGGTAAACTGAATATTTTTGTATAATTTCAAAATTTTCGTTATTTTGGCAGTATTTTTGGTTGCTTGTTGTCAGCGAAATTTACGAGTGGAACGACTAAAATTTGCTTTCAAAGAAACTTCCTAAAATATTTCTTGCTGCATTGACACTCTTTTTGGGGTTATTCAAAAAAACGTTTAGTCGAACGTATCGAACAAAGTATTCATCTCTTTCAACAAAGTTTTGTTTTCAGTGCAACTGAGATCGAAAAACCTATTAATGAAAAGTAATTCATAAATGATACTCGTCTCAAAAATCATCCTAATAAAAAAATATTTACATTGATCATGTATGGCTTATTTACAGTGTTACAAATGATAAGTTGTCTTTTGACGAGCTAATGCGATGGGGCAACCTGCTTAATTCGACGAATGGCACATTCTAATTTCTCATTTGTATTTATAACTAGGAAATGGCTCATTACGTCAAAATAAGCACTTTCCGTTAGTAGGATTAGAGCTTGTGTGTCACTCGTGAAACTTACGATATTTTTCGAGATATAGAACCGTTGGCAAATAACAGCACATGCCGTTATCACCGTAAGGGTGGGCGTACATAACTGCCAACGACTATAATAAGAGTATCCTCGAATGTGATGGTGTTGGGAAGCATTCGTTGTGGGAGCATAGATAGGATGCCTCCAGACGTAAATTATCCGGTGTCAGTTTCAGCGCACAGTAGCCTCGAGCTCGTGAGGCTTTTTCGACAGTCGAAAATCATTTCAACAAATGCACGTATTTGGCGTCAAACAAAACAGTGAAATTCCGTCGAATTCCACTGGCAATTTTCACACTCAACCACCCATCCGAAACAATTGAGTTATTTAATCACTGTCAACGTCGCACACCCCCGCGCTTCCAGCATTAGGAACGAGCATCGATAATCATGAAAATATTTCATGAAATTTAGTACGTACGAGCGTTCGTGAATCAACAATATGCACGTTGGGCATTTTAATTTGTATTGCCATTGGGGAAACTTATATGAGCAAACAAGCGACAACTCTCGATCGACACAATGAAATCTGCAACGGACAAAATTACGAAAAATTGAGTAAAAAATTATGTGCCGTAAGCAGGACTGTCGTAAATAAACAAAAAAAAAGAGACGAAATGAAAAACAAACCACAATGAATATCGATTGCGAATGGGAATAATTGATTTTCTGAATTCACGAATTATTTTCCAAATTTGATTCAACTCTGCAAAGTTCGCAAGCAAATATCACACATGATTATCATTCTTATCTACTTGTCAATAAACATTGATACAGCGAGACATGAAAACATGGAGAACACTCAATGTTGTCGGGAGTTTAATTGAAATTGACTTTTTCCTAAAAGCTGATAACTAATGCTCGTTACAAAGTGGAACGAAATGCAGAAGAGCCCCTCAACTAGATCGTGCTCATTTAGCGAAAAGTATTTTGGTCAACGTCTCGCTTTTTTTGTGCCAGAGTCGAGATTTCTCTCTTGAAGAACTTTGGCCATCAGATAAATCCGTTGGTCGTGAGTCGTTGCGAGCACACGGCCCTGCGTTTCGCACGATCCGATGCTCGGTAACATTCACCCGCACAGGGATAAATAAACAATGAGGCACACATATTTAACACGAGAATGGGACGAAGCGGAGCAAGTGAAGGTAACAACCGCACGGGGCGGCACGAACCCGCTGACTGTCGACGTTGCTAGCCCCTTTTCACCCCCACGAACCACCAGCAGCAGCATCCCTGACCCCCGCAGCAGCACCGGCAGCACACACCGCTCCTTCCCGCGGCCTCTCATCCCCCGCACTCCGAGCCACCCCCTATCATACGTTATACAAGTACACCGCTGGAACCACCATCGCCTCCGGGCATTACGAATCCTCGCTCTTCCGCCTACTCCTTCCACACTTTCCCCTCACCCCGCGCCGAGCCACCCACTCGAATCTACAACCCTGGCAACCCGAGCATCTAGCATCGGTCACGAAAACCAACAGATCCCTATTAGGCCCCTGTAAAAAAAACATCTTCTTTTTTACATTGTTTGGCCCTAAAAATCCTCTCATGACTTCGTACAAAAGAAAATATCTCAGCGGGAAAGAGCATGCAATGGCCCTCGACAAATGTTTTCTGCTCCAGTATCGATCATGCTTTTTACAAAAGTGAGCGATCTTGGGAAACGTCACGTTGCTTCGAACTTTTTTCGTGGGAGCAACCGACTCGTTGCTGCTGAATCGTAAAACGACTTTTCTCAAATTACATGCATGACCCAGTAGAAATTAATCATTTCTGTAGATCATCCGACGACTCTTCGAGATTAACTCTTATACTTGCAGCCTCGGGGTACAAACTACCCCAGGCCTATTGAGGAAAATAGACGATGTTGCATTGTGGGAATGCAACGAAAATTTTTATTTTTATTCATCGACAATTAATGCATTTTTTACGATTTTTTTTTTCTAGTAAATTCGGTTTCCGAATGGCGAAGAATTCTGTCATACTGTTCCTGACAAATACTGTATGAAATTTTGCGCTCTGCTTTGAAAAATAATGAGTTTTCGTTGAATTTCAACAATGCGAACTTCGACATCGTGAAAATAGTCGTTTTTCCACTTTTTTTGGTTTTAGCATTTTTTTTAGTGTACACAAATTTAATTTTTGGCTGTATAAAATGAACAATTTTTAAAAAAAGGCTTTCAATATTTTCTACAACAATTTTCGAGTCGAAATATTCAGTAGCTCATTTTTCATGACAATTATTGTCACTGGAGTACAATTCTACCCCATAGTGGCAAGTACGTAATTCTACAGAGGTGTGGCAAGTATAAGAGTTAATCAGTCTGCATTCCGTAAACATATCGCACCAAATCGAAAAAAAGTGAATCTGCTGCTTAGTTGGACGTTCAAGTTAACTCATCGGCAGCTTGTAGTTATCGGCTGAGTTTACTGGCTCTGGAAAATGTTTCGTTCGCAGTGGTTCGAGCAAAAATTCTTTATGCTCTTTCCAAGAGAATCGTTCCTCTCCGTCGTTCTTATTTTCGCAACGTTGATTGTTTCAACTTTCACTTTATCGACTATAACGTTTTTGCTCTTTTTTTAGCATCGTCGCTTTTTACTCATTTTCTTTGTCGCGTAGAATCGAGAGACAACCTTTGAGCTGGTAATCTCTATACATATTCAATGACAATGTCTTTTGAGATCGAAAGGCGATTGCGAATCTCGTAAATTCTCTCAGACACAAATTCGACATCGAAGCTACTTGATTCGCACCTCTCGCAGCGCGCTTGCTCAGCTTTTCAGCTCCGCGCTCAGGATTCTTGTTCAGTTGGCTTTTTTCATCGTTCATTCCGCACTACTCGTGAGAAAGACTATTTAGCAAAGAGGTCAAAGGTTTCAGAGCGTTGGAAAGCTCCGAGGCGTAAATGAACCGACCGAAAAAGAGCTCCGATGAATTCATGATTGCATTTCCACTGGACACTTAAGTAACGAGATGCCCAACGCGGAGAGATTTCCTTTGAATGAACAAATACGGAATTTCCCATGCATCTGTCGCGTAATTTCCTTTTCGCTTCTCGACGGAGCTTTGTGTCAAGAAAATAAAACCTTATTTCTCTCCGGATTGGCCGATTCAATGTTTCGTATTTATTTTTCCATGAACATTCTCGTTGCAAGATTGTTTTTCACAGACCATTCTGAAACGCTATCACACGATGGTCAAACGGGAGCGTATACCGAGAGCAAAGTTTCTTTCCCAACGGACAGCCAACGAGAAGGTTCCATCACCCGACAATCGTTTCTCAATTTCCGTAAAACCCTGAGCTTTTCACCGACCTCGCACTTGTCAATCGGAAGCAATATGGGATTTGGTATCATACAGACCACACTTTTCCCATGCGATATACACGCTGGAAATATGTTTTCTTCCTCTCAGAATACCCAAACAACAAAAACAGTTCTCAGAATTCGGTGCATGGTGGACTGTACACTCAAGAAATACGAAAAAAAAAGCTTCATGTTTCAGATTTCAACCCTTCCGATAAAAGAACCATATCCGTCGTTGTTGGCGGACGAAATTAAGGAGGTTCGATCACGACAATACAATGTTGCCATGCTTAAACCGTATTAAAAACATAGAAAATTGCAAAACGATAAAAATTTCATCAAATTTTGGTAAATATGTTCTTTAACCCTCACTTGCCACCTTGGTGTACGAACTACCCCAGACCTATTAAGGAAAATAGTAATTTTTCACTTTTGTTGGTTTCAGCATTTTTTTTAGTGTACTCAAATTTGATTTTTGGCTATATAAAGTAAACAATCTTTGAGGAAAAGCTTTCAATATGATCTACAACAATTTTCAAGTCGAAATATTCAGTAGTTCATTTTTTATAACAATTTTTTTGCACTGGGGTACAAATCTACCTCATGGTGGCAAGTACGTAATTCTACAGAGGTGTGGCAAGTAAGGGTTAATAATGTATATGACGATACAATTTTTAAATATTTTTGTTTGTTTTTAGAACCGTGTTGTAAAAAATTTGAAACAAATTTGTGTTTCTATACTTGATGCCAAAGAATGTTATCACCAATTTGATTATCTTGATTTGGTGATCGAACCTCCTCAATTGAATTGATTGGACAAAATCGTGGGCAATATTAATGAGTCTGAATGAAACTAACCACGACGTTGTCTTGGTCTGTCATTCCTGATGTTGCTTGTGTTTAATAACGTTACTTTCCAACTGTAATGCTTCAAGCCTCACGAACGGATTACTTGGGAAGTAACGCAGTCTAACAAAACCGCAAGACTCTTGCCACAAACAAGCAATCTCTATATGCTCCTCTTTCTCGCGCAGTTCTTGTCCTCGAGGCAGCACTAAGCTCTCAAAAGTAGTTGAGTATACCGAAAATAAACTGGACCGAGAAGATGCAACACTCGTATTCCGGAACAACTTTGTACGTCGCGTACTTTGCGACATGAGCGTTGAAAGTCTGTTGGAAGGTTGATGATACAAAGTTATCAAGTATAAAGTACAGAATATGCTCCATTATTATTTAATCCTGAGAATCTGGTTGATTAAAAATTTCACGAGGTACAAAAACGATATTCAGAAAAACATTAGCATAGAGTTTGTTGAGACTCTGAGAACTTGGCTCTGTCAAAATATTGCCATGGCATTTTTTATGGGAGTCAAAAAACTCATTACGAGCGACATTCCAATCGAATATTAATCCATCGAAATGATAATTAGTTGGATCCAGTTTGCAAGATCGAAGGAGATTCAATTTAGGAGTGTTGAGGCAATATCTGAGAACCAGCCGAGCCATGATACGAGCATGTCCAGTGTGGTTCGATATCAAATATTGAAGTTCAAGTCCCGAGCTGCCGGATTAGCCCGAGCCGGAGTTACAACGCGTACTCTCTGAGCTGCCATAACTATGGCGACGATGAAGAACCTCCGGGGGATGCAACTCTAGACCCTCAGCCTTGCAACGTATTATTATGTACCGTTCGGCGAGTACACAGCTTAACAACAAGTACGTTGCTATTGTGTGCTACAATGTTGCCTCTATTGACCAGCGAATTCGGGACGTTTCGAGGAATTTCGTTCGACTGTTCTTCATTACATTTCGTCAGTGATATGCTGCAGCGATGCTGTACGATAAAAATGTTTTTAAATATTATTGAACTCTGGAAAAAGTGTATTCTTGCCAACGTTTGAAACGTCAAGACACACTGAACCTACAGTGTACGGTGCTGCGTCTGATAACAGGCGGTGGGCATATCGTACGACAGTCGACAGTCATTGTTGACAGTTGAGGTACAATCGCGAAAGGCCTATAAATCTTTAAATTACTCTTGCCAAGAAGATTCTTTAAATTTTATTATGACGAAGTGATTCTATCCCCAAACCTGCGTTTTACACTGTAAAATTTATGATCTAATTGAATTTCTGCTAAACAAAGTTAGATTTACTTTATTTAGCTCTACGAGCTACTTCATTTACAAAATCTTCATACAGGTAGTATTTTTCTTTTACTATATTTGCTCAATGATTTTTCGAAACTCCTCGAGTTTGGCTCTTCCTCTATTTCGTGCCTGGGAACTGGTTATATATTTTGAAACCTCGATACGTCTATTCTGCTGTTCTTGTTCTCATTTTATAAATTTTCATTTTGTTTCTATTCTTGCATTCTTGTTTCGTTCTCGAGAGAGAGAGAGGGAGGGAGAGGGAGAAGTTGCTGTCATTTCACTGACTCGAGTGCTGAGTAATTTTGAGAATTTTTGTTTATTTTTTTTTTTTTGGCAAATTATACAGTTTGGTGTGTTCCGATGTCGAAGGAACAATTTCACATTTTATCTAGTTATTCAAATATGCCAAGTGACTAACATACAAATCACTGGGTAAATCATGACGCCTCGTTTACTCGCTGGAAAGGGTAAAAACGTGAGAGCATTCACCTGAAAATAATAACGTATGGCACACTGGCATGGCTAATGTATGGGCCAATAAAGATTTCTTCGTCGAGATGAACCATCAACGCGCTGACAACATTATTCGACGAGCTCGCAGTCAAAGATCAGCATTGCCGCAGTGCTGCAATTTATTACAATTTAATATTAAAACTAACGAGAAACGCAGTGACAGCAAAACAATGTGAAATGTTGGTGAAACTGGTACTGATCAATTGATGAATTCGTTGCTAATAAAATTGGCAATTCATTGCCAGAAAACGATAATTACATGTTCACGATCGTGAGCATCAAAATTAAAAATTCGACAAATCGCTAACGGAACTGACGAGTAATTTGCGGCAAAAAGCGAAATTTGTGTGCGATAATAATAAAAAAGCTCGAAAGATGGTTGTAGATAGTGGAAAAGTATCAACTCCGAAGCTGTGGCCTCAATGGCTCGCCTCGGTAGAAGGTAAGTGATTGTGTAAAATGGAAAAATTAAAAAAACTCATAAAGTGCTTGGCGGTTGATGAGTAATGATAAAAACATTGGTAAATTTTAGTTTTGTTACTGTCGATCCAAGTTGGATTGCTCGGGGGTTGGACGTCTCCGTATCTGGCTAAATTGACGAGTCCGGATGGAGAGGGGCTGAGAGTGACGGAAGAGGAAGCATCGTGGATTGCAGCTATTCCTAGCCTCGGAAGAATAGGTGGTGCCTTGACGGGAGCATTGACAGTTGATTACTTTGGAACGAAGGCTGCGGTACTTTGCACGGGTATACCGTACGCTGTGAGCTGGCTATTGCTTCTGGTTCCTAACTCAGTCTGGATGATCTACGTGTCGAGGATTTTCGGTGGTTTTGGAATCGGCATGTATTTTAGTACATTCCCGCTTTACATGGGCGAGATATCTAGTCCGAAGATTCGTGGCGCCTTGATATCGCTTATAACTCAGGGAATGCCATTGGGTGTCTTACTTGGCAACGTGGTTGGGGCTTATACGCCAATATGGATATTTTCCTGCATCAGTCTGCTTCCTAATGTCGCGTTTCTCATACTTTTCGCCGCAATGCCGGACTCGCCGCACTATCTTATCCTGCGAGACCGTGACGAGGAGGCCAAGAAATCTTTGGAATGGTACAACCGGAACGTCGATGTTGGACCGGAATTACAATCATTGCGAGAATTCATTTGCCACCGTAAACCCGTGAGTTACGGAGAAAAAATAGGCCAATTAATGTCGGCGGATAATCGAAAGGCGGTGATTGTCGTCACTATAGTATCCATCTTTGTTCAGCTGAGCGGTCTCTGGACGGTATCGTTTTACATGGAGATCATATTGAGCAAGGCAGGCGTTACGGTGATCGATCCTTCTCTCGTTGTTATCATCATAGGTATCCTGGGCATCGTATGCGGTTGGGCATCAATGTACGCGAACGACAAGTGCGGAAGGAAGATAATGCTAGCCTCTTCGTGTGTCGGCATTACATTGTCTTACGTCCTGCTCGGTCTGGATTATCAATTGCTCGGTATGAATTATCGCTCGGATATTCTGACCCAGTGCTTACCGATCATCGCTATCGTCGTCTTTCAATGCTGTCTCTGCATCGGCATAACACCAGTACCTGCCACATTGATGAGCGAAATGTTTTCACCCGACATCAAAAGCACTGCCATATGCATGGCCAATATGTGTTCCTCTATTTTTGCTTTCATCACGAGCAAGACCTTCCAGACCTTGGTTGATCTCACATCGGAGCAATACGTCTTCTGGCTTTACGGCTTGCTCAATTTTTGTCTCGTCATCTACACTGTCGTCTGTATTCCCGAAACTAAGGGTAAAACTTTGCTCGAAATCCAGCAAATACTCGGGCGAAAAAAAGTTCTAACGACGAGTACGAAGACTCCAAACTGATAAATCACGCTCAAGTTGTTTACAATTTCATTAACGGACGTTCCTTACACTCCCACCGAGTGTTACGCGCTAAAAATGTCCTACGGGGAAAAAACAACGACGAATCTATCGTGACAAGAACTTTATTTGAACATTTAAAAGTCTTTATATAAAAAAAAAAAATTACGAACCGAAACAACTGAACAAACACTTTTTTAAAAAAACTGCCATGTCACCCTCTACAAATAATGTATTTAAACTGTCTTCACCAAATTAGCGTGATTTTGTATAAACATTCCTTATTTCACGTCGAAAAACACGATCGTATTTTATTCCAACACGCATATACAACTCGAAAGGCGAACTGGCTTCCGTGCGAATGAGCATTTTTTCCCGCTAATATTTCGACAATTGCGAGGCACAAGTTCTACGCCTCTTATCGCGTCAATTACGATATGAGAATGGTAAATAACAGGGAAAACTCACATGCCGTGTAGCTAGGTATGAAGCTATAAAACGAACTACACGTGTGTGCAAATCCTTTTCAAAGAGTTGAGAGCTCACTTTTTTCTTCACGAAAACGAAATGATGAAATGAACGTTTTTCCTGCTTTAGTCCAATCAAACGCGCTGCTCAGATAAACCTTCAGGAATAGTGAATGAGCGCCATCTTTGAGAAGACTGAAAATAAAAAAAATCAAGTCGCTCACATAATACCGAAATGTTCTTGTCCCCTGAAGTGAAGTGAAGTGGAGATTCTGACCAGGGAATCAGTGTCAATGATACACTCATGCATCATCATCGAGGTTCACCGTTTAGAGCAGGTCCATTGAATTATCTCCAACTTTTTTGTAAACTCATTCCGAAATAACAGATTAACTGGTTGAACTCGCAATTATCGGTTCCTGGCAATTTGGTAGAGACACAAATCAGTTTCTTAAACACGTAATCAACTGCTGTCTGAACGGTTAATCTGACACTTGGACAACGTTATTTTATGACACTCTATAGCTCGCGACGATTTTACATTCTCTAGAGATTGGTTTTTGAAAAAAAAAAGTATGCACTGCCATTTGCTCAATTGGGTAGACTTTTGGGTAGAATTTGACTTGCTCCACGGCGAAAATAATGTAGCATCCTTCACGCGATGACACGATCCGGACTCTGCTCAACTCTGTAAATTGAAATCCGTTCGAAATACGCGGTCGAACAATAATTGGAACTTTTTGACGTAAACTGTGATGATATGTACTGTTCAATAAAACATAATCCGTTTTATCACGAAATTGCAGCATCACGGCATTTTGCAATCATGTGAATGGAACGGTGTAAAGTATGCGTTTCGCGGTCGCTTACAATAATTAGGAAAACATGTCCATACTGCATGTGCAGTTCTGCGCAGACTCTCGAGTGCGCTGATAATAGTGTTTGATTTGGCTTTTATCACGTTATGTAAATGGAAGCCTTGCGATTACTACAAGTCGAAGCGCAGAAGCGGGAGTGTTTGCAAGTTGGACCTCGAAATTTGACACGACAGATGCATCTTTCATTACAACATTTCACTGTCAAGGTAGAGAGTTCTGAATCTTTGGAGAAAAGTGAAGATCTACTTCGCTGAGATTGTGATGCAACGAGCTAGCGAAAAATATTCCGAACAACGTTGAAGAGGGAATAAGTGAAAAATGTCGGTGAGCCTGAAACGGATATGGCCACAATACATCGCTGGGCTAGCAAGTGGGTATTATTCAGTCAGTTCTCGAGAGGAAATTAAAAACCGAAATTCTGAGGATTGAGTTGATCATTTTCGTTGCAGCTGCATTTTTAGTGATCGAAGTTGGCTTAATAGGAGGATGGTCATCGCCGTATTTGGTTCAACTGATGGATAGTGATTCGTCGCTTGTTCTGACGGCTGAAGAAGGATCGTGGGTGGCCTCTTTGATGAATCTTGGTCGTATATTCGGTTCGGTAGTAGGTGCACTGGGGTGTCAGATGTTGGGGAGTAAAATGAGTAATCTTCTGAGTATCGTACCAGCTTGCATCTGTTGGGTGCTGATGATATTTGCAGATTCTGCAATATGGCTATACGCTGCGAGAACGTGCGGAGGTGTGACTGTAGGAATGGCATTCGCGTGTTTCCCACTGTATCTTGGTGAGATCTCGTCGCCTGAAATCCGCGGAGCTCTCGTCGCGATGGCCGTGATAGGTGCACCAGTTGGGAATGCACTCGTCAGTTTGATTGGATCGTTGCTCAATATTCAGCAATCTAGCATCATATTTCTAATCGGAAGTTTATTGTTGGTAGTATTTTTCATGTGGTTGCCGGAATCGCCTCATCATTTGATCAGAACGTCAAAGGCACGAAAAGCGCGAGATTCGATTCTCTGGTACAATCGCGGATGCGACGTTGAGGTTGAATTCGTGGCAATTGAAAATTTCGTAGTTTCATCGAATGCCAGGACGTTTCGCGAATGTCTTGGAGAATTTATGCGACCGGAAATCCAGAGAGCTTTGTTCATAATTCTAGCTCTTTTTACGTTCATGCAAATGTCTGGTTTGAACAACGTCATTTTTTACATGGCGACTATTCTTAGCCACGCCAAAGTCTCGATAATTGATCCTTCGATGTGTGCATTTGTGGTCATGTGCTTCGGCATCGTATCGGCATTTGTATCGGTCAGTCTGATAGACAGACTAGGTAGGCGCTGGCTTCTGATTGGCTCGAGCTTAACAGTCGCAATCGCTTTTATATGTTTGGAAATTCACTTTACCCTACTCGAGATCGGGTATAACAGTGGGTCGTTACAATGGCTACCAATAACCTCATTAACGGTGGCCGAAATCGCTATATGCCTTGGGCTAGTGTTGGTACCGAGCACCGTCCTCAGCGAGCTTTTTCCAGCCAACATAAAATACATCGCCTCGTGCGGGGCGAATGTCGTATCCGGGATTCTTGGTTTCTTGTCTAGCAAAACTTATCAACCACTGATCGACTTAATGGGCGAACGATATGTCTATTGGATATACATCATCATTGAGCTAATGGCCACACCCTTTGCGCTCTTTATCATGCCCGAGACAAAAGGGAAGTCGTTACAACAGATCCAGAATGATCTCATGTCCAAGAAATCAACGGACAAACCAACGGAGACTGCTCAAAGCTAAAAACATTATTGTAAACATCAAAGGACATCAGAATCCGCAATAAAACGAATCAATGAATGAACAAAAGGTGGCTGTATGATAATGGGATAAACGTATACAGTCCTCCGTCTTATTACGTGCTCTTTATGAAATTGTGTCTTTTGCGTTTTTATTGCGAGAAAGCAGACCCCATGTGTTTTTCGTTTTATTCTTCTTTTTCAATGGAAAAGGTACAATTTCGTTCCATCTACGCAGAATCGCAGGTAGTCCAGGATATGGCACGCTGACGGAAATTTTTAAGGACACGTAACGATAACAAGTTCATCAGAGCCTTCAAGAACGACGGAAGCTGTGCACAAATAAAGTCTGAAACGAGCGAACTATTGCGGTAATTACAAACGGGTGATTGGATTGAATACGAGGGATTAAATTTACTGGCTGAACAGAAAGCTGGATTTAATTGAATCGCCAATCGTTCCCGTGGATTGCAGTCCAGAGATAGGAGCTAGGTTTTGTTGGGTTATCGGGAAAACAGAGGATGGTACGTGTATCGCTTGGCGAACAAAATTCAATTGGAGGTGGCGAATCTTGTAACGAATCGGGTGAAAATACAGGAAAAAAGATAATCTAATTAAACGCATCGTTTGGGTCTTAGCCCGTCAGTAAACCTTGTAGAACGATCATAGAGATTAAACCTGCCCGCGGAAATCGCGTTAGAGTTATCTCTGCGTTTCGACATTGGAGAGAGAATATTGTAAAACGCGAGTTTTGGTGCGTTCAGCAACGTACTTAGGTTAATGCGACACTGTCACATTTATTGCATTACATGCTGCACTCTGCAGCAGCATAGAAACATCCTTAATAGTCATAACACCAGATTGTGACTTGATAGTCATTGGGGGTGTCTCAACCCCCCAAAAAAAAAACTAAAAATAAAATAAAAATACTAAAATGTATTTTCAACCCTCGAGTCACGACCATAATGATTGTATTTAGTTCGCGCAATTTTTGATATTAAAAAAATGTCGAAAAAAAAATGTTACAAAAATGAGTTCTTTTAGAAAAAATGATGCAGCAACTGCAATATTCAATTAAAAAGAAGGAAAAAATCGTTTTTAGATAGAGAAGGTTGCATGGAAATAAGTGAGGAGGACTGAATAACGCACCAAGCTCTCAACTGGATTTAGTGATTTATTTTATGGAAATGCATGCGGTTTTACAGTTATTATTCATCAACATCGTAACGGTTGGAAGTCAGAATGATTTGAAGGAGCAGACCTCGACGACCAAGACTTTTCAACGCGATATTGTACGTCTGCGAGAAAGCTGCGATATTAAAGGGCGGGTATATTACTCTCGTAGATCATAGTGTTGATGCCTGGAACTTGAGGGTACTATAGATAACGAAAAGGCGGTGGGGCACGAGGTGAAAGAATCACACAACGGAGATGAAGGCGTTGGTTGATCGCCAAATCGCGTATGCGGGTTGACTTACAGGGATGACCTGAATCTTTAATGGAATAAACAACTTTCGATAGATTTTACGGGATGTCAGAGACTGCGATATCGATCGTGGGCGCTTACGAAGTTGGATCAACTTTAATTTGGTGGAATTTGAAGTAGAGATGCTTCCAGGAGTTGCCAATAAATAAAATTCAACACAAACATATTCCCGACAAGTCTGCGTAACAAAGAATCGAAGGAAAATATTTTTTCCGACGTTTCAACTTGAGGTGACGAGCCAAAGGGCAATCGATTTGCTCCGCCTCTTTGACCTCAAGAACGACACTGAACCGATCAAAAAAGAAGCGTTGTATGTATAGATATCGACGCAACTGGCACGCGAGAATCTACCGCGGCGAGGTTGGGCGAGCGATGCGAGAGAGAAGGTATAGGCCTCCCTCATCTCTTGGTGGCTTGTAAAAATCTATGTGGGCTCACAGTGCTCTGGGCTTGCTATATAAGAAGATGGAAGAATATTTGCACGGAGGAAATGAGCTGCGGAAAACGGGCAAAAGCGAAGAACCGCGCGAGACAGGGAGAACGAGAGAGAGAGAGCAAGTGCTGGATCCAGCATCAGTGAGGAATCGCTGGCTCGTGCCAATTCCATCCTGCAATATATATCCAAGAGCTACATCTCCACCTCGAACCCGACCTCTTTATTTTGCTGCAAGAGCTTCCAATCGGAGCTTTCTCCATTCTGCGTGGTTCCGTCAACGGTGATTACTTCACTTTATATCTTGCTCGCTTTTACCACAAGCGTACGAGGTTTCTGAGGTGAATTCAACTCGTAGATATAATTTGACGTCAATACGGGCAAAATGTTCGTACTCTTTTACCGTCCCGCGCGCAAAAAGTCAAATTAAATGAAGAAAAAGTTCATCCAACTCCGCAAATTGATTAAGGCCGATTTCTCGAAATGCGGAAACGACAGAAAAAAAATAAGAAATAAAATGATTCAGATGGAAAATTTAATTTGCTCATGGCGTGGCAGTCGATGCTCTTTACGCATTTTGTTTATTTTATCACTGCTCTTGCGCGAACGAAGAAAAAATATTCGCTATGTAGCGCAGTGGAAAAGTAATGGCGAAAAAAAAAACCGATTCAAATGCGAAAGGCTGGTCCGAGAAGAGCGGAACAACGTAACGAGAATATGATGTGGTAACGGTAAAAAAAGTTGAGTGGCCTCACTCAGTGAGCTTTGAACTGCAAGCCTTCGCTCTGGTTTGACGGTGGCTGCGACTCCAGTGAGACTCCACTACTAGCTACTTGGACCTTGAGAGCTTTGCCTGTCTAGAACTCAGGAGTACTCCGTTAACACTGAGACAGTCCTCAGGGTTCAAGTCCTCATTCACCTCCCTCCCCACGTCGTTTCCGCACTCATATATATACAGACGCAAAGTACACACTACTAAAGCACAAGTTGCTAAATTATGAGGATGTTTTGAAGAATTCTATAGCCACGTTGATGCCCAATATGACATCCAAAAGACTCGTTATCAGTTCAGAAAAACTCTCCGTTTAATCATGTTGAAGTTCTGAACTGTGGAATGTAACGTGAAGTGATTTTTTTTTCATAGCAGAACACAAACTTTTCATACAGCATTTGTCAACTGTAATGGTACTCTTTACCATCTGAAAACTGAACCTACGACAGAAAATCCTATTCCAAAATTTTGTTTAAAAAGATGAATATATTGTTCGATACGTTTGACTAAACGATTTTTTGAATAATCCCGAAAATTGTGTCAAAGCAGCAAGAAATTCTTTAGAAAATCTTTTCGGAAGCAAATTTTAGTCGTTCCACTCGTCAATCTCGCTGACAATTTCGTTAGAAACCGACTATACTGTCAAAATAAAAAAAAATTGAAATTATCAAAGAATATTTAGTTCACCGTATTCAACGAAATATCGAGGATTTTTAACAAAATTTCATTCTTAGTGGGTAACCTGGGGCCATGAATGACCCCAATTTTGAAAAATGTCATCCTTTTCATTTTTCAATGCTTGAAGTCACAAAATCAGTCGAAAATGCGGTAAAAGGAAAAAAAAAGGATTAAAAACGAGGGGAGCAAGAGCACGGGATTTAAAGTCGCCTGCGGGGTCATTTTTGGCCCAGGTTACCATTCTAGGGTTAATTATCAAAATGATGAATGAAAAGTATACTTTTCGTTGCATTCCAATAACGAATTCGTTGTATTCGATCGAATGTTTCTTGGACACTGGTTAGAAGGCTGGAATGAATTTCGCTATTTACAACTCTTATATCATTGATTTTAGAGCGTACACGTGTATATACAAGCGTTTATGGAGCAAAGCCAATAAAAACATGCGAGCGGTAGTAAAAAATCTTGACGCGAATAAAGCTGGACGTATATACGCCATTGAAACGAGTGCATA
Source organism: Hyposoter didymator (assembly GCA_037952995.1). Taxonomy (NCBI): domain Eukaryota; kingdom Metazoa; phylum Arthropoda; class Insecta; order Hymenoptera; family Ichneumonidae; genus Hyposoter; species Hyposoter didymator. The sequence continues at coordinate 11,113,051 of JBAJMU010000003.1, read as the reverse complement.
AACCAGCGTTGGACGTGGAATCAGATTGATAGCCCAGAAGTTGGAATTTTAAGGTGGGAGCTACGTTCCAAGGCAGTAGGGGATTGCACAATTGGTACTCGATACTGAGGACACGACGTACCGTGAAATACAAGTATGGCTGTAACTCCGAAGCGTAACCACGTGCTGATTCGGATACCGTGCGCAAATACGTGTGCAGAACGTCGTAAATCGCCACTCGCCTCAACCCCCTTGCGTTCTTTTTGTTCTCTCTTTTGTCTGTGTGTGTTTTTTTTTTACAGACCTTCTCCTGGCATTACACGACCACAAAGCCAGCGACTGTTCAACGCGAGTCGAAAATTCTATCCGATAGCGTGATATGTGAACGGATATCACGTGAACCTTTTACCGTATACTCATTGATGCAGGAACCGTCTTCTAGAGCAGTTGGAAGATTCCCCTTGGGGACCTCGATGTCGTTGCAAGCTGCCGGCAAAGACATGACATCAGAAACCCATATATTCCTCATACCGTTGCAATTCCGATGGTCAACGGGTTTCATGAATACTCCATTCGACCAGCACGTTTAAAGCATTCGACAACACCATTTTTTATGCCTTGCTGATATGATGGTGTACTAACGAATGGATCAAGAGATGCGGTAAAAAAAAAATAGGCGTTTTGAGACGTCACAGAAACTTGAAATCGTTTCAACGTGAAAATGGATTGACGGAAAAATCTCATATTAGATCTGAATTCTCTACGATTTTTTCATCTTTCGAATGGTTCTTGGTTGAAAAAAATCCGTTCAGCCAATCCAGAAATTTTGGTCTACAGTTTTGAGAACTTTGCTGTTTCTCGGAATTTCTTGCAGTCGGAAAGGCGTAAGTTGATTAATACTGACGTCAATAGAAGGCACGAGCTTGTGAAATATAGTATTGCCACTTTTAACAGAAAAACATTTCACTGGTATGAACTATTTTTAATTTTAACTCATGTTTGTCAATTTTTTTAAATTCCCAGAGCAGCAGAAATAATGGGATTGGAATAAAACGTCCACCACAAAATTACAATGTAAAATCAGCACAAAATAAACATTTGAGAATCCAACTGGCTTTACTTTGTTAAGCCTCCTTAATTCACAGCTCTCCGTTCATCAGTTAACATTGCATTATTATTTGTCATACGTAGCCTGGAATTTGTGTTGCTTGGTCGTTGGGACTAAAGCTCCCGAGAAAAGGTGGCAGGTATCACGTCCGAGAGAGAAGTCACACCCATAGTGGAAAGCCGCTAATTGGTAACAGTATACGTGACAAGAGGTTGACCACGGACATACGAGGAATAGTTGGCTCATCTGCACAATGGTTCTGAGTGTTGTTCACGGGGGTTATTCGTATCCAGCGACTCCCTGTACAGGATTAGTGTCTTTTAAAGCTTCCACGATTATCGAGAAGAGGCCTGACGTCATAGCGATGCTGCTCTAAGAAATGTCACTCAAAATAATGGTGACAATGGTTGGTCGCATTCTCGTAAGACTTGGCTTATCGATTGACATTTATCGGAACTATGGAGAATGAATCTTGCGTAGTATGAAATTTGTTAAATATCTCGAGCGTTACTAAATTAATGAGAGTCCAAGAATGAGGACTACGAAACATCGAGAAATGCTCGAGGCGACGTTGCAACTCTCAGAGGAAAGATTCATGGTCGCTATTATTCACGAACGATTTACCGCTAGAATAATGCATACCATTATCTATACATGCGGCCACTATGTGTGTGCTACGTTCTATATAAATCAAGTGCACATAATGTAACTGTGACGAAACTTCGGGTTTTGGTACTGCCAGTCTCTACCACTGCAGCATTACAAATGCAGTCAGGGAATTAAATAGTTTCGAGTGAGTTTAATTTTTGAAGCGAAAAGCTGTCAAGCAGCTAGAACTTCGTTGGGCAAATAAATGGTTAGCATTAATGGAAGTTATTTTGGTAGGTTATCTCAAAGTGTCTTGAATGTTCCAACACTTTTAGAACGTCATTAGCGAAGCAATCACATTTTCATATACCGCGTCATATTAACGAGCAGAGAGGGGGGGGGGAGGTTATCGATATACGAAAAGATGGAAATATTCATAGTGTCGTACAATGAGGAAGTATCAACAACAAGGGAAAGTAAATTTACCGGAGGATGAAAAGAAGAAATCTCGATAAAACTTTGTTGACGATAACGCTTTGGTTTTTTCACAATGATTTATTTCACAGACAGCATATCTTGAATCTCCCGCAACGATTTACCTTTCGTTTCGGGTAATACAAGTAGAGCGTAGATGCCGAGAATCCCGAAAACAATTCCGTAAAACCACATGACGTATTCGTCGGGCATCGTATCAATCATTGCTTGATACGTTTTCGTATTGATAAAAGCAAACAAACCAGACGACATGTTTGCCACGCACGAAGCAATGCTCTTGGTTTGCGGGGAAAAAATTTCACTGACAATCGTACTAGGAATCGGACCGATACCCAGGTTTATGAAAAACTCGACTGCCATCATTGCGATAATGGGCAACCATTCGAAGCTCGGTTCCGCGAAGCCCTGTTCGAGAAGAACATATTGAACCCCCAAAATTCCGAGGCTTACGAACAGACCGAAGCACGATCCTCCGAGAACGATTTTTCGACCGTATTTGTCGTTGGCATACATCGCGACGAATCCACCGGTAATCCCGATGATGCCAATGATGACGACAGCCATCCCAGGATCCACAACAGTTTTCACACCGGCTCGCCTCAGTATTATTTCCATATAATAACCCAACGTGTACGTTCCACCGACTTGCAAAAGTATAAAAACCATGGCGACCATAATGAGGGCCTTGCGATTTTGCGGTATACGAAACTGACGTAAAGTTTCATTGAGTGTCAAAGATTTGGTGGATGCGACAAAATCGCGCAGAGATTCCAGTTCCTTTTTGACATCGGCATCGCGTTGATACCACACGATCGATTCAGCCGCTTCGTCATAACGTTCCTGCGCCACAAGGTAATGCGGTGTGGCCGGTAAGAGTGCGAAGAATATGAGAAATCCCAAGGTAGGCACCATGCTGACGACGGAGAAAACCCACATGGACATGTAGGACCCCATCAGGTTACCGACGATGATACCAATCGCTGACGAACTTATGAGCACGCTGATCATGGCTCCTCGGATCTTGGGGTTCGAGACTTCACCGGTGTACAAGGGAAAAGTACCAAAGAACATTCCCATGGATATTCCCTGCAATAATCTCGCGGCGTATATCCAGTGAACCGAATTGGCGACGATCAGTAATATCCAACTGAAAGCCAAAGGTATCCCGGTGCATAGAACCGAGAGTTTGCTACCGTAATAATAAACGTTGACGGAACCAAAAACCGCACCGAATATTCTTCCGACAGCAATGAGCGATGCTATCCAGGAAGCTTCCTCGGTGGTGAGCAATAATTCAGAATCCGGTCCGGTAAGTTTAGCGAGAAACGGAGACGTCCATCCTCCCGCAAGCCCATTGACTAGCCCGAGCAGCGTCACTGTTTATATGCAAAGTGACTGAATTGAGAAAAATCAGAGGGAAAACGATTCTGACCAGTTTGCAATATTCTCGCCTTCACTAACCTTCGAAAACCGCCAACCACTGCGGCCACGTGCTCCATTTCTCGAGAATCACTCCGCACGAGTAAATCATTGGAGTGGCTGAGCTCTATACTTGAAACGATCTTCACGAGCTATTTCGATCTTAGCGCCAGCAAGATCCTCGATCGTCTGAGACGACTTTTCGTGTCCCACGTTTCAATGAAATATCAGAAATAGCAGTCACGCATATTGAACGAACCTTTGTATTCCATGTGTCTATGATAAGATAATGGTTTCTTTTATGGAGTCTTGTTGCAAAACGATATACGTCCACAATTGAGTGTCTGTAGATAAGAGCTCAGCATAATTACTTAAGGTCATGTGACATGCCTACCATGTGTCTATGAGTGCGAGAGAGACGGGCGAACCAACATTTCGAAGGAGAAATGTTTTCCACACACCGACCGTTCGATTCCGATCATAAAAGCTTTGGCCCATCTCGGCTATTTTCGTGCGCTTTGTAACAATCTCATTTGCTCCGCGGTAACTAAACAATTTCAAGAATACGTACGTATCATCTATGTCCACAGTTCGCACAGTTATTACAGCTGTCAAATTCGCAGATAAAATTTCGTCGTACACACAATGCCAAATACCGAACAACTCGAGGATTCCCATTCGGAGGAGTGTGCCAGGCAAGATTTCGAAAGATTCTACAAAAGCTGTATTTAACCTCTGGCTCGAAAATTACGGAAAGTGACAAGAGCCCCGAAGGCTGGGGGAATAGGAATTGAAGGAAGAAAAGCTCCAGATACCAAAGCAGTGCATTGCGAGAAGCTGGAGGCATTCTGAACGCGATCAGCGGATTACGCTATCGACTCGCGGGACCGATAGATCCACCGGATTTTCGATCTCCGGCTCATATCGTGATTAAAAGACTCCATCGTTGAAATGAGATTGGACCGAAGATTGTTCGTGTCCATCTTGAAAGAACTTTAGAAATAACGATTTATCGAACGCTCCTGAAAAGATTTTAAGGCGTAGGTGACACGGCTGAAATTATATAATTGACAGCAAAGTCCAACACGAGAGTGCGAACACGATATTTTTCGTCGATCGAAACAGGCAAATTTTTTTACCCCAGGCACGTGTTTAGATGACGTTAAAAATTTTGGAAAATACATAAACGCGCCTTTCCGGTATCTGGCAAAAAGCCAACATGTCGGTGGCCCGCGTATGCTTTACTTAATGAGTAATAAATCTGTTTCGTTGATTTATTTCGTAACTTCTTGCATGATTGTTCAATTTCATAAAATTGCCCTCCCGCTTTGGCATATTGGCTCAACCGCTCAATCCTAAGCCCCGCGCGGTATTCCGAGGTCAACATGTCAAATGGCGTCTTCCGGGACCAGAAAAAAAACACGTAATCGAATCTGCTACTCGTATCTACCATCTCCTTCTAATTTCTATTTACTTCATTTTTTCACGAAAAAAAAAATGATTCACATCAACTGTAGCGATCCCTGTTGAATAGTACAGACTCACAAATCTAAACTTGCAATTTGATCGAGCATTCTCAGAGATTTCTGCAAGCGTGAGGAATTTCCCGATCAGAGTTTTATTCTCCAGAAGATTAAACGTTCTTTGAAGAGTGCTCATGGATCAGGCAAGAAATTATTAAGCTCCTGGGGACTGCCAGGAAGACAATCTTGATGCGGCAACAGATTTTGAAAAGCACACTGGGAATGAAATTTCGTTAAAAATCGTCGATATTTCGTTAAATACAGTGAACAAAATATTTTTGAATAATTTCCAAATTTTCGATATTGGTTTCTAACGGAATTTTCAGCAGAATTTACGAGTGGAACGACAAAAATTTGATTCCGAAGAGACTTTCTGAAATATTTCAGCATTTACACAATTTTTGGAATTATTCAGAAAAAAAAACGTTTAGTCGAACGAATCGAACAAATTGTTCATCTTTTTCAACAAAATATTGTTTTCATACTACTTTGAGCATAATCCCCAATGTACCATGAATCACCATTCGATTAGTTACTATTTCGAAAATGCTCCCGACCCATGTTTCGCGATGTCTCGATCTCTGCATCAGCCAAACTCAGCAGATAGCGAGCTAAATCTGAGATAAAGCAGTTGCATGGTTCACGTAGCTGCGTATAAGGTCGAACGACTATCCTGTGAGCTCGAGCATGGAACATATAACACGTCTGGACAGTATGACATACCTCCATGGCCATACGGTGCAGATATTAATTGGAAATATAGGTATATGCACAATTGATTGGGACGACGAAGCGAGGATCAGTGAGATGCAGGTCCCTGTACCATGGCACCTGGGGAAGTACAGCCATAGACAAGATTGTGAATATATACGTGGACGGGAGGCTGGGATAGTGGAGAATAAAGGCAAGTCCAGTAAAGCACTCTTGGCATTGCACGAGAGAGCCAAAGCTTTGGAAATATATTAATAGCATGCAGTGACATTGGTTGTCGCGGCAAAGTCCGGAGTACTTGATGGGCGTGCATTGTCGAGAGACATCCCCAGCCCCGCGGTTGATATTCAACATGACAGGTGAGTAGCCGGCGAATTATTGCTCGGTGCGGTCGTCTCTGCGAGCTTACTTGGTTAATACGAGTGCGCGAGAATAAACTGGCGAAGGGGTTGGACTGTTGAAAAGAAGCGCGGACCGAGCAAGAGCCGGAGCTCGTAAAGTCCAGTCCAAGAATCCTGGGGGATAAACTACAAGCTGCTGCGGCGAGTTCTCGTCGCTGCGACGGTTGGAGGAAAAACGGAATTTATGGTGAGTGAACGTTGTCACTCTGTTCGGAGGTTATTATTTTTTCCGAAACAACAACAAAAACGGTAGATTTTTTGTTGTTGTTTCTTTTATTCCAGAAAATACGAAAGAATTATGCAGCCAATAAGTTTGACACTGAAAAGAACATTTTGTTGAAAAAGATGAATATTCTGTTCGATACATTCGACTAAACGTTTTTTTTTTCAATAATTCCAAAAATTGTGTCAATGCAGAAAAAAATATTTCAAAAAGTCTCTTCGGAAACAAATTTTTATCGTTCCACTCGTAAATTTCGCTGAAAATTCCGTTAGAAACCAAAAATACTCCCAAAATAACGAAAACTTTGAAATTATTCAAAAATATTTTGTTCACCGTATTTAACAAAATATCGACGATTTTTAACAAAATTTCATTCCCAGTGGATGGTTGAGAATGCGAAAAGTCTCAACGACTCGCCGTTAATGTTACAGACAACCGAACGGATAAACGGTCTAAATATCGGGTTTTAACCCTCGACTGGGCTAATTGTACGTAATTGTCTCATTAGCTTCGGTACACATGCCGGAACCGGTACTTTTGAGAGTCAGCAGTGGTTTCCGATGGACGCAGTGATTTAAAAAAATCGATTCGAAAAAAAGGAAATTACCAATTGGAAGATAATTAATAATAGAAAAAACTGAAAGTTTGAGGAGCTAATTTTGTGGATCGACAAAGAGATAAAAAAATTTCGTCATTGTAAACGTTTCGTCAAGTTTATTTGTTCAAAGTTAATAGAGAGGAAAATTCGAAATAATAATTCTCACGGCGGGGACAGGGAGCGAAAAATATTTGCGTAAGATAAAAAAACTGTTTTCTTCATTCGACATCGTAAATTTGTCGTTGACACGACACTCCCACTTGACTCTCGTTTTTTAAAGAGATTCTAAAATGTGCTTTTTGCGGGATAAAAGCCCCACGGAGTTGAAAAGTTTGCCGATATTGTGTGAAGAAGGTTTATGAAAAAATCTGCTGAGGGATAAAAAATATTAACGATAAAACGTCAACAAAGGTAAGAAGAGAACGCAAAGACGATCCGCGGTAGCGGGAACAACGCGATATATACAGCGAAGCCTGCTGTTTGAAAGTCAGAAAATTCTATTGGGTCGTCGTTCCCGCGGGTCGTGCCGAAACGACTTTAATTCCACGAGCGATGTAATATGTATTCTTCCATTCGGTTTACGAGGCGGCCACCTTGGGAATTGGAGCGAACGGGGTATCTCTCGTTTTTACTCCGCAAGTGGAACAGCCACAGGCTCACATAAATTCTTTATTTAATCAACTCTGCGCTTGATTAAACTATGAAACGAAGCCTCGTGCGAGGATCATTTGGGACTAAGTCATGTGACGATTTTCTTTCATTCACAAAATTTACTTGCGTAATTGTGAGGCTAAAGGAATTATAAGCGTTTGCTTTGTCAATCGTTTCGTCTCGCAGAAGTGACACTGCGAAAGGCCGAGCACGAGTGATTTCTTACGTTACGTATTTGACACTGGGAATGACATTTTTTTAAAGATCGTCGATATTTTGTTGAATACGATAAACTAAATATTTTTTAATAATATCAAAATTTTTGACATTTTGGCAGTATATTTGGTTTTTAATGGAATTGTCAGCGAAATTTACGAGTCGAAGAAAAAAAATTTGCTTCCGAAGAGACTTTCTAAAATATTTCTTGCTGCAATGACACCATTTTTGGGATTATTCAAAAAAAAGCAAGACCTAATATTGAATGAAATCCAGAGACTCGGCACACTGGCAATGCAATTTTGTTGAAAATCGTCGATATTTTGTTGAATACGATAAATTGAATATTTTTTAATAATTTCAAATTTTTCGTTATTTCGGCAGTATTTTTGGTTTCTAACGAAATTGTCACCGAAATTTACGACTGGAGGGAAAAAAAATTTGCTTCCGAAGAGACTTTCTAAAATATTTCTTGCTGCAATGACACTATTTTTGGGATTATTCAAAAAAACGTTTAGTCGAACGTATCGAACAAAATATCCATCTTTTTCAACGAAATTCCATTTTCAGTGGAGGCTTGAACGAAGTTGAAACATTGGTCTCGTTGTAATACAAAAACGGACCATTTTTTCTCACACTATGTTGGTGTTCACGCAGTTGAAGCTTTTGGTGCAGTTGCGCAGAAGGTGCATCCAGGGAAATCGCGACGGCCTGAGCGAGAAGGAGTAGGAATAGCGCAAAGCAGATCGAGGAATGCACGGAGACGGGGGAGCGGGGGGACGAACAGTATCAAACACCACACATTTGGGGGCAACGCGGTGCAGTGGCTCTGCGGCGAAATGCAGAAGAAAACACTATGGGAGAACGGTTTACCGGAGAGCTTCCTGGACAAGGCCAAGTATTTAACGACTTCCTCTCGACCGCGTCCGCAAAAGGCAAAAGTCTTTGGTGCAGAGATTCAACCGAATCATTCGTCATTAAAATCGCAATTAATTATAAACGGTTACATGATTTTATAGATGGAGAAAAAGTTGATAACCTTTTTGTAGGACGAAGCGAAAGGAATTTATGATACTGACGTTCGCAACATTGGGGTCCAACGAAAAATGCATTTTTCTATTAATTGTTTGTGAAATTTCAAAATTAACGACAATTTTCGTATCGATTTTGAGTTTGGCTCCAAAAAAAATATCGTTTTATCGTCCTGGACAAATATTGAATAAGAATCTTGAGCTCTGTTCAGAAAAAAATGCAATTTCGTTGCATTCCAACGAAAAATGCATTTTTCTGTGAATTGTTTGTGAAATTTCAAAATTAATGACAACTTTCGTATTGATTTTGAGTTTGGCTCCTAAAAAACGATCGTTTCATCGTCCTGGACAAATATTGAACAAGAATCTTGAGCTCTGTTCAGAAAAAAATGCAATTTCGTTGCATTCTAACGAAAAATGCATTTTTCTATTAATTGTTTGTGAAATTTCAAAGTTAATGACAATTTTCGTATCGATTTTGAGTTTGGCTCCTAAAAAACGATCGTTTCATCGTCCTGGACAAATATTGAACAAGAATCTTGAGCTTTATCCAGAAAAAAAATGCAATTTCGTCGCATTTCGTTGCAGATCACAAAGAATTCTAGGATTTTCGGCAGAGCGACAATATTCGTGAAAGATACTGGTATTGCGCATATGATGAATAGACTGGAAATGATACCTGTATTGTAGTTGATCCGGGATCGAGGATGAGCCCCAATAAATTTCGTAACAATCTCCTCAACGTTGTAGAGGCACTCACCTGCACATAAAAAGAGAAAAAGAGACATGAGAAATAGAAAATACATTTTTAACAACATTGGTCACAAGAGGATACCTTTTTCTTCTCGATATCGCGTAAGTTATACTTTGGACCAAGAAACTTCATTACCAACGCGACAAGACTATATACACGCAGATATACAAAGTTCGGGGGTGTTATTCGTAGCGAATATCTTGACGTTTAATATGAATGTATGTTCAGACATGGAAGAGGTCCGTGTGAGGTGCTTTGCTGGAAAGTAAAATTATTGCTCCGCATGAGCTTGACACAAAATACAGAAGCAGCTCGCGCGAATAACGGCTGGAGGCAACTTATCGTTCCGCAGCTGAGATCGAAAAAAAGCGCAAAAGGCAAGAATTTCATTCTCTAAACGTGTCGTCGTGTAGATCCTCGCGCGAGCACTCACTCGAGACCCTGCCATCGCGCGTGCATACTTTTTGCGATAACTTAAATTACGCAGTTGCCACGGAGGAAGGGGGCGGATGATTGAGCGTGAGGAGGAAAGCGTGACAGTGACGTGGTAACAAGCCGCAAGAATACGAGTGTAACTATAAGCTCTGCACAATTTCGTTTCATCCTGCGTCGCTCCTCGAGCGTCTTCCTCATACAATATTAACCCGGACGATAGTTCCATCCAACGTGCCGACTCCGTGCGGTATAAACTTTGAGAGTCTTTCACATTTTCCACTTTGTAAAAATAACAAATTAACCCTAGAACGGTAACCTGGGGTCAAAAACGATCCCAAACGACTTTAAATTCCGCGCCCTTCGTTCTGCCGTTTTTTGACTAATTTTTTGACTAATTTTTCGACTTGAAGCCAAATTTCCCCTTTTCGTTAAATTTTACTGGAGATATATGAATTTTCAATATTGGACTCATTTGCGACTCCAGGTTCCAAGGTATGGGTAAAAAATAATAAGGTTCTAGGGTTAAGATGGGATTGATGTTCGCAACGTCGAGCTCCGACGAAAAATACGTTTTTCTGTTAATTGTTTGTTCAATTTAAAAAACCGTTACCATTTTCGTACCAATTTTCACTTCGGATTCTAAAAAAATATCGTTTTATTGTCCTGACTAAATATTTAATAAGAATCTTTTGATCTGCTAAAAAAAAAACGGAATTTCGTTGCATTCCAACGATGCAAACCTCGAAATCCTCGATTACTCGTATCCCCGGTAATAAATCATGCATTCTATTTTTTAAAATGACTCAGACGCTTGCAACGTTGGGTTCCAACGAAAAATACGTTTTTCTATTAATTATTTGTTCAATTTTAAAAACCGTTACCATTTTCGTACAAATTTTCACTTTGGATCCTAAAAAAATATCGTTTTATTGTCCTGAGCAAATATTCAATAAGAATCTAGAGGTCTGCTTAAGAAAAAAGAGAATTTCGTTGCGTTGCCTTATTATATTCAGATCCAAGCGACAGCCAATTTTTGGAGGGCGCGACACAAGCAGTTTGTTAACTTTGAACGAGCCATTGGCGAGCATGAGCTCAAACCACGTTAGCAAGACTTGACTCTGTCAAGAATTTTTATTCGGTTAGTTACACATCAACGCGTCATTATACGCGTTCGGCGGCGGCGATGTCGCGTCGTCACGCTCGCGGCCTATCGCTTTTGCTATCCTCGCTCCTCAGACGTTCGTGCCGAGCAATTAGTGACTTGGCGGATTTTTCATCGGCCAGTTAAGCATGGACGAGTGCGTCGTACTAACGAGCTCGATTTTACGTCGTCAATGCAACAGCGGATATACAGCGATTTGTAATTTGTAAACGATGAAACGTCGATCTCTGCTGTGCAGATTGTCTGTGTCAAGCGAATTGGAAAAAAAAACCGCACTGGGAATGAAAATTCGTTAAAAATCGTCGACATTTTGTTGCATACGGTCAAGTAATGATTTTTTGATAATTTCCGAATTTTCGTTATTTTTGCAGTATTTTGGTTTCTACCGGAATTGTCAGCGAAATTTACTAGTGGAACGACTAAAATTTGCTTCCAAAGAGACTTTCTAAAATATTTCTTGCTGCGTTGACACAATTTTTGGGATTATTCGAAAAAACGTTTAGTCGAACGTATCGAACAAAATATCGATCTTTTCCACTAAAATCTTCTTTTCAGTGCGATAAAGTTTCGAAATCGCAAAAAAATATTTTGGCCAGTAAAATATTTGCAACAATGAAGAGGCTGGATAGTGGGCGTAGTCATTGTTGTTTGGGAATGCAAGACTCGATGCACGTTTATTTCGCATACCACGCTATGAACCCTTTCTATCTCTGACCCATTTATTCCTGGCCCACCTGATTCGTTTGCCACTGCAGCAGGCTGAGACGGGACGGAAATGAAAAGCCAAACAAGGCGCGATAGGGACGAAGAGTCAAAGAGAGAGAATGAGAAGAGTCTCGTCGTAAAGATTACGATGGGAAGACCGACTGCACATACCGGACTATTCGCGATTTGAAACAAAAATGATGTGGACGCTGGTGGCGGAGAGGAAAATGAAAAGAAATGATGAAGTAGGTCAAGCATATGGGTTATTTGTGATGGAGGAAAAAAATGACGATGTTGAAGCTTGCATCGATGGACTGCAACGAAAATCCGTTTTTTCTTGAGCAGATCGAAAGATTCTTATTCAATATTTCGTCAGCACAATGAAACGATATTTTTTTGCATCAAAACCCAAAATCTTCACAAAAATGGTCATGGTTCTTGAAATTTGACAAACAATTTATAGAAAAACGAATTTTTCGTTCGACCTCAACGTTGCAAACTTCGATGTTAAAAATCATCGATATTTTGCTGAATACGGCCAACTAAATATTTGTTCATAATTTCAAAATTTTTTTTATTTTGATAATATTTTTTATTCCTAACGGAACAGTCGGCAAAATTTACGATTGGAATGACAAAAATTTGATTTTCGAAGAGACTTTCTAGAATATTTCCCGCTGCGATGACTAAATTATTGTGATTTAAAAAAAAAACGTTTAGTCGAACGTATCGAACAAAATATCGATCTTTTCCAACGAATTTTTGTTTCCAGTGTACTCGAGGCACGTTTCCCTCTGATATCGGTCCCGAAATGAAAAGCCTACTTTTTGGAATGCACGAGCAGCATTTTTGAGTGAAATTTTTAGCAGGGTCCTCAAGACCCAAAAATGTGATAATTTGTATGAAAAGAAAAAGCCTGTTTTGGACTTTTGTACTCGATTGATCGTTTTCCAGAACTTGAAAATCGTAACGAGTCAACAGTTACTTCGCGCGTACTCCTCGACATGTCCTAGATGTATTCAGCAGCGGCGAAGGGAAGCTGAGATGCGGAGTCTCCACAAGGAGAATCTGTTGCCGGATGAGGGCGATAGCAACGGTAGAAAAGGAGAAACGGAATTCCGGAGCTGGAGGACTTGGATAAGCGCGCGGAGGAAAAGAAAAAGAACTCGCGCGACTCTGGGTGCAACGCGCGGCGCGGAAAGCTTGGGGAGGATAGATGACGAGTATCACATTCTCGCAAACAAAGCACTGCCCGAACAATGTCCGGATCATTTGCTTCCATTGTTGAAGGTGAAATAAGAAAAAAAAAAAAAAAAAAAGATTTGAAATCTTCGAGTGCGTTCTCGCGATAGTTTTTCGCGGCTCCATCACGCTGTTAGTTCTGTCGCGCGCGGTTATCTTCGCGATTATTATACGAGAGCTGCTGCAAACTTTTCGATATCGAGGAAGAGAGAGTCTAGCGAGACGCGAAAATTCGGGAGCTCGCGATGCTTTCACGTTTGAGCGTCTATATACCGTCGTCTCCACTTTACGACAAATCCTTTTTCCCTTTTCTCGTCTTTTCCGCGACTCTTAATACTCGACAATAATACAGTTCCATTTGCGCGCCTTCGAGCGCCGAGAAAAATGTGCAACAGACGAGATACACACAATAGCGTGAAAGAGAAGAAAATTTCATGATAAAAATGGAAAAGTGCGAGTGACTGAATGGATGAAAACGCTGAGGAAAATTCACATGAGATTGGAGAATGTAATATGTGCTTTGCCAGGACTAATTTTTAGTGGCTCTGCACTCTTGACGTGTTTAGCTTCCTCATAGAGGAATCTGTGGCGATGAAATTTTTTTTCTTCCAATGTCAATGGACTTTAAATGTCCCAAAACATCGAAAAATCATATTTAGCAAAAATTTCCGGATTTGTGAGTGTTCTGGCACTGTAAAATTCAAATGTTCATAACTCGGGAACGGTTTGAGCTACAGGACTCCCATTTTGCACAGATGTTAATCTATACGAGCTCTTCATTTTCTTAGAATTTTGTTGGAATCTCCGGAAAAATACGAAATCTACGGCATTTTGAAATTTTCAAAAAAACGGTGTCGACGCTCTCACTTTCGCAAATTTTAAGATTTGTTCCCCATTTTTTTTTATCAATAGAGTATCACAATAGGAAGGTTGGTACTGAATTTGGAAAAAATCGGTTGAACGGTTGAAATTTTATGATTTTTCGAATTTTACGAAAATCCGAGTTTTTTGAAAAATCGTCCAACCACTTTGATTTCTGCAAATTCTGTAAAAATTGTGATCAAGTCCGTATTTCCTCTTCACTTAAAAGAAAAATGGTCAAAATTATTTTAAAAAATACAAAATTTACGGCATTTTGAAACTTACGAAAAAAAATGTTCCAAGTTTCGAAAAGTTCGAAGTTTTCTAATCGAAGGAAGCAGGCGAATTCTTACAGTGGAGCCGGAGAAAATACATTAGCCCCGCGCATATTGTTGCTCCTTGAACGAGAGACTAAATAAAGCCAACGAGCTCGCTCGCTCATACGCACCTAACATGTATAAACATGCGAAAGAGAGCGAAAAGAGGGAGAACGAAAGAATTCTCTCATGGAAGGCTTGGTACATAAATTTGCTGGCGAGTTTCCATCGTTCCGCCCGTGATTTCGCCAACGAAATCAATTTCGTGGGACATGAGAAAATAAATATCACCCCCGCGATCCAACAATTACCTGAACACGAGATGAAGAAAAAAGTAGGACAGCCATCACGACTCCGAGCATCACGCTTGGCAACGCAGACAGTACCTCGGAGCTTCCCATCTGCAGGGACAAAGCTCAATGGCTTCCTCCGACCATGTATACGCGTATATACAAGTTAATTGAATGTTTCCTAATTTACAAAAAAAATAAAACCTGCCTCAAGGTTACATACGGATGTTGAAGGAAAAAATGTAAAAAAAAATGAGCAATGAATTTATTTTATTTTCCATGCCCAAATTTTGGCCAAATTCGCCAAAAATTTCAGACAATTGCCCAATTTTTTTGTAGACTCGTAATTTATGCACACGATTCCTTTGATTTTGCACCACACAAAGAAAATAGTGATGTCTAATAGCTGGAGCAATTTTAAGGGCTTGCAGAAGTCGAGATGTTTATTCATAAAAATCACAATTTTCAGTAATTTCTCATGAAGAGCGTGTGTTAAAAGTTGCAATTTTCAACATTAAACATTTCGATTTCTAAATGGTGAAGCCTCTTGAAAGTTTGCATACACTTTTATGTAACATCGAAGAAGCTTTATTGAGTTTTTCAACAGGATTCACCATGAAGAAGTCGAGATATTTATTTATAAAAATCACAATTTTCAGTAGTTTCTCATAAAGAGCGTGTGTTAAAAGTTGCAATTTTCAACATTCAATATTCCGATTTCTAAATGGTGAAGCCTTTTGAAAGTTTGCATACACATTTGTGTAACGTCGAAGAAGCTTTATTCAGTTTTTCAAAAAAATGGGTCGTAAAATTTTTTCAAAATTTTGTTTATTAAATAAAAAATACAGATTTCCTCGGACCATCTTGGATTTAGAGTATGTCGTAAACATACTTTAGGAAATTCGTAACAACTTTTTTTAGTGAACTTGGACTCGCGAACAAATGAGCTCGTATTGGTGTTATTTGTTGGAGCTTTTCAAAGAATTCGAGAACGAAAAATTGAAAGTCGTAGTCAGTGTGCATTGTTTCAGTTTTTTACATTCCAGTGATTCTCACATTATTGCGCAAAAGTGAATTTCTTATCAAAGTTGAACACTCAAAGAAGGCGATTGCGAATGCTGGAAAGTTGTGAAATACAATCTCGTATACAAAGAGATATTGGATTTATCGAAGGACTGAAAGTGTACGTCTGAAAATGCGTCTCTCTATTGGAAAATAGTGGACGAGAGGCAAGACAAAAGACTAGAGAATATAGGCTAACGAGTTTCCACAGTTAGTTTCGACCTCGAAAGGATTGATCGCATTTCG
The DNA here is from genome assembly GCA_037952995.1 of Hyposoter didymator. NCBI lineage: Eukaryota > Metazoa > Arthropoda > Insecta > Hymenoptera > Ichneumonidae > Hyposoter > Hyposoter didymator. Next base: position 11,097,034 of record JBAJMU010000003.1, on the reverse strand, counting down.
TACTGACGCAGAATTGAACTTGAGTAAAATAATCAACTATGCCGGGCAACGACTACCTCCGATTCCCCGACCTATTTAAAGCGCGTCAGTTCGGTTATTATTCTCCATCGAACTCTATGACAATCGACTGTGCTCGGTGTGGAGCAAAATTCCATCAAGCGAATATTGCAAAGAATAAAAACAACAATTCCGTTTCCGATTCAAACAAAAAGCAAACATTGTCGATTGGATTTTATTGAACGGGCTAACTTTTTGGGCCAAGGACGTGAAAATTGTTTTCTCTGCGTATCTTTTTCATGAACGCATCGACTCTGCAATCGATGGAAACAAAAATAAATAAATAAATAAACATTTTGGGACGAAGGATTCGACTTTGAAAATCTTGATTCAAATTAACTCGTTTCTGTTGAATTGATTAGACTCGTTCATTCGTGGCCTTCAGCAGCGTGTCATTTGGGAATAAAATTGAAAAAATGTGGTTTTTTGACGATGTTCGAGTTCGGATCCTTGAAATGCAACGAAAACTGATTTTTTTTCAAAGCAGAACCCAAAAATTCCATACAGAATTTGTCAAGAACCAACTGACAAAAAAAATTGTATAAAGTGCATTAATTATCAAAATAATGAATAAAAATAAAGAATAAAAATAATAAATAAAAATAATTAATAAAAATAATTAGTAAAAATAATTAATAAAAATAATTAATAAAAATAATTAATAAAAATAATGAATAAAAATAATTAATAAAAATAATGAAGAAAAATAATGAATAAAAATGAAATTTTTCGTTGCATCCCAACGAGGCAAACTTTCACATCGCGGTTTTTTTATGACATCCGTCCCGGAGTAAATCAAGCAGAACGATTGATACCAAGTAGGCAAATGTTTCGACCTAAATTTCTCGCTAAAGTGTAAGCGCAGAATTCGACCTTTGGAGTGTCCGTGACACGAAAGATATCGCGGTTGCAATGCAAGAAACTTTTGTCGTGCTCGCGCGGCTTGGCCACTGCTGCAGACGGTCCGCAAGCAAACGAGAGACGGGAGTCGCCAAGTCAACCACGATTAAAGGGTGCTGAAAAGAGAGAAGAGAGAGAAAATGTCTCTCTCTGTCTGTGCCAGGAGAAGAAAGAGAAAATATAGGAAGTAAAGGAAAATAAAGAAGGAGGGAGAAGAGGAATGGAAAATGTGGGCAAAGAGGTCGGAGGGTGGAGGACGAGGAAAAGTATAATACTCTCTTTCGTCTCGTCGCTGATATATATATACAACACCTTGATTCTTGTGGCTATTTTAGTAGGTTCGTGTACGTCATGCAATCACCGAAATAACTCAAATCCCTGACGTCACGACGTCACGTCTCGAGGGCGGTTCCGACAGCAGCCCGAATCTCGCGTGTGTATACGTGTCGAGCTCGCGCTCACCGCGCGTAGAGTATCAGCTGTTGACGTAATATGTATCAGACCGTCGGGAATGTTGGACTGCGCACACGTGACTATCGGCGTTTCCCCAAAATCGTCTACACACTTCGATTTGCCACCGAGATATCAAAGTATTTCGGTCAAACATTTCCAAAATTTATTTCCTCACAATTTTCCGTTGAAAAATCACATTTTTGGAGAATTTTTTTTTTTACGACAAAATACTTTTTTGAAATTCTTCGTAATGTGACAAAATGAGGCTCCGATCGAAACTGGGTAACGAAACGTTCGGGGAAGAATTTATTCTTGAAAGGGACGCGCACGCTCGAAGTTTGCATCGTCCGAATGCATCGAAACTTCGCGCATATCGTGTTTTTACGATGATGCGACAATTTTCTCGATTTTATTTACAATTTGAAAACAAACCACACGGAAAATTGAATTTTGTCAAAAAAACGTCGGTATTTCGCGGTAAACTGAATGTTTTTGGATGATTTCAAAATTTTCGTTATTTCGACAATATTTTTTATTCCTAACGGAACTGTCGGCAAAATTTACGATTGGAATGACAAAAATTTGCTTCACGAAGAGACTTTCTAGAATATTTCTCGCTGCAATGACTAAATTATTGTGATTTTTGAAAAAACCGTTTAGTCGAACGTGTCCAACGAAATATCGATCTTTTCCAACAATCCTTTCGGTGCAATCAGAGAAATTGGAACGAACAGCATTAATTATGAAAATACTGCAGAAAAAAGAAAATTGTTCGTTGGATTTCAACGATACGAAGAGCTGAATCGCTGGGATGGATTCAAAAACGCTGTTGTCGCACAATCATGATTTGCATTACGTGAAAATATTTATTTACATCGAATTAACGTCCATGGTACGTTTTTTTTTTTTTAAATGCTGCATCCTGCAGGAAAAGGGGTAGATTTTCTATGTAACGAGACCAAGAACTTGGCGCAGAGGGCAAAGGGATGAAAGAAGCGTCTGGGATGCTGGGAACGTTGCTGAACGACTGCCAAACTTGAATTTACGTAACGACGTTCGTATACGCGTGTATACGAACAACAGCTCTCTCTCTCTCGCATCCATACCTCGCTGCTAAGAGTGATGCTAAATGCGGGCGTTTCGGGCCAGTCGTAATTTTTGTCAAATTACCAATTTTTATATTTTTTCTTCTTAACTGAACGAATAATTACGGTTTTGTGTTGGAGAATCCGTCGGCAAGCATGAGGCTGTAGCAACGACGAAAAACTTTTTTTCCATCGTAACAACTGACAAAAAAAAACACGTTTTTTGTATTTGCCTCTCAATGATATAATTATCACAACTTTTCCGGAAAGCAAAAAGGAAGTAGAGACTTATACACAATATTGAAAAAAATTTGCAGAAATTAGAGAGGTTCGACGATTTTTCAAAAAACTCAAATTTTCGTAAAATTCGAAAAATCGTAAAATTCAAACCGTTCAACCGATTTTTCCCAAATTCAATGTCAACCTTCCTATTATGACGCTTCATTCATAAAAAAAAAATTAGTAATAAATCTTGACATTTGCAGAAGTTAGAGCATCGACAACTTTTTTTTGAAAAATTCAAAATTCCGTAGAATTCGTATTTTTCTATCAATTCCACGTAAAATTCAAAAAATCATAAAATTGAAACCGTTCAACCGATTTTTCCCGAATTTAATACCAACCTTTCTATCATGATACTACGAGGAAGCAAGAGAAGAGAAAATGCAAATCGGTCTTAGCCGCGGTATCTTGTAATTGCATCGATAATAGAACTCTGTCGACCGCTGTGGCTCTCGAATTGGTAAAGATAAAACGCAAAGGCATGCGTCCAAGTAAAGTCACGTCCGTGTGTATATAATTGTATGTACGCGTGTGTTATTCATTGGGTATTAGGTGAATACCGAAATGGCAAACACGTAGCAAGAGTCCTCGGTAAATCATAGAAAGCCATATTCGCATATATCAAGATATATATACAGTGATGTGCTCAATGTGCAGCGTAACGAAGCGCGTATCGTGAAAGCTTGGAAGAGAGCGAGAGTGCGGGGGTGTATATGTTTCCGGTGATCGCAATAACCGCATAACTTGGGCACGAGGTCCATTGTACGATGGGGGGATAGGTATGTAGAGATCGGTCAACGCGCGAGCAAAGCGACAATTGGTATAGCCTCGGGGCGGCGATGTATCGGTAATACGAGAACGCAAGTTTATACGATGTGGTTGTACGCGTTGCGGTGAAAGGAGCTTCTGTGCAAATTCGCTCGACACAAGCCTCATAAGTTTCAACCCCATTGGTCTCTCCATACGTGCATCACTATCCGAGTATTAAAAGATTCCTATGCGTATATTGCAGCTCCACGTTTGGTACAGCAATGGAGCAAGAAGGGGCGGGGCAAGGGGTAGTATTATGAGTCGCAAAACCGCAGGCATTCGTGAGGATCCACGAAATAATGATAAATGATAGCGAGGGGTTCAAGTATCAATACATAACCATAACGTGTTTTATTCCTTTAATGCAGAGCTATTGAAAATTCCTGAAAAGGCTGATGACGTATATTTGGGCAATTATCGTGACTGATGGTTTCGGAAGTACGTCGGGCGGTCTGTTAGGATACTGGAATCGAGACGATGTGGACATTTGCATTGGAATGCAACGAAAAGTGATTGTTTTTCGGGGCTGAGCACGAAATTTTCAAATTTTTATGGGTACAGCATTGGTCAGCTATGATGGAATGAACTTCATGATAATGAGGTTTTCATCGTTGGAGTAGAACGAAATATGTATTATTTATTAATCATTTTGATTATTAATGCACTCGTTGCATTTTGTATCGTAAATTTTGGGTTCGGAACGGCAAAGGAAGGACTGTCTTGTTTTATTAAAATCAGTTCTCGTTGCATTCCGACGACGCGAACATTAACATCGTACAGTCTTCTTTGCCATAGGAAAATTGCATTTTCCGGAAAAATTGGGAAATTGTGAATTAAAATTGATTTTTTGATGGATTCCAAGGATACAAACTACTGTGTGATGGAATTATTGAATGTGGAGGTTTGTTTGGACGCTTCGAGTTCGCAACGTTGAGGTCCAACTAAAAATACTTTTTCTATTAATTGTTTGTTAAATTTCGAGAACCATGAACATTTTCGTACCGATTTTCGGTTTCGATCCCGAAAAAAATTCATTTTATTGTGCAGACTGATTTCAACATCGTAATATTCTACAGACCATACACTGAAAAGAAGATTTCGTTGAAAAAGATGGATATTTTGTTGGATACGTTCGACTAATCGTTTTTTTGAAAAATCACAAAAATTTTGTCATTGCAGCAAGAAATATTTTAGGAAGTCCGTTCAAGAAACAAATTTTTGTGATTCGAATCGTAAATTTTGATGTCAGTTCCGTTAGGAATAAAAAATATTGTCAAAATGACAAAAAAATTGGAAATTATCGAAAAATATTTAGTTTACCGTGTTGAACAAAATATCGAGGTTTTTTGACAATAATTAACTTTCAGTGTACCGCATAAACGTTCGGTTTCTTTCCCAACATTAGAGAACCATTTCGGATTAAGAAATTCTTCAAATTTACGAAAAATATCTACGGCAACTATTAGTTCGGTGTAACCGTCGAAATGTAGGTCACATTTTTTTTCTCGAGTCGCGCTCATACGACTCAGCTCCTAAAGATAGAACCATTAGCCTTTTTCGACAGCGTACATCGTACAAGCGCGTGAATTCATCAACTTCGATCGTTAATAACTCATCAGAGGTTAAAAAGTGTAAAACTGGCTAATAAGAGTTTCGACCTGGATTCCCATCGTCAAAATCAACAAGTTTGTACATAATTAACTAGGATTCGAAAATCTTTTCTTCGAAATTACCTTGAGGATTCTGCGATTGCGGTTCCTCGTCATTAACCGATTCGGCTTCGCTAATTGGCAGTGTGGAACTTCCGAAACGAGACTCCGCCAAGTACATGAATGTCCAAACAAGACTAACCACCGGCACCCACATATTGACAATGTGAATTAAATTTCACGTTACACTGAAAAGGAGATTTTTTTGGAAAAGCTCGATATTTTGTTGGATCCGTTCGACTAAACGTTTTTTTTTTTAATCACAAAAACGTTGTCATTGCAGCAAGAAATATTCTAAAAAATTCCATCGAAAATCAAATTTTTGTCATTCCAATCGTAAATTTCGCTGACAGCTCCGTTAGGAATAAAAAATATTTTCAAAATAACGAAAATTTTGAAATTATCCAAAAATATTTATATACACTGAGAATAAGATTTTGTTGGAAAAGATCGATATTTTTTTGGATACGTTCGACTAAACGTTTCTTTTTTTCAAAAATCACAAAAACGTTGTCACTGCAGCAAGAAATATTCTAGAAAATCCCTTCGAAAAGCAAATTCTTGTCATTCGAATCGTAAATTTAGCAGACAGTTTCGTTAGGAATAAAAAATATAATCAAAATAACGAAAACTTCGAGAATATCAAAAAATATTTAGTTTACCGCGTTGAACAAAATATCGAGGTTTTTTGATAAAATTTAATTTTCAGATACGACTGAGAAGACACGATGGAATCGACGTCGACACTAAAAAATCAACAATCAACTGCGAAACACCTCGAAAAAGTATCCAAAACAAAAAGTTGTTGCGATTTCAAGAGAAATGAAAAAAAAATGCTTTTTTTTTATGGAAACCCGATGATGGACAATTGTAATAAAAGGTACAGCGAGTTTTGTCGATCATTGGGCGAGTTTGCCGGAACGATTTTGATAGCCACTGGCTCCGGGCCAATACAAACTGTATATTTATTTATCCCACAATACCACGTGCTACATGAATCGCGTACGAAGAGTAAAAGACACGAAAAAGATTGAGGCACGTGACGATACTACGAGAGCAATATAAAAGCGGAAAAATCGCAAACACACCGACGCGCGCGCCAAGCAAAAAGGCTCGTGAATTTTGAACGGCCCGCCGCGGGTCGCGGACGTCGTTGGGATCCTCGTAAATTCGTAACAAAAACTTTCGACTACGCACTACACCGAGCCGCCATTTTCTCTTGGCTGATGTTTGCTCCGGGGGAGAAAATCGAACCGAGAACAATAAATAATGAAAATGGAATGAAAAAAAANAAAAAAAAAAAAAAACGAGGAACGCGAGGGCTTTACGATCCGGAAGCGCGAGATAGGCTCGCGAAAGCTACTGACAGCTTGCGTGGGCACGATTCGTGTTCGAACTGACCAATTCTTAAATTAAATTTAGCCATGTCGGACGCGCCCCGTCCTACATACGGTAAGTCACCAGAGTGTTCGTGTGTGTTACAGAAATCACACATAAACACACGGCGAATCAAAGGAGGAGATGGAACCTCATCGGTCACACATGTGAGACATTTTGATAACGAGAAGTCTGCCAGCAGGGATATTGAGCATCGCGGAGACCTTTGCGAAGCGGCTAAAAACATCGAGAGACACGATCTTCGAATTTGCATCGTTGGAATGCAACGAAAAATTATTATTTTTTATATCAGAGGACAAAATTTTGATACAGGATTTGTCAAAGATTATGGGAGAGTCTTCTTCGCCATTCGAAAAGTGAATTTACTCAAAAAAGTGCAACAAGTGCATTAATTATTAAAATAATTGAGGAAAAATATTTTTTTCGATTTATTCCAACGATGCAAACTTCAGTATCATAATCAACCATCCAACAATTTAAAAAGTATAACGATCTTGAAGTTCGCATCGTTGGAATGCAACGATGAGTGATTATTTTTTATGTCAGAGGACAAAATTTGGATACAGGATTTGTCAAGGATTATGGGAGAGTCTTCTTCGCCATTCGGAAAGTGAATTTACTCAAAAAAGTGCAACGAGTGCATTAATTATTAAAATGATGAATGACAAATATTTTTTTCATTTCATTCCAACGATGCAAACTTCAGTATCATAATCAATCATCCAGCGATTTAAAAAGTATAACCATCTTGAAGTTCGAATCAATGGAATCCAACGAAAAGTCATGATTTTTTATAGCAGAGGACAAAATTTTGTTACAGGATTTGTCAAGGATTATGGGAGAGTCTCCTTTGACATTTGGAAATTGAATTTACTGAAAAAATTGCAACAAGTGCATTAGTTATTAAAATAATGAATGAATTTATTTTTTGTTGTATTCCAACAATGCAAAATTCAGTTTTTCTATTGATCGTATGGGGAAACGTCGATAGAGACTCGGAAAAGTTTCATTTGTTTCTTTTTGTCCTTACACCCTGCTGCTGCTGCTGCTGCTGTTGTTACGGAAGAGGGTAGGGCATGCTGCGTTTGCGCATGTATATATAGCGAGTCACGCGCACCCACCTGATGCTAAAGCTACTCAGAGATTCTCAACTGGCAGAAACACTCAATGGAAACAGATATCATTCATAAAAGAAGCTCGTCTCGCGTCTAAATAAGAATTCAAGGAGATCCATGACACAGAGAAATAAAGTTTTCGTAGTTTTCCCATGGGAGAAGTATCTTTAGATTGTTAAATTTAATCATTTGATTTTTCGTCCCGCGTTAGACGTTGATTTCGCATGACGACGTTCCCAACGTCAGGCTCCAACGAAAAATACGTTTTTCTATTAATTGTTTGTTCCATTTCAAAAACCGTTGCCATTTTCTCTTTTGGATCCTAAAAAAATCGTTTTATTGTCCGGACCAAATATTTAGTAAGAATCTTCCGATGTGCTCAAGAAAAAACGGAACTTCGTTGCAATCCAACGATGCAAACTCCAAAATCCTCGATCACTCGTATCTCCAGCGACAAAGCATGGATTCTATTTTTAAAAATGACACTGACGTTTGCAACGTTGGGCTCCAACGAAAAATACGTTTTTCTATTATTTGTTTGTTCAATTTAAAAAACCATTAACATTTTCGTACCAATTGTCTCTTTGGATTCTAAAAAAATCGTTTTTTCATCCTGACCAAATATTTAATGAGAATCTTTCCATCTGCTCAAGAAAAAACGGAATTTCGTTGCAATCCAACGATGCAAACTTCAAAATCCTCGATTACTCGTATCTCCAGTAATAAAGCGAACATTCTATTTTAAAAAATGACACTGACGTTCGCAGCGTTGGGCTCCAACGAAAAATACATTTTTCCATTAATTGTTTGTTCAATTTCAAAAACCATTACCATTTTCCTACCAATATTCTCTTTGGATCCTAAAAAAAAATCGTTTTATTGCCCCGACCAAATATTTAAGAAAAATCTTTCGATCTGCTCAAGAAAAAACCGACATTTTGTTGCAAATCCGACGAAAAAACGGTTCATTTTTTTGTCAATGCATTCGTTGGTTCGAAAACGAAATGGGGACTCGAGATTTAAAAAGAAAACGTGGAAAATAGAAGTTCAGCGTACACGAGTCGATGGCACAGCGTGCGTGGTCGGCTGTAGGGAGTTCAAGAATGGAAAGTAGGCCGCGTACACGGGGTTGTATAGCGCAAATGTCCATATGTATATAAGGAGCCCACGTATGAGCTTCACAAGTGGAAGAATGTGTACAGGGATCGAAAGCTATCTCCGGAGCTTTGAGAAGCTGTTCGTTCATCTCGAAAGGGTGTGTTGACGTTGATTCAGCGTTTTATTGCGTAGGCTTGAGCACGAAAATACAGATATTCATTCTGCATTAAGTACAAACTCAACTTCCTCTATAAACACACAGAAATATATTGAAGCAGAAAGAACCGGAGCGGTTTCTGAATGTAACACTTTTCCGTCTGCAGTTCGTACAAAACGCTTTACAAATTATTCGCAGAGGCTCGCTCGTTTTCCTTTGCTCTTTTCCAACTGACACTGCACACGTGTTCACAATTATCACGGTCGTTCGTTTTTGTGACCGGGAGCACACACTCTCGGAATTTATTTAACGAATTTGATTCGATGTCACGAGCCAAACGGTCGCGCGACATTGTCTTGGAAATTTATTCGAAAAATTATTGAAATGAAAGGCAAAATATATTTTTTATTCGTTATTTCGATAATAAATGCACTTGTTCCAATTTTTTCAGTAAATTCACTTTTCGAATGGCAAACTGGAAACGAAATTTTGTTAAAAAAGATGGATACCTTTGACCAAACGTTTTGTTTGAATAATCCCAAAAATAGTGTCATTGCAGCAAGAAATATTTTATAAAATCTCTTTGGAAGCAAATGTTTGTCGTTCCACTCGAAAATTTTGCTGATCATTCCGTTAGAAACCAAATATACTGCCAGAGTAACGAAAATTTTGCAATTATGAAAAAATCTTTAGTTCACCGTATTCAACAAAATATCGACGATTTTTAACGAAATTTTATTTTCAGTGCAAAGAAGACTCTCCCCTATTGGGGCAATTTTACTTCAAGTGAAAAAATTAGTCAAGAATCCGGTAAAATTATAAAAAGAGATAAAAAAAAACGAAGGGGGTCGTTTTTGACCCCAGGTTACCGTTCTACATTTCAAGTTTCAAAACAAGGCTCACGGTTTAATGCTCCAACTTGTTTCCCGGGATAAAACACGTAAATTGGGTTCGCTTTTCAAAAGAGCTTACCTCGCAGCCAAGAGGCTCAGAATCTGGGGAGCGACTTTTTCCAACAGTAAAAAAAACGCAGTCAATCTTGAACGATCGCGAAAATCGTCGAGCCTGTGCTTGAAAAGCGTTTCCTCGATGTGTACAATCCTCCCTATAGATATGTAACGCGGCTGCTCTCTCAAGCACTTTTACTCTTTTCATTTTATTTTCTGAATCGTCAGACATTGTACGCAAAAATGGTCGAGAAGCCGTTTAACGTGTCTCCAAATTGCCACATGCCTCAGTTGATACTACTTCGATGTTATTTTTATTATTATTATTTTTTTTTTTCACTCCTCCGCTCTCGCAATTTTCGCCTCCTCTTCGCGTCACACTCTGTCTGCACATTTAAAATTGATTCTCCATAATTTCGTTGCTTCTTGACGGACTCAACGGATGCAGGTCGGAGCGGCACGGAGTAGAGTTACTTTTTTTTAAATATAATTTTGCGCGAGTTTCGCGAAAAACTTGTGGCCAAAATTTATAAATAAATTGGGAACTTTCTGACAGCTCATCAAATTATTTCTTTTTTTTTCATGCGTTGAGGCGATGGGAAAAATAATTGTTTGATCTTCATGGACTGCTGTCGTTATAAACGTGAAACGACCTGAAATCACGATGCTCGAGTTTGCATCGTTGGATTGCAACGAAATTCCGTTTTTTCTTGAGCAGAACGAAAGATTCTCATTAAATATTTGGTCAGGACATGAAAACGATTTTTTCTTGGATCCAAAGAGAAAATTAGTACGAAACTAGTAATGGATTTTGAAATTAAACAAACAATTAATAGAAAAACGTTTTTTTTGTTGGAGCCCAACGTTGCGAACGTCAGTGTCATTTCTAAAAATAGAATCCATGCTTTATTGCTGGAGATACGAGTGATCGAGGATCTTGAAGTTTGCATCGTTGGATTGCAACGAAATTCCGTTTTTTCTTGAGCAGATCGAAAGATCCTTATTAAATATTTGGTCGGGAGAATAAAACGATAATTTTCAAGATCCAAAGAGAAAATTGGTACGAAAATGTTACCATTTCGAGTTCAAAAACTATTACTAGTTTTTGAACTCGAACAAAAAATTAATAGAAGAACGTATTTTTCGTTGGACCTCAACATTGCAAACTTCAGTGTCATAAGAAAAATGAATTGCACTGGTTGTATGAAAGTTCAACTTTCGTGATATGGAAAAGTTGATGCAATAATTAAATGAATTGCGACGTGAGTTTTCGTGTTGAAAATTTCTTCGTCCTCAATATTTTCGGGAGTAATTCGTAAGAAAAGGGGAAAAAAATGGATTTCTCATCACAACGAAAGCCGCAGTAGAGACACAACTCGTAAATATCAAACTTTTTCGTTTTTTGGACTCCTTCGCTCGGAAATGTGAAGAATTTTTATTCACGAAAGATAATGCAACATTTGATTCATGCTCCGAAGCGCGATAGCGCTTCGGACGAGTATGGGTTCTGAGGAAAAATATGCAGAGTCGTGAAATTCAATCCCATCGCTCTTATCGAGGTTTCTTTCTCTTCTTTCGTTGAGTTTATCGCGAATTTTTTTTTTTTTCGAGGATTAGCAAGGCTCGGATCGCAGGGACTCGACGTACGCACGGACGGAGCTTGGTTCTCACCAGTTTGCACATTTTTCTTCTGTGCAGATTCCGTTTCACTTTGCCACGCGTGGACTCGCAGCAGGAATATTCTACGAACTTTCTTGCCAGCCAGTTTTTTGTTGGTTTATTTTATTTTTTTATATTTCGCTCGAAATCGCTCGGTCAAGCGGAGAAAGGTTTCGAAAGGTTTCGACCGTTTTCACAGAAGCTTTTAAAAAAGTAAATATTGCATTTTAATATCGTCGAGGGCTCAACCAGCGAGAAGTTTTGCTTTTTGCGCGCTGACCTCTTTTCGACTGATTTTTTTTTTCATCTAAAATTCAACACCAACGGACGGAATGAAATTATCATTTTTTTTCCTACTATCTATGACAAAGGTTGGACATTCATAATGGACGGATAATCGAATTTTGAAAAAGCTTTTCTCAAAATTAACGAATTGACTCCTCGTTTTGTTTTTTCCGGAAAAATAAATGCAATTTTTTTACATTTTTTTCTGCGATTATAGTTTTTCGATTTTTATTCCCTCCGACGCAGTGTTTTTGGATTGCACACTTAGATATTTTACCTCGTGATGAAAAATTCGAATTTTTCCAGGAAAATTCATCGAAATTCAAGGGACAAGAAAAATCAAAAATTTTTTTAAGCGTTTTTAGGAAATAAAAAAACCAAAATGTAAAGCGAAGTATTTCGGACACGTGGAGCCTGAAGAATAAAACTTTCTGTTGTTCTTGGTCGACACCCAGTGAATGGAAGCTCGACCCAAATTCTCACGAGGTTACCGCAGACTCGGAGAGTCCTGACGCAAATCCATGCTGCGCGGCCCGTGACGTTACGAGGCCTGGCAGAGGTCAAATCAATGACGTCCCAAAGTTTGAAAAACCAGCAAAGTTTTTGTCCCGTCTTTGAATCCGAAAAGAAAAGATCGTCGCATAGTCCTGACCAATCTTGAGCTCGTCTCAAGAAAAAACAGAATTTCGTAGTCTCCAATAAACGTGAACATCGTTGGAAAAAATGTCGGCGTGTGAAAATGAATTGAAAAAAAAAAAGAAAAAAAAACCTGCAGCATCCTCGAGACTGTCTACATATCGCGAGATTAGAAAAATCATAAAATGAATAAAAATAATAAAAAACATGAAAATCGTTGACAAAAACGAACGCGTGCGAAAATGAATTTAAAAAAAAGAAAGAAGAAAAAAAATCTGCAGCATCCTTGAGACTGTCTACATATCGCGAGATTAGAAAAATAATAAAATGAATAAGAAGAAGAAAAGAAAACATGAACGCGTTGGAAGCCCTCGAAAGCGCCAAAATTATTGCGTTATATTGGCAGACGCCCAATCGAATATAAGTAGCAACGTGTGTATCCACGTACGAACATATTCATGCATTCATGTACACGATTCTCTAAACGTATGGATTGTTGCAACACACGATTTTGGCCTACATAGTAAAAAAGCTTTTAAATCACGACTCGCGTCTAGTCTAACTCGTTTTCTTTTTATCTCTCCCTCTGTTATGAATTCAACGCGCGCGCGATAATAATAGAAATCGTCTCCGTAGCTCGTCAAGTTCGAGGACGATCGAAAGATTGGATCGCGCTCGTAAGCTGTGAATATTCAAAATATTCAAAACGACAACAAAAGCTGAGCGAGAGACGATGAAAATTTATCATCTTGGTTACCTACCCAAAATATTACGATGCTGAAGTTCGCATCGCTGAAATGCAACGAAAATTCATTACGTTTTGAAAACCAGGGCGCTAAATTTCATGGACCATTTGTCAAGAACGAGTACGACAGAATTCTTTGCCATTCCAAAAGCTAATTAACCGAAAAAAAAAATTGCATCAAAATAAATAATAATAATAACAAAATAAATAATAATAAAATAATGAATAATAATATCAAAATAAATTATAATAAATACACTGAAAATGAAATTTTGTTGAAAATCGTTGATATTTCGTTGAACACGGTAAACTAAATATTTTTTTATCATTTCAAAATTTTCGTTATTTTGGCAATATATTTGGTTTCTAATGGAATTGTCAGCAAAATTTACGATCGGAACGACTAAAATTTGCTTCCGAAGAGATTTTCTAGAATATTTTTTGCTGCGATGACACAATTTTTGGGATAATTAAAAAAAAACGTTTAGTTGAACGTATCGAACAAAATATCCATCATTTCCAACAAAATTTTGTTTGCAGTGTAATGATAACAAAATAAATAATAATAAAAATAAATATAAATAAATAATAATAACAAAATAAATTATAATAACTATAAATAATAGTAATAATAATAATTATTATTATTATAAAATTGTATGAATTGTATTAATTTTAAAAGTATTGAAAAAAAATTGAATTTTTCGTTGCATTCCAACGATGCAAACTTCGACATCGTGATATTTTGCATACAATCAAAATAAGCAATTTCAATGCATTTACTTAAAACTAAAAAGAGAGATTTATTAATTGATTAATTGATTAATGCCTGGGAGAAAATCACATGTGGAGGTTTATGCGAGTGTTTTACAAATTATAAAATAAGTTGGATAGAATGGGAAAAAATGTAGGTAAGGAATAAACGTAAACATGAGAAAAGTAAAAAAAAATAGAGAGGGAGAGAGACGAAGAGAAAGCGACGTTTACATCCGATTGTTTGGAATGGAGGTCAAACGCGGAGAGAAAAGCATTATTATTATGATGTATATATGTCAGTGCTCTGGGAATCGACTCGTAGGGTGGCAAGTTACGGGAGAGCGAGTTAGCGAGTGTGAGGCGTGTGGGGAGGGTGTGTTGATGGTGGGGGACGAATGAAATGGACGTTCGAGCCGTCACAGCTGATCGGCTAAATGCAGAGAATTATTGCGGATTTTCCATTTGGCCCTCGTGGTTCTGTCGTAAAAATGAATAAAATGAAAAAAATAAATGTGGACAAAAATTTTGAGGCGTTGAATATAAAAAAAAAAACGTACGGACTCGTACACAATATCTTGGAAAATTTGCAGAAATTAGAGCGGTTGGACGATTTTTTGAAAAACTCAAATTTTCGTTAATTTCGAAAAATCATAAAATTACACTCGTTCAATCGATATTCGCCAAATTCATTACCAACCTTCCTATTATGATACTCTATTTGTAAAAAAAACGTTAGTTATAAATCTTAAAATTTGCGGAAGTTAGAGCGTCGACACGTTTTTTTTTTTNCACGCTTTTTTTTTTTTGAAAATTTCAAAATGACGTAGAATTCGGATTTTTCTAGCAATACCAACAAAATTCTCAGAGAATGAAGAGCTCGTATGGATTAACATCTGTGCGAAACGGGAGCCCTGTAGCTCGAACCGTTCTCGAGTTATAGAAACGTCAATTTTTTTTCTATATATGATTTTTCACAATGTTGAAGTTTGCATCGTTGGAATGCAACGAAATTGCATTTTTTCTTGGGTAAATCTCGAGATTCTTGTTGAATATTTCGTCAGGACAATAAAATAATTTTTTTTTAGTCTCCAAAGACAAAATCGGTACAAAATTGTCTTGGTTTTTAGAATTAACGAAAGAATCGATAGAAAAACGTGTTTTTCGTTGGGTCCCAACGTTGCGAACTTCAAGCTCATGGTTTTTCGATGTTTTGGGGACATTTCAAGAGCACTGACATTGAAAACTGTAAAAAGGAAATAAAAACACGAGAAGGATTGTTAGTGACCTCTTTTCGGTCGAAGGTCAATTTGCGTAGCGCGAAGGCGAGTATAAAGCAGAAACGAAAAGCGCGTGGAAAAATATGAAAAATAAATAATAAAGTAGATTTCACGAAATAATGACGAACGAGGAGAGAAGGAGGGACAGAAAAGGACGAAGAAATTATATGAATTTGTGGGAAACTTAAAAATACTCGATAATTACGAGAGCTTACCACCTTGTTTACGGACGGGCATTTTTTCCAGTCGATAATCGGTAATAGAGAGTAAGAAGGAAATCCACGAAGCGTGTGACAGCCGAGGGGGAAGATGTAGTGCGTGCGAGAGAAAAGTACTAGTTACGCATATATACACACATGGATATGTGTGCGTGAGAGTGGAAAAGAGCACGAAAACGTGTGACGAATCACCGCACTGTCGAGGATCTCACGATTAAAAACAAAACACACAAATAACTCACTGAAGACACAGACACAGACACACGCACAGGCACACGCACTCGCGCGATTATCGAGGAAGAAATGAGCGTGATAATAAACGCGCGCACGACACAGTTGCTCCTTTTTTTCGTGTTGTTTCGATGAATTCTGAGAAAAAATTGATTTTTCAAGATTTCAAAATTTCATAACCGCCCGATTGAATTTACTCGAATTTGTTTTCTTTTTTTTTCGGACGACACTGAATCTCCGAGCCTCGGAATTGGAGCACACGTTTATATTTTTTTATCTCCCTCTTGTGTCTTCGTAGTACTTGAGCTTTTGGGGCTTTGGAGCGCTTTCGAAAGCAGAGAAGACACTCGGGCGCTGGAACGCAAAGCGTCTTCTGCTCCTGCTGCTGCTGCTGCTCCGAAGAGGGTTCGTTAGAGGCTCAAAACAAAGGATGAAAAAAATGAAAAGAAAATAAATAAAGACGAGTCTGGGCGAACTACGCGACGGGGACGACAACGACAACGACCACGACGACGACGACGACGACGACGACGACAGAGCTACGCGGAAAACCGAATATAAACACACACGCGCGCGCGACCACGGGCAATATGGCGTCACCGCGATTTTAGCAGCCGGAAAAACTGACGGGGAGACTCGCTGTCCGCGATAGTAGCGCTCCCCCTCCCTCCCGCGACTTGTCCCGTGACGTCAGTCCTCGCCAAGGGTGGTACACGCCAGAGAGAAATTTTAACGTTGTCCGATATCTCCGCCGCGAAGGAAAACTCGCGATTTCGATAATTACGAGCTTCTATTTATGACGCCGCGACTCTACGATCCTTCCCAATCCGATTGCCCTTGATTCTTTTATTTTCGCTTATTATTTTTTTCCTTTTTTTTTATTCGCACAAAGATCGTCGGTGCAGTTATTTTCGGGGTGGGAAAAAAGCTCCCCTTGTCAGCGTTTCAGCGCTCCGAGCTTGGCGATACTACCGAACGGCGTCAGCAGCCGTTGGACACTGTTCGAACGCCATCTTGCTGAAATTCACCACGACCCGTTATCACGCATCTCGTTACATCGTTCTCGCGCAACTCCCCTGTCAATCCACCCCTGCTAAAAATAAGGGATGACGACAACGACTCTCCCCTCCCCCGCCGCACTTCTCAGTCGATAACAAAGCGTTTACCGTTTTCTTCTTTATCGACGCTCATCATGTAATCACCGCGCGTCTGAGAAAAACTACGCGGGCCATCAAATTTTGTGTAAATTTTCTCGTTGCCGTTGAAACCAACAACTTTTCTGCAGGACGAAACATTTCTGACGCCTAGAACTTGAGATAATCGCGTTTGTTTATTTCGACCATCTAAACGCGTGTAAATTGACGTCGCGCGTTTCTTTTTTGTTTTTTTTTTCTTACGAATTTTCAACGAAACGTGAATTCAATTTACACGCGTTCAGATGGAGAAAATACAGAATTGATCGAAAGACAGATCGGAATATTACAGAAAAATATCGAAATTTCCAATGTCCAGGGAATTAAAAAATTTCTCGTTGGCTATTGAAAAAATGCGGTAGATTTTCTGTCAACATTAAATATTTCGATTTCTAAATGGTCAAGCGTCTTGAAACTTTGCATACACTTTTATGTAACATCAAAGAAGCTTTATTGAGTTTTTCAGCAGGATTCACCATGAAGAAGTCGAGATATTTATTTATAAAAATCACAATTTTCAGTATTTTCCCATAAGAGCGTGTGTTAAAAGTTGCAATTTTCAACATTAAATATTTCGATTTCTAAATGATGAAGCCTCTCGAAACTTTGCATACACTTTTGTGCAACATCGAAGGAGCTTTATTAAATTTTTTAACAGCATTCACCATGTAGAAGTCGAGATATTTATTGATAAAAATCACAATTTTCAGTATTTTCCCATAAGAGCGTGTGTTAAAAGTTGCAACTTTCAACATTAAATATTTCGATGTCTAAATGGTGAAGCCTCTTGAAACTTTGCATGCACTTTCATGCAACATTGAAGAAGCTTTATTTAGTTTTTACCAAAAACAGTTGTAAAATTTTTTAGAAAGCCTCTTTTTTAATGAACTTGTGCTCGCAAAAACGTGAGAGGATGTTTCTTCCTATGAAAATGGTATTTCGATCAAAGACGAAAATTGTATGTTTCTGATCTCCGGAACGTAATCGCAGAAGAATGTTCGAACGTTAAAATGAATTTCGCAAGAAAATTTATAAAGAACTTCCTCCGAGAACGGAATTCCAGTCAATAAAATGGACCCTCTAAGGCTGTCGTGAAGATTTCATCATTTACGAGAGAACAGGAAGGTAAAAAAAAACTTTGTACCACTCGTTAACGTTTACAGTATAGTATTTTATTATTATTATTTATGTATATATACAAATATTTGTATATATGTTTGTATATATATAACGTGTGCACATTTATCATAAAAGTATGTTAATTTGATGCTCAAGCGCGAGAATAAATGAGCGAAATATAGTTGGACAACGATGATGAATGGCGGCGCGATGTGGAGTCGATATTGTTTGTTTCTCGCATTCTGTTTGCTCGTGTGCCCGACGTTTTTCGGTTTTTTGTGTTGTCATTAATGAGCTTGATTGTTACGTCTGCCACGACGTTTGCGACCGCCGCCTCCGCCTCCACCAGGTTGGCGTCCCGAGGCTGCCCATTGTTCGTAGAATCGTTCAGCTTCCAACCATTCTTGATATTTGTACCACCATTCCTCCCACTTGACGTAATCGTCGAGCGACAAATCTCGCAAATATCCTCTCGCTTTGTAATAATCGTAACGGACCCTGACGTCGTTCCAGCAATCGAGACCTCGAGGCCCTTGAGCCAACAACGACTCTGGGTAATGCCCCGGAGGCGGAGACTCGTATCCCAATCGTGCGATCCTCTCCTCACCCTCGATTACTACCTTCATCGCGTTTTCACCGTCTTTCGTAATACGCATGTTCTCCATGTCTCGTCGGTCCACGCTCCACTGAGCCATTTTACCGAATCTGCAATTTATTCAGTTTCTCAATCATTTCGTTGGACTCGACCGCGATATTTCAATATTTTCGGGATGAGAGGAAACAGGGTTTAAATGATACGTGGCATTTATTCATCAGCCTTAACAGTCACACCTCCAGATTGTGGTGTAAATAGTTGAAAAATCGTGGAAAAAAAATCAAATAAAAATACTACAATGAATTTTCAACCCTTGAGTAACGACCATGACTATTGTATGTATTTGATTCGTGCAATTTTCGATATTAAAAAAATGCGTCGAAAAAAAAAAATTCTGCAAAAATGACTTTTTTTACGAAGGATGATGCAGAAATTGCAATTTTCAATAAAAAAAAAAGAAAAAATCGTTGCATAAGTCTGAAATAGCATGCTTTCTGGTGGGACTGGTTAAATTAGCGACCGTTCCAAAAAGTTGACTTTGGAAGGCAATAAATAGTTGAAAAATCGTGAAAAATAAAATAAAATAAAAATACTGCAATGAATTTTCAACCCTTGAGTGACAACCATGACGACTGTATGTAATTCGTGCAATTTTTAATATTATAAAAGTATCGAAAAAAAATTTCTGCAAAAATGACTTTTTTTTACGAAAAATGATGCAGAATTATAATTTCCAATAAAAAAAAGAAAAAAACGTTTCATAAGTCTGGAAAAGCATGCTGTCAGGTGCAACTGGTTAAATTAGCGACCGTTTGAAAAAGTATAGTCCAGATTTTACACCGTCCGCTTCCTGCAGCTTCCAAAACTGAACCAACGGGCCCTTTCGAATAATAACGACGAGGCTCCCTACTAGAAGGTTCAAACTACCGATAGAGGCTGTCACGAGTCTCATTTTCTCAAAATTTCTATTTCGTATCGTCGGTCGAAAGCGGCTGGAGTAAAATTCACCCCGTGTGACTATTAAGGGTTAATAAAGGGGGTTTTTTTTTAAAGGAGATTTGGAAATGGTTTTAGGCAACGAGCAAATGAAATTATTGACCACTGGACAATTATTTGTTCGATCGGATGAAAACAAGTTTCGTTCGTATAACTGGTGCTGATCTTACCGCTCAGAAAGAGTCATTCGCGGAGGTCCAACATGCGAATTATTTGAAGAGCTGTCGCTGTCCTCGCTGGGTGAGGATTCCGGAGGCGGATGAACCATCTGAGGGGGTCCATGGCCCGAATGTGTTTTTTCAACTTTCACTGGTTTTCGCATCTGTAGAGTAAAGCCAAACAAATGTTATGTTCGTTCTCTCGCCTCGATGTTTTATCAGCCAAACTGACGTCGTTCGGTAAACTTCGTTGAGAGGAAATTCAACGATGCAGACTTGAATACGAAAACATGAAATATTTATTTTCTGACTAACCCAAACACTCAGTTTGCAAACTTGAAATAAACGAAATCGATGGAGCGAAGAAGGGAATTCGGTAAATTAACAAAATTGCATTTAAATCGCGTTTCGCGAATCGTTCATGTGAAAATACCAAATTTTGGGTTCTGGCGTTTCCTGGAGACGGAACTGTGTTGAAAAAAAATTCGTAGCTAAACTGAAACACGCAACGTTGGGCTCCAACGAAAAATACGTTGTTCTCTCAATTGTTTGTTCAATTACAAAAATCATTACCTCTTTCGTACCAATTTTCTCTTTGGATATTAAAAAAAAAATCGTTTTATTGTCCCGACCAAATATTTGATAAGAATCTTTCGATCTGCTCCAGAAAAAACGGAGTTTCGTTGCAATCCAACGATGCAAACTTCAAAATCCTCGATTACTCGTTTCTCCAGTAATAAAGCATGGATTCTATTTTAAAAAATGATATTGACGTTTGCAACGTTGAGCTCCAACGGAAAATACGTTTTTCTCTCAATTGTTTGTTCAATTACAAAAACCATTACCATTTTTCTCTTTGAATACCAAAAAAAATCGTTTTATTGTCCCGACCAAATATTTAATGAGAATTTTGAAATGTGCTGAAGAAAAAAACGGAATTTCGTTGCACTCCGACGATGCAAACTTTAGCATCGTTGCAAGGGAAAAAATATTTTTCTTCCCTCTCGGAAAACGTAAAAGCGAGAAATTTGGTAATAACTCGCGTCATTTAACAACTTTGCTTGAGGTACGATATTTTCTCGATGGATCTTACCAAAGGAATAGGTTCCGGGACGCGTGGATCTTCGGGCATTCGTCCATGATGTTTTTCCTTGCGTCGAGCTTTGGCAGCTTCTTTTTCTTTGAGAATTTTGTATTCTTTTTGATGTCGAGCAGGTGGTTGGGGAGCGTTGGGAGGTGTACGAGGACGGGGCAACGGTGGTGATCTCGGTCGAGCACGTTGAGGCACCGGACCCCTGGAACCGGATGCGCCAGCCATGTCCTTCGGATGGCCTCGTTGTCGGAGAGGGCTCATCGATCGGGAACGTGAGCGGGATGGCGGGGGTACGCGACGACGTTGATTCGGTTGTTCCCTCGGTGAGCACACGGAGCAGGAACGATCGGAACAAGTGCTGCCGGAGCTCGGGCTCCGCGCTGGCCTTGATCTCGTGTGTGAGCGATCTCTGGGCGACCTGGGGCTTCGAGCTCTTGGACTCCTGGGCCGTGGGCTGTGGGGACTTCGCGGTCTCGGGCTCCGAGGACTACGGGGATGGCCTCTGCTTGCTTCGCCGCCGCCACCGCCACTTCCGCCGCCTCCGCCGCCGCCGCCGCTACCGCCTCCTCCGCCTGCGGCGCCACCGGCGTACAGCTCCTTGTAACCGCTGTGTCTCCATCTGTTAGGATCGCGCTCTTCGACCTCGAGCAATTTTTTGTTCCAATAGCTCGATTGTGACTCTCGAGCTTTTCTCACGAGACTATCGAGTTCCCGCCTTTTCCCTGAAGACTCTCCATGATTTCTTGGCTGCGCGGCGCTCGTGTCCATTCGCATTTTGCTGGAACTTGCTCCGCTCGGGCCTCTTCTACGACCTTCGTAGTCTCGAGACATTGCTGAAAACGATACAAAGAGACAATATTATTTTCCATCAACTCGTGCTATTTCCATCATACCGGAGTTTGCATCGTCGGAACACAACGAAAAAAAAAAAACAAAAATTCATTCATTATTTTAATAATTAATGCACTTGTTGCAATTTTTTCAGTAAATTCACTTTTCGAAAGGCAAAGGTTTTCCGTTTCAAAATAAAGTTCAGTCTCCCCAATTATACTGAAGTTTGCATCGTTGGAATACAACGAAAAAAAAAATCAATTCATCATTTTGATAATTAATGCACTTGTTGCAATTTTTTCAGTAAATTCAATTTTCGGATGGCAATGTAGACTCTCCCATAATCCTTAACAAATCCTGTTTCCAAATTTTCTTCTCGGATATAAAAAAACATCACTTTTCGTTGCATTCCAACGATGCAAACTTTAAGATCGTTATACTTTTAAAATTGCTGGATGATTGATGATGATACTGAAGTTTGCATTGTTGGAATAAAATGAAAAAAATATTTTTCCTCAATTATTTTAATAATTAGTGCACTTGTTGCAATTTTTTCAGTAAATTCAATTTTCGGATGGCAAAGTAGACTCTCCCATAATCCTTGACAAATCCTGTATCAAAGTTTTGTCCTCTGATATAAAAAAAACGACTTTTTGTTGCATTCCAACGATACGAACTTTAAAATCGTTAATTTCCATGAAAACGTGACTTTTGCGAATTCGTGATGTTCTTTCTATGATTTAGACGATTTTGATATAATTACCTGATGAAAATTTCAACAGCGAGCGTCAATGAGAAAGAGGCGGTTGATACAGAAGATCCAAACTCCTGCGAGAGCAGTGAACACGTTAGTTGTCAAAACCTGACTGGCTGTTGTTTGTTTATTTGTTTTTGTTTGCTCATTCTTTTGATTCTTTAAAGGATAAAAAGGTCGAGATGGTCCACGAGAAGATAGCTCGTTCCTTGAAGTGTTTTGTTTGTAACACGAAGCCTCCACGGGGATGCTTGCTGTGTGTACCTGTACCTTGTTTCTTTGGTATACGATCGAGAACCAAAATCCAACGCGGTAAACGCGTTGCAACGGAGCGAAATTTCAGTGGAAAGATTAATTTGCGAATCGGGGATTTTAACGAGGAATTTTTCCAACAAAGAGATTTTTCGCGTCGAGTTGGTCATGGGCATGACCGACCGTTGCCTCAATGACGCGTAATCGCCGCCCGCGCGATCTCCGTCCGTCGTACACGGAGAAGCGATTTTTTTTCATTTTTTTTGTTTTATTTTTTTTTTCCGCGAACAAAGGCCCGCGGTAGCCATTTTTGCGATTTTTTAATTTCGTCTCTCGATCCCGCCCGGTCGCCCGGGCCCGCGGCGGCCATTTTCGCCGGGCGAAAAACACGGAGGCTTCATTTTTTTTCTCGTTGCGAGAATATTTTCCGAATTTCTCACCCACAACGAACGCGGCGGCGGCGGCGGCGGCGTTGCGTTTCGCGGAACGCGCTTCCATTCGTCCTCAAAGGATCGCCAGCGAGCGAAGCAGTCGCGACGACGACGGAGCTGCATTTTGTTTTCCGAATCGTCGGAATACTCCGAAGCAGCGCTAAACGCGACTCGGAAAATCTCGACATCGCTCGAATTTCACGACGCGCAAAGCGATCTCGAGATTTTATCTCCGAAACGAGAAACCGACGACGAGCAAGCGACAACCGTTCGTTATTTATTTTCTCGCTGTCTCGCGACGTCGTCGCTATTTCGCAACAGTACGCGCGCGATACTGGCGTCCCTTTCATTATTTTCGAGCTTTTTTTTTTTATACACACCTTTTCTCCGCACTCCTCAATATCAATAACAGTAAACAAGCAGATTTAAACAATTCAATAAACAAACAATGATGCTTAACGAATTTTTAGTCTTCGTGTGTCAAGAGCACCGATCGAGACTGCTGCGAGGAGACACTAAAGAAAAACAACGAATATCGACGCAGTTCTCTTCTTCTTTGGATCGGAACGCCAATGCTTTTCCGCTCGACAAAATAAATCATTCACCCCCAGACGAAAAGAAACAATCGGCTCGTTCTTCGATTCTCATCTTCCGAACGATACGAACAGGGCGTTTTCTCGATATATTTATGTATACAACGCATATATCCACCATCTCCAATCCCACCCCTCTCTTTCCTTCTCTTTCTTGCTCTCTGCACCCCCCTTCAATGAAAGGAAACTCGTAATAACGACACTCACGTATCTCACCCGATCAAAACGCCAACTCGCATTGTCCGCCACACGATTCTTTTCTATTTTATTACTTTTTCTTTGTTTTAATGATTTTTTTTTTTTTTTTTGCAATAATTACACTCGTCGAAAGTCGAAATTGGCTTCACGTCCGCTTGCCAGCTCGTACGTACACTGACACACAAAATGGTGGTGACGGTAATTGCTGCCCTCCTCCGCTCTCGCTATCCAGAGAGCTTTCCGATTCTACCGACAGATGTCCAAGCCTCTGTCGCGTGTCGCTTGCTCGGTCGGTAAAAATTCCTCTTCGCGTTATTTTGATTTTGGAGGGACTGAATATTTACAGAAAAACATTAGATACACGTCGTTCCCATTTCACCGCAGAGAAGAATTTGTCACTTTTATTTTTCTCGAAATATGAATCGAGTCGCTGAGAAAAATTTGTATCTACTTTTTTGGTTTTCTCTCTCGCACTCACGCTATTGCTGTATCGCCTCTTACCGGCCGCGTACAACTGTTGGAAAAAGGTACAGCGTGCGATATAATTACACGATGACGTATGACATTGAATGACCTTGGAGAAACAATTAAAACCGATTAATTCATTGCAATTGAAAAATCTAACGTGAGAAATTGACGAATTTGTTGAGTTTTTCATTGTTTTTCGATTCCATCGAAACCGCGATTGCACTGACAAACGAAAGATGGCAGCACGGGTAAAAAGTTGAAAAATTGACCGCCAGCTGGCGCGAGTGTAACTTCCTGCATGCCGAATTCTTTTCTTTTTCCCTCGGATAACCAAACGTGTCTGTCGGTGTGATAAACAATCACAAATCGCAGGTAATCTCGCATAATAAAAGTGCATCGATCGAAAATTCGTAGAGAAATCGAAACTCGAAGAAATAATCTTTATTTCCCGAGTGTTATTTTCCGGTAATTCTCCATTTTTCGAGCTTTCGTGGCTGTTGGATATTCGTGCGTGCAGAGTGTCGGCTCGAGTGCTCGTCTCCATTTTTCCCACCAATTCAACCGATTGCTTCGCTTCGAAAAACCGTCGAAAAAATGTTTTCTCAACTTTTAGTCCCGAATTTATTTTCATGCAATTTTAAAAAAATCAGAAATATTCAAATTCGCCGAATTAACCTCTTTTTGACACCATCTCGTTGTCAAGTGATTCTAATGACAAGTGTCTCTTCTTTCAGCCATGGTTCGCATGAATGTACTCAGTGATGCCCTGAAATCGATCAACAATGCCGAGAAGCGTGGCAAGAGGCAAGTCCTTCTGCGACCTTGCTCCAAAGTCATTGTCAAATTCCTCACCGTCATGATGAGGCACGGTAAGTTGCGACCGAATGAAAGAATCAAAATTCCACAATTTCGCGTCGTTGAGCGAGAGCGTTATTTGCAAAATCCATCGTTCGTTTGGACAATCGAGTATTTTTTTATTCTCAGGCTACATCGGAGAATTCGAAGTCGTTGACGACCATCGCAGCGGCAAAGTTGTTGTTAATCTTTCCGGAAGATTGAACAAATGCGGCGTCATCTCACCGAGATTCGACGTGCCCATTACGGACATTGAAAAGTGGACCAACAATCTGCTTCCCTCCCGTCAATTTGGGTAATTATTGTCAATTTTCAATATTTGTTGATTATCGTGCACTGTTTTCACTCGATCCACCGCGAAATCATGAACAAATGAATTTCGCATGATTTTTTGAGTATTTCAAAAACGTATTAAGGCAGAAATGCTCTTTTATTTTTATTCCGATGCTTGATTATACGAATCATGGTTTTTTTGGATCTTAGCAAAATCGTCGGAATTGGGAAAATTCGATTTTATTTTTTATTTCATTTTTGTGCATAAACATTGAAGAATTTTTGAATTTCTGAATTTTCGAGCATTTTTACACCAAAATGTAAAACTCAGTTAGATTTTGGGGATAAAGTGCAAGAAACGCGCTTACTGCTTACCCGGATCTTTATTTTAGCTGCTCATCTCATTTTTATGCATTAAAATTACGATTATTTCCGATTCAATAGTAAAGTACTAATTTTTCTGAATTTTCGAGCATTTTTACACCAAAATATAAAACTCGGTTAAATTTTGGGGATAAAGTGCAAGAAACGCATTTACTGCTTACCCGAATCTCGATTTTATTTTTTATTTCATTTTTATGCATTAAAATTACGATGATTTGCCCTTTAAATAAAAAAGTACTAATTTTTGCAGTTTTTGAGCATTTTTACACAAAAATATAAACTTTAGTCAAATTTTGAGAATAAAGTGCAAGAAATGCATTTACTGCTTACCTGGATCTCGATTTTATGTTTTCTTTTATTTTTATGCATAAAAATTACGAGAATTTGCGATTTAACAAAAAAGTATAAATTTTTCTGAATTTTTGGGAATTTTTATACAAGAATTTATAAAATAATTATATTTATAAAAAAAATCCGGATCTGCATTTAATTTTTATTTCATTTTTATGTATGAAAATCACGAGGATTTGCGATTTAACGAAATGGTACTAATTTTTCTGAATTTTTGAGCATTTTTGCACAAAAATATAAAACACAGTCGAATTTTGGGAGTAAAGCCCAGGAAAGGCATTTAGTTCCTCCATGGATCCCAATACCGTGATGCCTTCTAGTTAAAGAAACAAATTTTCTGAAGAAATGACAAAAAATTGATAGAGTTGGAATTGCTCTTTACAGATACGTCGTTTTGACAACCAGTGGTGGAATCATGGACCACGAAGAGGCGAGGCGGAAACATTTGGGAGGAAAGATCCTTGGATTCTTCTTCTAAAATTTTATTAAACGAAAAATGTAAAAAAAACAAAATTCTGTTTGTATCGACAAGGACAATAAACGGTTGATGCAAATGAAAATTTATGTCGCAATAACTTACGCGAAATAAACTGTCACCAATTTTTACAAATTTCGCGTATTATTGGCAAAAAAAACGTAACACGAATAAGTAAAGAGGAGAGAAACAGGAATCGAGAAAAAAAGCGAACTCTATGCGAGCTTGTCAATTCGGAAACCACTTATAAATGGCGTGCGTTACGATTAGAAAAAAAAAAAATTGACACTTGTGGAAAGTCCGTTTCCGTTTGATGTTGAAAAATCTTTATCAATGATTTATACGCGAAAATCGAGGCAGATTTCCGAATTGATCGATATAACGTCAAGGAAAGAGAGTAACGACGAATTCGAACGCTTAGAAAGTTCAGGAATCGAGAAAGAAGCGAACTATCCGAAAAGAGGTTTGTCCATTCGGAAACTGTTGATAATTGGCGAGTCGTACGATTTAAAAAAAAAAAAAAAATTGCTTTCCATATTTTTTCATTTTGGCTTTCTCGTAGAGGAAGCTTTGAGCGTCGTGGTAAATATTGAAGAAATTTGTAGCGTTTTTAATCAAATTTTCACGTTTATCGATTTTTTACTTTTTTTTTTTTTTAATTATTTCGACAACTGCTCTAGAAAGTTGAAAAGGAGTTCACACTCAAACACAATATCTTACGAAATTTGGAGATATTAGAGCAATTGGACGATTAAAAAAAAAACTCAAATTTTCGTCAAATTCCGGTTCGAATTTTATAATTTTTCGAATTTTACGAAAATTTGAGTTTTTTGAAAAATCTTCCAACCGCTCTAATATCTGCAAATTTTGTGAGATATTGTGTTTGAGTGTGTACTCCTTTTTAACTTTCTAGAGAAGTTGTTGGAATTATTTTAGAAAAAAAATTAAAAACCGCAAATGTGAAAATGTGATTTTCGTAAAATTGATTCTGATTTTTAAAAAAACTCAGATTTTCGTAAAATTCAGAAAATCATAAAATTCAAACCGTTCAAACGATATTTTGTGTATGAGTTTTCAAAATTTCATCAAACATCGTAAAAAGGCGCAAGAACGATTTCGAGAATCGGAATAAAACGACGCGAGGTCGTCCATCTGCTCAGTTCCGAATGTGATCGACGGTCGGTAAAGAGGCAGGAAACGAAAATAATGATGCCGCAAGAAAGTGGCATCGGCTGGCCCCGATGGCGTAGATCCCGTGAGATGGCGACACCGCGGCAGTTTCGATGTCCTTTTCAAATATTGCCAGCCCGACTGGCGTGGAAGGAGGACCGCGGTAGTGTGCCGCTTGCTAGGCTTCGCAGTAACGCGCTCCGAGCGACGATTTCGAGTTGCATTCCATCCGTCGAGCGGAGCGTTTGACGGTTAAGAAAGTAAAACTGCGTGGACGTGAGGATAAATCGGTCGGAGTGTAGACAAACTTACTGGGAATAAAGTTCGCGATCGATTGTAAGAAAAAATTTGTTTGTAACAAATATCGGAATGGAATGACGGAATCGGTATCGGACGGTGGTCGATCGCGAAGAGCAGGAAAAGGGCTTTTTAGTGTGGCAGCAAAGGTGAGTGCGGCGGTTTCGTCCCCTCTCCAGGGTTGCCAGGTTGTGACCAGGTGAGCGCGACTAAAAGTTTACAAACTCTGGCGTACTCCATGAGACTCGAGCGCGGAAAAGAATCGTGTAAATTTTCTTAGAAATTCGTGTATCGAGAGAGATTCCTCGAGAGGTCGAGATTTTTTCTGCTCGCGTTAAATTGTTGACGATTTTTAGTTGATCGCGTATTATTTAGGCGCGATGTTGTTGCGAGTTTCGTAAATAAATACGTACGAAGAATCGATCGTCCGGTGAAATACGTTATCGAGTGTGTTTCTCACTTTTATTTTTTCGACATAGTTTCCGCGCGATGGATCGTTTTTATTGTTGTTATCATTGTCGCGCGTTGGATCGCTCGCGACTGTGGGACAGATTGATCGGCCATGGTGTCACGATTACGCGATGAATGTTGTTTATTCTTCGCGAACTCAAGCGCGGCTCGTCCTTTAGCCACCGATTTCGTTTCTTTTTCATTATTTCCTTTCTTGCGCTTCGTACTCTGCGCGTTTTTTCGTGCGGAGCGTTTTTTCTTCGGGAAAGTGATTAAAAACGGAAAACGATCGAAAAAATGAGAGAAATTTTTGAACAAGATTGGGAAAAGTCCGGATGTGAGACGTGCGAGTGATCGAGTGTTTTTTTTTCGTTTTTTGAGGAAAAAAACGTCGTAAGTGTCGCCGAGTGCAGTGAAAAAAAAATAAATAAAAAAATAACATAAAGAGAGCGATAGATCGCGCGTCCCTCGCGACAGCTGTGGGAATTATTGTGCGAGACTCCTGTGGATTTTTGTAACATGGGTTTACCGAAGCATTTGAGGCAACCAGCCGTCAGGCCCGTCACCGGTATCCTCAACCTTGCCAGCCTCTTCGCTTTTTTCTTCGCCTCCCTCGCCTCCAACACGGGAAATGCCTACGCTTCCGGTGAGCCTTGCTTTTTGTCTCTTTTTTTCCTTGCATACGAGGAGAATAAATCGTCATTGGTTCGAGGCACAAAAACGTTTTGGGATTCATTCCGTTGAGATGCTTCGTTACCGATCACGATGCGCCGCGGCAGTGTTGCTGTCATGGCGGCTGGAAATTTACTTGCAGTCAATTTCAATTATTGGGAGTGAATGACGCGCGATATATCGAGTGTCGATTGTGTTAAATTTCAATACGGCATTAAGGACGTATGAAGAACTATGAAAAAATCGTTTTTTTTTTGTTTTTCGTACGAGAAAATGTCGCATTCGAAGCAAAGTTGTAAGACGACGCTGGTTATTACCAAATTTCTCGCATTTATCGTTTGCGAACGATGTTGAAGTTTGCATCGTTGGAATTCAACGAAATTCCGTTTTTGCTTGAGCAGATCGATAGATTGTTATTAAATATTTGGTCGGGACAATTAAAAGATTTTTTTTTTTGTTTTGAAAGAGAAAATTGGTACAAAATTGGTAATGGTTTTTGAAATTGAACAAACAATAGAAAAATGTATTTTTCGATGGAGCCCAACGTTGCAAACGTTAATATCATTTTTTAAAATAGAATCCATGCTTTATTACTGGAGATACGAGTAATTGAGGATTTTGAAGTTTGCATCGTTGGTTGCAACGAAATTCCATTTTTTCTTGAGCAGATCGAAAGATTCTCATTAAATATTTGGTCAGGATGATAAAACGATTTTTTTAGGATCCAAAGAGAAAATTGGTACGAAAATGGTGATGGTTTTTTAAATTGAACAAACAATTCAAGGAAAAACGTATTTTTCGTTCGTTCCAAACGTCAATGTGATTTTTTAAAATAGAATCCTTGCTTTATTACTGGAGATACGAGTAATCGAGGATTTTGAAGTTTGCATCGGTGGATTGCAACGAAATTCCATTTTTTCTTGAGCAGATCGAAAGATTCTCATCAAATATTTAGTCAGGACGATAAAACGATTTTTTTTTTGATCCAAAGAGAAAATTGATACGAAAATGAAAATGATTTTCAAAATTGAACAAACAATTAATAGAAAAACGTATTTTTCGTTGGACCCCAACGTTGCGAACGTCAGTGTCATAGAATTTCGTTGGTCGGCAACGATGCAACGAGTGGGGAACGGTATTTCTCTGTGAAAAATGTTTGAAGGCAGATCGAGAACGTGAACGGACCGCGGGCGATTGGACTGTGCGATTAATTGCCAAAGTTTGGAAATGTTCGCTCGTTCCGGTTCTACGAATTCTTTCTCGGAGTTGGGGCAACAAATTGTGTAGAAAAAAACGAATCAAAGAGAAACGTGTGTGCGGGACGAAGTTTATCAGAGAAAACTCTTTCTTTACGATAAAGAAATTCGAATGAAAAATTTCATGACGCGACTTCCGGTTTTTTTTTTTTTTCATGTTCGAACTAAAAGTCATGGCAGCAGTTAATTCGAATCCCTTTAGTACAGTCTCACATGCTGATCTCTGTTTTTTTCCCCTCGTACCGGTTGGAACGTAATTTACTCGGTTCTGCGTGCCGGGCACGGCAATCGTGGGAGTATTTTACGTTTTCCGCTGCTTTTGTATATAGTACGAGAGAATTGCCATTGTGTCGTGTATTTCAGCGCGTAGGACTTTGTCTATCGAAAGACGCGTAATGGTCCCTCGTTTGTGTGTGTGTTTTTTTTTTCTTTTATTTTTTTTTCATCATTTTTTGAGTCGATGATTTCTCGCTGGTGCTCGTAACTGGAAGAGCAGAAAAAAAGTGAGTCGATTAATTTTCACTCTCGTCGCCCCAATTGAATCTGATTACCGCGAGCTCTCGTTAAATTCCTCGGGAACCGAACAAGTGCGAATCCAAAATGGCCGACTACATAGCGAATCGTTTGATTCAATTTTTCATGGAAAATAAAATTTTATCTTTAAATGAAAATGAAAAATAATTGAAATTTCAACGGGAAACAAAAATTTATTGAAAATTCAATTTTTTCTTGCGAATGACCGATTAACCATGAAGCGTACGAATGAAAATATTGACGAGTCGAGTTTCTCTCTCGTTTCGAGTCAGTAATGATTTAAAAAAAAAAATTTTAACGTTCGTTAATTTTATTTTTGAAAATCTCGGAGAATTCGGTAATTTTTTCGGAGCAACCGGAAATGCAGCGTTATGAAAAAATCTCCGCAATACAGACCGAGAAGGAGGAAGCCCGCTGAGAAAAAGAGGTTAGTCCCTTAATTGGGATTTATTACGAGTGTGTTAATCCGGTCCGATTGGTGGGAACGAAGTTAAAACGTTGACCTCTGTGAACGCGGAGTGACGCCCGGTCTTTCTCTGGATGGCGTCGGTTCAACTGTATATACACATAGAGAGCATGGTGCTCTGCACTTAAGCCTTGCTTTTGAAGCACGTGCCGGCGCGTGTCCTCCAGATACACAGAACCGACATAACCAGCGCGTAATTTCCAACACAACGCCCTCTTTCACTTGCCTTTATTCGCTGCCCCATATGCATGACTCATTTATCTGACTATTTGCTTTTTGTTATCAACGTTTATCACCTGGAGCCTCCATCCGAGAGATAAATTGATAGGGTTATGAATACTCGATTCGAACAACGTGCCACTTTTCATTGCATTACCCTTTTTTTTATGAATGCAACGAAATTCCATTTTTTCTTGAGCAGATCGAAAGATTCTCATTAAATATTTGGTCGGGACGATGAAACGATTTTTTTTTAGGATCCAAAGAGAAAATTGGTACGAAAATGGCAATGGTTTTTTAAATTGAACAAACAATTAATGGAAAAACGTATTTTTCGTTGGAGCCCAACGTTGCAAACGTCAGTGTCATTTTTTAAAAGAGAATCCTTGCTTTATTACTGGAGATACGAGTAATTGAGGATTTTGAAGTTTGCATCGGTGGATTGCAACGAAATTCCATTTTTACTTGAGCAGATCGAAAGATTCTCATTGAATATTTGTTCAGGATGATAAAACGATTTTTTTAGGATCCAAAGAGAAAATTGGTACGAAAATGGCAATGGTTTTTGAAATTGAACAAACAATTAATGGAAAAACGTATTTTTCGTTGGAGCCCAACGTTGCAAACGTCAGTGTCATTTATTAAAATAGAATCCTTGCTTTATTACTGGAGATACGAGTAATCGAGGATTTTGAAGTTTGCATCGTTGAATTGCAACAAAATTACATTTTTTCTTGACCAGATCGAAAGATTCTCATGAAATATTTGTTCAGGACAATAAAACGATTTTTTTAGGTTTCAAAGAGAAAATTGGTACGAAA
Organism: Hyposoter didymator; assembly: GCA_037952995.1. NCBI lineage: Eukaryota > Metazoa > Arthropoda > Insecta > Hymenoptera > Ichneumonidae > Hyposoter > Hyposoter didymator. The sequence continues at coordinate 11,064,312 of JBAJMU010000003.1, read as the reverse complement.
ATAGTAATGATTTTTGAAATTGAACAAACAATTGATGGGAAAACTTATTTTTCGCTGTAGCCCAACGTTGCAATCTTCAGTATCATTACATACGCAGTATTTGTCAAGAATTTACTACAAAAAATTCCAAAAATAGCATAAATTATGAAAATAATGAATAAAAATTGATTATTTTCATTTCAACGATGCAAACTTCAACATCGTGGCACAGCATGCAAAAGCCAGTCTGCTGCTCAGGGCGATGATAGGCAATCGATAAGGTTCGATGATACTCTGAAAAATGCATGTGTACGAGAATCTTGGAGCGCGAGTGTGACGGTGTGTACGATTTTGTTCGCTTTTCCTGTTCCTCAAGACGTTGAGGGCGCCCCCTACAAGCAAAAACGTGGTGAAATGTTGGGACTCGCGGTAGGACAGCGGAAAGAGGGAGGAGTATATAAAAGAATGGGATAAAAAAGGTGAGAGAGAGAAAGGTTTTCTAGAGACTGGCGTGTATAATACTTGGTCGTCGACGTAGTGCGGTATCTATCACTCGCGTCAGCTCTACGCGACGCGAAACACAATGGAGGACAAGGGCCTTTACCCGTTCTTCGAGTGGTACCGCTTTCTCTCTCTTTCCTCTCGATGGCTCCCTCCACACGAGGTTTCCAGATCGCTCACCTATACTCTCTCGTATTGCCCCTTTCCCTTCGATCCCTACTCCGTGGAAACACGTTCGTCTTACGTTCCGCTTGGAGGTTCTGGTCTCGCGACCGAGCGCGAGTCTTCCCGCGATCTCGTTTGGTCTGGAAATCCCGTCCCCTTGAGTCTCTATTCGGCTCTACGAGCTACGGCTCCAAATTGGACAAATTTTTCGAAGAAATTTACGACGTTGAAGTTCGCATCATTGCAATGCAACGAAAACTCATTATTTTTCAAAGCAGAGCGCAAAATTTCGTAGACAGTATTTTTTAGAACTGTGGGACACAATTGACTGAAAAAAAAAAAACAAATTGTGAAAAGTTGATTAAATATCAAAATCCTGAATAAAAATTGAGTTTTTCGAGTTTTCGAGTAAAGTTTCATCGAGTTCACAATCTTTCAGGAAACTATACTGCGGTTACACTCATTAAGGTTTCGAACCAGTTCCCGACGACCTTAACACAACCTTAGCGTAACAAACGCCATACCGGTTGAACCTGGTGCAGAATTTAGTACAGGTTTTATTTCTGGGTTAAGTTGAGCCACTCCGAAACTACCAGACGTCAAAAACCCCACCATCTTCCGCATCGTTGAAATTCAACGAAAAGTCATTATTTTTTATGACAGAGGACAAAATTTTGATACAGTATTTGTCAAGGATTTTGAGAGAGTCTTCTTTGTCATTCGAAAACTGAATTTACTGAAAAAATTGCAACAAGTGCAATAATTATCAAATTAATTAATGAAAAATATTTTTTTCATTTTATTCCAACGATGCAAACTTCAGTATCATAATCAATCATTCAGCAATTTAAAAAGTGTAATGATCTTGCAGTTCGTATCGTTGGAATGCAACGAAAAGTCATTATTTTTTATATCAGAGGAGAAAAATTTGATACAGTATTTGTCAAGGATTTTGGGAGAGTCTTCTTTGCCATTCGAAAACTGAATTAACTAAAAAAATTGCAACAAGTGAATTAATTATCAAAATAATTAATGAAAAATATTTTTTTCGACGTATCCCAATGATGCAAACTTCAGTATCATAATCAATCATCCAGCAATTAAAAAAGTGTAACGATCTTGCAGTTCGTATCGTTGGAATGCAACGAAAAGTCATTATTTTTTATATCAGAGGAGAAAAATTTGATACAGTATTTGTCAAGGATTTTGGGAGAGTCTTCTTTGCCATTCGAAAACTGAATTAACTAAAAAAATTGCAACAAGTGCATTAATTATTAAAATAACGAATGAAAAATATATTTTTCCTTGTATTCCAACAATGCAAACTTCAGTATGATTAAAACGTCGTGGAAGCCTCGAATCCATCTAATAATCGATTCTCGACTATGCAAACGGTCGAGAGTGTGTCCTTCATGGAAAAACGTAGAACCTCCTGATAATATTTTTGCCAAGAGCTATTTGCGAAATTCCAACTGGTTCGAACACTTGTTCCCGTCAACCGGATGCCGCTTTCCCCCCTTTGAGAACCTCCTCGTGTTATTCTTCTCCTCCGACGAGTGCGACCTCCGCTCTCTTCGTTCCCTGCCACTTCTCATCCATTACACACACGTGCATAAGGGAATTAAGCGTGTGCACCAGTTGTACGGATACGAAACTGCTTCTGAGACTTTCCCTCGGCGTGCTAAACGCCGCGCGCATTCTGTACCTGTAACTCGGGCTCATATACAGGGGGAGTCTGGTGCATCGAGTTCGAACTCCTGCGGAGCCGTTAGGTCGTCCGGTACTTCTATGACGACCAAACTTCCAGGTCAATTTTTTTCGTCGAGCCATTGCTTCTAATTCTTCGAATGATTAGCACTGGCCAACCTGGTTCGTTACTCGAGGAGAGAACGTTGCACGCCCCGACACTCGACGCTGCACTTCTCGTGTGTGGATTGGCGAAAACTTATCAGAGAAACAAAATAATGGATACAAACTTTTGCCTCTGCAATTAAAAAGTTTTCCCATCGCATTATAGCGAGTAATGACTTTTCTGAATCGATGATTTTTATCGCAATTGTTCGTTGAGCCTTAATTTTTTTTGGTTTACATATAATCCTTAGGGTTTTCTCAACATATCAAATTTTTTTTTGAAAATATATCTTATCGCGAAAACTAAACATTTATGCACTGAAAAGGAGATTTTGTTGGAAAAGATCGATATTTTCGTGGATACGTTCGACTAAACGTTTTTTTTGAAAAATCACGAAAATGTTGACTTCGCAGCGAGAAATATTCTAGAAAGTCCCTCCGAAAATCAAATTTTTGTCATTCCAATCGTAAATTTTGCTGACAGTTCCGTTAGGAATAAAAAATATTGTCAAAATTACGGAAATTTTGAAATTATACAAAAATATTGTCAAAATTACGAAATTTTTTAAATTATACAAAAATATTGTCAAAATTACGGAAATTTTGAAATTATACAAAAATATTGTCGAAATTACGAAAATTTTGAAATTATACAAAAATATTGTCAAAATTACGGAAATTTTGAAATTATCTAAAAATATTTAGTTTACCGTGTTGAACAAAATATCGACGTTTTTTGCCAAAATTTTATTTTCCGTGTGGCTTACGTCCCATTAGCCGTGTGTTAAAATTTGAAATTTCATGAATTATTTATCGTGATAAATGGTCGCTCTCTGGAATTTTGCAGGCATTTTCTTGCATATTTAAATAGTCTAGTAAAAAAAATCTCAAATTTTCGTCTAATATTGAAGTTCGCGACGAGGCAAAACCTTATGCGACAACTCTGCTCATCAATTTGTACGCGACTCTCACACACACCCTGTATAAAATCCTTGCATTCATTCTTTTCTCCTCGCCTGCTCTCCCTGCCACCGGTCTCTCGTTGCTCTCTTCTCCGATGATGCAGCGACACGTAATCCTCATGATGGCCTTCATAGGCTCTTCAACCATGGCATCAGCAAAAGGCCCCCTCGTGCGAGTGTTATCTTTGCGAAGCACTGGCTCATCTTATCCCCCCGCCCCCTTTTCTATCTTTTTGACGTTCAAGAACGATTCCACCAGCCCCAAAACTTACGCGATCAAAAGGGGCGACTGATCGTGGGATAAAATATTGAATCTTCAAAAATATCGTAAAATTTCATGTTCCTCGATATTTTGTGGTTTTTCGCGTCAGTCCGAAGAATCCGCAGGCAACTTCCTTTTCTCTCCGTGGCCCCACACAAATGTGACTATCCAATTTCAATCACCGTCACAAATCGAGAGATTCTGCATATATAGGATACGCAGATGACCTTGAAATCGGCTCCCACCGGAACGTCATGATGACTAAAGGTTTAAAAAACGTGTGACCGGCCGAAATCAGCGGATAGAAACTTGTTTCGTGAAAGCCTTCGACGAGGACAACAAAGACTGCTGATGCACGTGTGGTTGGTCGAGCCAGATGTAGCCAGAAAATAAAATCTTGAGGACGTTGTATGCTAAATTTTCTATCGATAGAATTCCTTCAAATTTGCACCATACAAAGAGAACCGTGACATATAATAGCTCGCGCAATTTTAAGAGGCTCCACCATGTAGAAGTCGAGATATTTATTTATAAAAATCACCATTTTCAGTAGTTTCTCTCAAGAGCGAGTGTTAAAAATTGCAATTTTCAACATTAAATATTTCGATTTTTAAATGGTGAAGCCTCTTGAAACTTTGCATACACTTTTGTGTAACATCGAAGGAGCTTTATTTAATTTTTTAACAGAATTCACCATGCAGAAGTCGAGCTATTTATTTATAAAAATCACAATTTTCAGTAGTTTCCCATAAGAGCGTGTGTTAAAAGTTGCAATTTTCAACATTGAATATTTCGATTTCTAAATGGTGAAGCCTCTTGAAACTTTGCATACACTTTTATGCAACATCGAAGGAGCTTTATCAAATTTGTTAACAGCATTCACCATGCAGAAGTCGAAATATTTATTTATAAAAATCACAATTTTCAGTAGTTTCTCATAAGAGCGTGTGTTAAAAGTTGCAATTTTCAACATTAAATATTTCGATTTCTAAATGGTGAAGCCTCTTGAAAGTTTGCATAAACTTTTATGCAACATCGACGAAGCTTTATTCAGTTTTTCAAAAAAATAGCTCGTAAATTTTTTTCAAAATTTTGTTTATTATATAAAAAATCCAGATTACCTCGGACAATCTTAGATTTAGAGTATCTCGTTCTTTAGTCAATATGTAACAACTTTTTTTCATGAACTTGGGCTCGCAAACCATTATTTGTATGAAAGAAAGCCTGAAAACGAAAATCAAGATTTGAGCGTCGCCGCATACGACGTTCTTAAAAAATGACGGAAGAAAAAAGATGATGGGCAGGGTGCAGGAATAAAAATGCCTTCACGAGCGTATAATTCCCATTATTATTCCCTAAGGTGAGTCAAAGCGAGAGAGACGTAAGACGCTTGTGAATAGGGATAAGGAGGGAGGGGGGGATGTGAGGTGGCATTAGAGCGAGAAGAACGATGACTGGTGAGTAGTCCGCGGTCGTCTCGTGGTAGCCGGTGCAAGAAAGGCCACTGACCGCCCCCGGCAAGGCTCTTCTCTCCTCTACATGGTCCCCATCCTTCTTCACCTTAATTTTTTTTCTCCTATTTATCATTTCGTCTTTTTAACTTTTTCTCCTTCTTTTCCTTTTCTTCTTCTTCGAGTTGTTCGTCCACGGCGACGGCTCTGCTCTCCCGTTCGAGCATTCCCCGTACGTGGATCGCACGCACTCGCGAATGCGTGCGTTACTTGGAAAAGTTGGATGAGAGACGACAACACGTGAAGAAGAAGAAGAAGAAGAAGAACGTGAGGTTTTGCGGAGAGTGCGTGCGTGTGTGGCGTGGGGCGACGCGGATGCCATAAATGTAACCGCGATGTTGCTCACGGTTCCGAGGGGGACGCGATGAGAAAAAGAAATAACCATGCGCGGGGCGAGAAGATGCGGAGGAAAGGAAGGAAAAGGAAAAAGAACACAAAGACGAAAGGAAACGAGAGGAAAAAGAAAAGAAAAGCATGATAAATTATATGAAGAAAAAAAGCAGCGAATAAGATTTTTTTTAAATACAACTCTACGAAAATACGAAAATGAGGGGATTAGGAAATGAGAACTGGAACGAAAAGAAACAAGAGAACGACTAAGAACAGAGTATAAAGAAAATTGAAACTACGATAAGATAGAAAAGGACAAGAATGTAGAGTTAAGGACATGAAAATTATGCGAAGGATTCTCGATTTTATCATCACCACAAAACACATCACTGAAAAGAAGATTTTGTTGGAAAAGATCGATATTTTTTTTTATTCGTTTGACTAAACGTTTTTTTGAAAAATCACAAAAATTTTGTCATTGCGGCGAGAAATATTCTAGAAAGTCTCTTCGAAAACAAATTTTTTGCATTCCAATCGTAAATTTTGCTGACAGTTTCGTTAGGAATAAAAAATATTGTCAAAATTACGAAAATTTTGAAATTATCCAAAAATATTTACACACACACTGAAAAGAAGATTTTGTTGGAAAAGATCGATGTTTTGTTGGATTCGTTCGACTATCCAAACGTTTTTCTCAAAAATCACAAAAATTTTGTCATTGCGGCAAGAAATATTCTAGAAATTCTTTTCGAAAAGCAAATTTTTGTCATTCCAATCGTAAATTTTGCTGACAGTTCCGTTAGGAATAAAAAATATTGCCGAAATTACGAAAATTTTGAATTTATCCAAAAATATTTAGTTTTCCGTGTTGAACAAAAAATCGACGTTTTTTGACAATATTTAATTTTCAGTATTTCCAAACAAGAGTATGACAGAACCCTTAGCCGTTCGAAAACCGAATTTACTGAAAGAAAAAAATTGTAAAAATGAATTATCAAAATAATAAATAAAAATAAAAAATTTCGTTGCATTCCAACGATGCAAACACAGTAGGCACACAAAACAATGTCTAGCGCAATGCCCATCGTTTTCCGGAGCCAGCGCCTCGAAGTATATTTGGCGAATCACCAAACGTCGATTTTCCCTTTTATTTGTGTCGTCACCATTACGCCTGCTGTCGCTGCGAAAAAGATCAACAGCACTATTACAAGCACGTTTCCGCCGCTCGTGAAGCCTCGAATCGATTCTTCATGAGAGATTCTTCAGACAGGGCCTCCCTCAAAATTGCATCTTATCCAGAACTTTAACGACCACACTGTGAAAATAAATTGGAACAAAGGAATCAATTATTTTTTGTTTCGCTCCTTTTATCATCAATTTTATAATTTGCTTTTCGTGTATACACGAAATTTTTCTATAATTTTCAATTTTTCTATAAATATAAAAAAAAAACTTCTACAAATCTTTTGATAATTTTTCTAGACTGAAAATTAAATATTGTCGAAAAACGTCGATATTTCAACACGGTAAACTAAATATTTTTGTATAATTTCAAAGGTTCCGTGTTTTGACAATATTTTTGTATAATTTCAAAATTTCCATAATTTTGACAATATTTTTGTACAATTTCAAAATTTCCGTAATTTTGACAATATTTTTGTATAATTTCAAAATTTTCGTAATTTTGAAAATATTTTTGTATAATTTCAAAATTTCCTTAATTTTGACAATATTTTTTATTCCCAACGGAACTGTCAGCAAAATTTACGATTGGAATGACAAAACCTTGCTCATCGAAGGGACTTTCTAGAATATTTCTTGCGGCAATGACAAAATTTGTGTGATTTTTCAAAAAAAAAGTTCACTCGAACGAATCCAAAAAAATATCGATATTTTCCAACAAAATCTTTTTTTCAGTGTATCGGTTCGTAACGTCAAAATATTTTTTGCTCTCCTATCCATCCATTTCGTTTCTCGGCACAAAACTCGAATTCTTGGTTCGTGAGACGTGAAATGATGCTTAAAGATTTATCGCTTCGTATTAAATCAACGTCCATCTCCTAGGAAGAAGATTCTGAAAGCCACAAGCAGGCAGACGCAGGATTCTCGATTATGGGAGTAATCCAAGAGCCTGCGATACGTTTTTCTGCCTCTATTTCTACGCTCCTCTTTTATTCTTCCCTCTGATTCTTCAATTTCTATATTCTTGTACTATTAAGTCGTTCTTCTGGAGTGACCACTACTCGCAGGTGCCCTGCTCTTGAGAGGAAAACGATGCAGAGAGGGAAACGCGGGGACGGGGAGGCAGAACTCGCTTAGCCGCAAAGAGAAGCTGAAGTATTCTTCTTCAAACGCTCACACACACACGCACACACACATGTCTGCTGAGAGATCATCGTCATCCTTATATCGCTCTGTCTCCCTCTTTCCCTGCTTCTCTTTCTCTCTCTCCCTCTTTGTCCCGTTCTCTCGCTCTCTCTGCTTCTTCTGATCTTTCCATCTTCTTTGCACACTCGTTCTTCTGCTCTTACACTCACTCGAGGGGTTTCTTGACATTACGACTACTACGAATTTTTTGCTCTCAGCCTAGTCTACGATGAAAATGGATCGAGAGGATTACAATTTTACAAAGTTCCATTCACGTTCCACGATGTTAAACGCTCATTTTATTTCTTATTTTTGCCAAAATTGCAACTCATGACTAATGAGAAGGCAATAACGTTTCGTTCGCCGTAAACCGTATTTCATTCGCACGCGTGATCATGCAAAGTCGGAATCGTTAGAATGCAGAGAGAAGTGATTATTTTTTATGGCAAAGGACAAAATTTTGATGCAGTATTTTTCAAGGATTGTGGGAGAGTCTTCTTTGCCATTCGGAAATTAAATTTACTGAAAAAATTGCAACAAGTGCATTAATTACTAAAATAATGAATGACAAATATTTTTTTCATTTTATTCTAACGATGCAAACTTCAGTATTATAAACAATCATCCAGTGATTTAAAATGTATAACGATCTTGAAGTTCGCATCAATGGAATCCAACGAAAAGTCATTATTTTTTATAGCAGAGGATAAAATTTTGATACATTATTTGTCAAGGATTATGGGAGAGTCTTCTTTGCCATTCGGAAATTGAATTGACTGAAAAAATTGCAACAAGTACATTAATTATCAAAATAATGAATGGAAAATATATTTTTTTTTCGTTGTATTCGAACGATGCAAACTTCAGTATCAAAAATGATAAAACATTGAAACAAATGGAGAAATTTAATATTTTGCATCACTTACTGGAAAAAAAAGATCCGACTCCATCCGGCGTCACCGAGCTACTCAAGTTTCGTATGGAAACAGAGACCCTCGTTTTCCACAGTTATTTAAAGACACACTCTTTCGAAGATGGCCCTTTTGCTGCTCGACAGACACGAACTCGTTACTGTCACGTCCTTGCACTTCGAACCTCGTATTTTCCGAGCTGCTTCGTTCCTTCAAAAGTATACAACAAAGCGAGCAGTGATGCATTGAAATCGCTTTTCAGAATCACGAATCAAACTTCTCAAAATAACGATTTAAATAAATTTCGTTAAATCTCGCATTTATTAATTACACTGATAAGAATTTTTTTTTGGAAAAGATCGATATTTCGTTGGATACGTTCGACTAAACTTTTTTTTGAAAAATCACACGAATTTTGTCATCGCAGCAAGAAATATTCTAGAAAGTCCCTTCGAAACGCAAATTTTTGTCACTCCAATCGTAAATTTTGCCCACAGTTCCGTTGGAAATAAAAAATGTTGTCAAAATTACGGAAATTCTGATATTATACAAAAATATTGTCGAAAATACGGAAATTCTGAAATTATACAAAAATATTGTCAAAATTACGGTAATTTTGAAATTTTACAAAAATATTGTCAAAATTACGGAAATTTCGAAATTATACAAAAATATTGTCAAAATTACGGAAATTTTGAAATTATACAAAAACATTTAGTTTACCGTGTCGAAAAACATATCGACGTTTTTTGACAACATTTCATCGTCAGTGTCCAAATCTTCGTGTTAACTTTGCATCTCAAATGCGACAGATCCGACGAGGAAGATCCGAAAAAATTCTTCATGCCCAGTCTCTCTTTTTCCCTTCTATATAGAAATAGCAAGAGTTACCATCCTCGTACATATATAAAGTTCTAGTATAAAATTCGAGATTCAGTGGCGATAGCGAGCAAATAGTATGAAAGGGAGAGAGAGAGAAGGGAAAACCTCCGCAAAACGTTGCGCATTGCGTCTTAGAGTCGGAGAGAGGGATGGCCCACTCGAATCTATATCCCCATACACGTATGGGGAATTCCATGGGAATTCACACTTTTTCTGGCTATTCATGGTTCCCAGCCTTGGGCAGTGGAGAATCAAAATTTTTCTTTCGATTAAAAAAAACAAAACAAAAAAAAACTGGACGAAATATCAATGAAAAAAGAAAAATTACATTTTGGAAATATTTCCTGATCCGATGTCTGTGTGTGTTTCTTAATATTGTCGATCCTTTTCATTCGTGAGCATCAGGGCGAATCAATTTACTCGCGAAATATAATGATCCATCGAACAGTCTAGACCATTCGGCCTGGAATTCCCCATGGGCCTATATAGAGTACATAATGTTGGCAATCTGCACGTATGTGCATCGTAACTGTACATAGTTCACTAGACAAGCTACTGCAGGTTGCAGGTGGTCAACCCCTCGCTTTTCCCGCAGTAAACTTTTTCGTATAACCAATTGAAACTCTAGATACGCGCCATTTTTTCAGGCTCCAGATGTTTGTCAGTCCTAAAAACGCGATCCCTTGATCCTTCGTACTTTTTTCATTCGGTGATTTTTTGTTATTGATCAAATTATTTCATTTTGCTTCCTCGCACATGTAGAGGAAGCTATGTGACGTTGAAATTTTCTTTTTTCTTCACTTTTCAATGACAATGTGCTTAAAATTTCCCAAAACATCGAAAAACCGTATTTAGAAAAAATGTCCGCATGTGTGGGTGCGTTCTGGCACTGTAAAATTCAAACGTTCATAACTCGAGAACGGTTCGTGCTACAGGGCTCCCTTTTTGCACAGACGTTAATCCATACAAGCTCTTCATTCTCTGAGAATTTCGTTGGAATTGCTAGAAAAATCGGAATTCTACGGAATTTTGAAATTTTCAAAAAAACGGTGTCGACGCTCTAACTTCCGCAAATTTTAAGATTCATTACCAATTTTTTTTTTATAAATAGAGAATTATGATAGGAAAGTTGGTATTGGATTTGGGAAAAATCGGTTGAACGGTTTGAATTATATGATTTTTCGAATTTCACGAAATTTTGAGTTTTTTGAAAAATCGTCCAACCGCTCTAACATCTGCAAATTTTGTAAAATATCGTGTACAAGTCTCTACTTCCTCTTTACTTTCTACAAAAATTGTCGAAATAATATAATTCGAATCCAAATACAAAAAACGCTGCAAATTAAAAATTGAAAATGCATCAAGAAATTTCGAAATTTCTCGATCGCGTCCTAAATAGTTAATAAGAAAATCTTTCGCTTAACGGGTGAAAAAACTGGATTGAAATGCACATTGTTCGATGTCATGAGAAAGAAGCTTTTATCCAGACACAAATGCAGTGTTACTATGCATAAGCCAAGTGAATTGAAAATCACTCAATCGTTGCTGCTTGCTGGGAAACGAACGAGTGCGCTGGTCGGTTTCGTATAACGAGACTGTGAACAAAACAGAGAGCCAGTCTGTTCTCGTGCAACGTGGGTACAAAAAGCTTTACATACATAAACTCCAACGTTATATATACACGCAGGGTTTTTAGTGGATTTGTGAAGAAGTTTCGTCAGGGATACTAGGGCGTGAACCCCCAGCTCTTTAGTGTTGTGTGTTATTTCTGGAGCGCACATTTAACGACCCTGGATCATTCAATCATCGACTCACATGGCTTGAATCCATATTCCACGTGAAAGCGAAGCTCTGCCAATGAAAAGAAGCAATTCATTACTCCGTACACAATGAAATAAATTGGACGATTGTAAAAGTTAAAGTGCGAGTTGGAGTTACGCGCGCGATCAATTCGATGAATGAAAGTTCGTTCTTGCTGTCGCGGCGCGTTCTGCTTCCGTTATCGCGCAATACTCAGCCGTTAAAAAAATCTACACTGAAAATTAAATTTTGTCGTAAAACGTCGAGATATTTCGTTCAACACGGTAAACTAAATATTCCATTTTGATCACACTGAAAAGAATATTTTGTTGGAAAAGATCGATATTTCGTTGTATACGTTCGACTAAACGTTTTTTTTGAAAAATCACAAAAAATATGTCATTGCAGCAAAAAATATTTTAGAAAGTCCCTTCGAAGAGCAAATTTCTGTCATTCCAATCGTAAATTTTACCGACAGTTCCGTTGGGAATAAAAAATATTATCAAAATTACGAAAATTATGAAATTATCCAAAAATTCAATTTTTCGTTGCATTCCAAGGATGCAACGAAACATCGTATGAAAATTAATGTAATCCCGAGCAGACGAGAATTCCTTTTTTTAACGATGTTGAAATTTGCATCGTTGGAATGCAACGAAAAATTGAATTTTTATTCATTATTTTGATAATTAATGCAATTTTCACAAATTTTTTTTTTCAGTCAATTTTTGCGGAAATTTTGCTCTCTGCTTCACAAAATGATCAGTTTTCGTTGCATTTCAACGATTCGAACTTCAACGTCGTTTTTTTCTGCCATTCACGATTGTCCGATAATTTGAAGTTCGTTTGAAAAATTCAAACTGACTGGAAAAAGTTGCAACGAAAGAATAACGACAATTTTGTTGGAAAACTCTGTTGTAAATAAATAATTTATCCTCGGCAGTAGTTCGGCCTACTTTTTTAGATCGTGGCTTATGAATTTTGCACTCGAGAGTGGATCGACGCTCAGGGGGAGAGAGATTTCGAGTGGAAGACAATTAATGAGTAGAAAAGTGATCTCTTCCCATCTATCTCGTGGGTTCAGGAGGTCAGAACGGTGAAAACCGCAGGCTTTTTTTTACCTGTGTCATTGAATATTCGGTCCCCTTGCTCACTGGGGGATAATATCTCTCTCTCTCTTCCTCTTTATCTCTATTCTCTACATCTACCCCTACAAGCCGCAGCTGTCGAGACAGTCGCGAGGTGAAAGGGGAAGCTGGAAGCGATCCAAAAAGGGCTGAAGAAGGGGCGATGAAAATCGCGTGTGCACTGCAGATAAAAAACAATTTGTCACGCGATCAACGTCCGATTTTTGTTAACACAACAATTCCAATCCAGAACGAAGGAAAAAAACGTCGATATTTCGTTTAACACGGTAAATTAAATATTTTTATTCATTATTTTGATAATTAATTTTTACCATTTTTTTTTCTTCAGTAAATTCGGTTTTCGAATGGCAAAGAATTCTGTCATACTGTTCTTAACAAATTCTTATGAAATTATGCGCTCTGTTTTAAAAAATAATTAATTTTCGTTGCATTTCAACGATGCCAACTTCAACGTCGTAAATTTCATTGCATATTTATTTTTTTCGCAATGGCTCGTGGTCCGTGACATACGAGTCACTTTGGTGTTTAGAAAAATGACCAGAATTCTCTCTCGTCATCATAGTCTACGATGTGCAACGCAAGAAAAACAAAAACCTGAGAAGATTGCTCCGGAGCGGATCCCTTAAAGATGTGGAGTTTGTTTATCCGATGTCTCGCGAGACGCAGTCCAGAAAAAAGAGTGAGAGAGAACGCTGGAGAAGAAGAGAGATATCTGAATTATTAAGGCGCCGTTTATGCCTTGGGAAGATGAGAGACTTTATCTTTTTTTTTTTTACTACTTTTACCCTGTGGGTACTTGAAAAACATGGAAAGGCGATGGTTCACAGCTGGTCCCTCTTGTGGAAGATACTTGTAGGCCAGTTCCCCGGAATCTTTTCAATCTTGACGCTACTCCACAGCAGCGATGTTTGTTGCAAAATTTTGTTCATTTTTATCCGGATCACAAGTCCCAATGAAATGTGTTTAAAAAATCGAAATTTCCAATCTCCACGGAATTAAAAAAAAAAACAAAAAAAATAATTTTTATTTTTTATTTTAATAATTAATGCACTTGTTGGAATTTTTTCAGTTAATTCAGTCTTCGAATGGCAAAGGAGACTTTTCCATAATCCTTGACAAATACTGTATCAAAATTTTGTCCTCTGCTATAAAAAATAATAACTTTTCGTTGCGTTCCAACGATGCAAACTTGAAGATCGTGAAATCCTCGTGGCCCGTTTTACATACAATCCTTATATGTGTTTCTTAGTACGTGGGAATTAAGATCTCTTTTTCCCTTCGAACGGCACTCCACGTATGAAAACCATGCGCGATCCCAGTTTGAATAGCTGTAAGAATATTTTCTTGCTCCCGTTAATCCGGAATCTCTTTTCTTGATTGAAGAATACGAAGAGATCGAGAAGACGAATGAGAAAAGTTGTTGGCAAGAAATATGCCGCCAAGGCGCCGAGCGGGATATGAAAAATAATAATTAATGCTCATCCAAGTAGCCATTGTCTCGTTCTTCTCGAGAGTATTCAGAGTTTCCACAAGTCATGCATACTTACGGTGATTGAGGAAACTTTATCGTTAAGTGGATTGAGAACATTTGGAAAGGACTTTTTTTTCAACTCAAACTTTAGCTTTGTCGAAAAATCATTTCTCACATGAGGAATTTCCCATTGAAAAGCCTTGAAATTGTTCGTTAACGAAAAACACATTTTCACGATATTTTCCAATTTTGTTTAATTTGGAAAAGAATTTTTTTTCCAACACAAACTTTAGCTTGGTTGAAAAATCATTTATTACATGAGGAATTTCCCATTGAAAAGCCATGAATTCGTTTATTAACAAAAAAACACATTTTTACGAAGTTTTTCAATTTTGTTCAATTTGTAAAAAAGAAATTTTTTTCCAACACAAGCTTTAGCTTTGTCGAAAAATCACTTATTACATGAGGAATTTTCCATTGAAAAGCCTTGAATTTTTAAATTAACGAAAAAACACATTTTTACGAAGTTTGTCAATTTTGTTTAATTTGGAAAAGAATTTTTTTTCCAACACAAACTTTAGCTTTGTCGAAAAATCATTTCTCACATGAGGAATTTCCCATTGAAAAGCCTCGAATTCGTTTATTAAGAAAAAACACATTTTCACGATATTTCCCAATTTTGTTTAATTTGTAAAAAGAATTTTTTTCTAACAAAAACTTTAGCTTTGTCGAAAAATGCCTTATTACATGAGGAATTTTCCATTGAAAAGCCTTGAATTTTTTAATGAACGAAAAACGCGTTTTTTCATGATATTTCGCAATTGTTTAACAATAAAAAACGAATTTCCGGAGATTTCTGTCTCTTATTCAACTGAATATCAGAATGATCAATTTCCACTTTCGTGAACTCGCAACACCGGATCGTTCCATCCGGGTAAACACGACAAGGATCTCAATGTTCGGGGTGTACATACATATATAAAATGCGTAACGAAAGCCCGAGAGTGGAACGAGGAGCGCGTTGAAGGATGCGAAGCGTCGAACCAGCCAGTAAATGCAATCCTCCTTTTTTTTTTTTTCTTTTTTTACTTTTCCTATACTCGTATCCCCTTTCGCAAGCACTCGACCAAGAAGCAATGTCGTTCGCTTTTATTACGTTTTGTTTTTGCTCCGGTTACTCCAATATTTACGCTACAAACCCTTTTTTCTTGTACGATTGCGCAAATTTTATAAACGACTTAACGAAAACGCGAGACAATCTTTTCCACCATCGCTTTTGACTTTTTAATTAAATAAACAAAATTTTTATTGATTGGGAAGATATTTTGCTTATTTCCAGCAATTTTTGACATTTGAGCATCGTTTTTCGAGGAGGATTTTTACCGAGATTTTTACGAGAACGATGGACAGAATCGAACTGTTGAGCGCTTACGAACTTTTTCGTAAAAGAAAACCCAAAAAATTAAAATTTATTCAACAGATTCAAATTTAAAAATTAAGCATTTGAATTCTATAATTTCAACAACTTTTCTAGAAAGTTAAGAGGCAGTACAGACTTGTGCACAACATTTTACAAAATTTGCAAAAATTAGAGCGGTTGAACGATTTTTCAAAAAACTCAGATTTTCGTAAAATTCGAAAAATCATAAAATTTCAACCGTTCAACCGATTTTTTCCAAATTCAATACCAACCTTCCTATTATGATTCTCTATTTAAAAAAAAAAAAAGTAGTAAGGAATCTTAAAATTTGCGGAAGTTAGAGCGTCGACACCGTTTTTTTGAAAATTTCAAAATGACGTAGAATTCCGATTTTTCTAGCGATTCCAACAAAATTCTCAGAGAATGAAGAGCTCGTATGGATTCACGTCTGTGCAAATCGGGAGCCCTGTAGCTCAAACCGTTCTCGAGTTATGAACGTTTGAATTTTACAGTGCCAGAAGAAACACACACACACATCTCGACATTTTTTCTAGATATGATTTTTTGATGTTTTGCAACATTCTGAACACGTTGACATAGCTTCCTCTATGAGGAAGCAAAAATCAGTGTATTTATTTGGGCAGCCATATATATTTTTGATAATGACGAAAGCAAACCGTCGAATTGAACAGAAAATATATGACACTAACGAGTTCACGATATCGTACACGCAGTATCCGTTACAAACGGAAAATTGTTGCGCGACTGAGTCATCGAAGATCATTAAAAAGTAGCGGCCAAGAGACTCGACGATCGGAGGGATACATAAGAAAAGAATGTTAAGAACCGGATACTATCTCGTAGTGCCCTCTCTTGTCATTTTTTCGTATCCACAATACACACACGTGTACACACAGAGTTTTATGACTAGAAAATCATTTGTATATCAAAAACGTCGTACGCGATAACAAATTTTCTCACTCCGCAATATTTATAATCAACCCGACGACCAGAATTCAAAGTTTTGATATTTTATTTCTCTCTCATTCGTACACGACTTGAAAAAACATTTTTCGAACAATTTTTCATTCACTGAAAAGAAGATTTTGTTGGAAAAGATCGATATTTCGTTGGGTACGTTCGACTAAATGTTTTTTTTGAAAAATCACAAAAATGTTGTCATTGCAGCAAGAAATATTCTAGAAAGTCCCTTCGAAACGCAAATTTTTGTCATTCCAATCGTAAATTTTGCCGACAGTTCCGTTAGGAATGAAAAATATTTTCAAAATTACGAAAATTTTGAAATTATCGAAAAATATTTAGTTTACCGTTTTGAGCAAAATATCAACGTTTTTTGACAACATTTGATTTTCAGTGTTCCATTTCCTCTGCAGAGAATATAATTATGTGAAAATATGAAATTGCACTAATTACACTTTGAAATGTGAATTTATATGTTCGTCCGAATATACGAGGGAGCAACAAGAATTTGAGAAAAAAAATGGTAATTTGTTGCATCCTGCGATTAAGTTGACCGCCATCGTTGCCCGATCGACGTTACACACATCCTCTCTCTCTCTTGCTCGCTTCGTGCTCATTTAAATTGGATAAGGGAAAGAGCGAGAGAAAGGTCACGTGCTTTTTGACCCTGAGAAAGGATTCACGAGGATATAATTATCGATCCCCTCGCGAAGGTTAAAGTCTCGGAAAACTTACTCGAAACAAATCCCTTCTCCCTACATACGAAAAGTAATGAAAAAAAACCATTTTGACGTTCGCATCGTTGGAATGCAACGAAAAGTGATTTTTTTTTATATCAGAGGACAAAATTTTGATACAGGATTTGTCAAGGATTACGGGAGAGACTCCTTTGCCATTCGGAAATTGAATTTACTGAAAAAATTGCAACAAGTGCATTAATTATCAAAATAATGAATGACAAATATTTTTTTCATTTTATTCCAACGATGCAAACTTCAGTATCATAATCAATCATCCAGTGATTTAAAAAGTATAACGATCTTGAAGTTCGCATCGTTGGAATGCAACGAAAAGTGATTATTTTTTATATCAGAGGACAAAATTTTGATACAGGATTTGTCAAGGATTATGGGAGAGTCTTCTTCGCCATTTGAAAAGTGAATTTACTAAAAAAAATTGCAACAAGTGCAATAATTATCAAAATAATGAATGGAAAATATTTTTTTCATTGTATTCCAACGATGAAAACTTCAGTATCATAATCAATCATTCAGCAATTTAAAAAGTACAACGATCTTGAAGTTCGCATCGATGGAATCCAACGAAAAGTCATGATTTTTTATAGCAGAGGACAAAATTTTGATACAGGATTTGTCAAGGATTATGGGAGAGTCTTCTTTGCCATTCGAAAAGTGAATTTACTGAAAAAATTGCAACAAGTGCATTAATTATCAAAATAATGAATGGAAAATATTTTTTTCGTTGTATTCCAACGATGCAAACCTCAGTATGATGAAAAAAAAGTTTTCGGTTGTTGCAGTAGTTTGACGATTATCAACGTACGAATTGAATGGTATTTTCCTTTCTGTTTCAGTTACTCTCCAAGAGCCAAGGTTCATTACTCAGCCATCTGGAGTGAGCAACATTTTGATAGAAAATCGAACAAAAATTCTGCAATGCATGGCACGCGGTAAGTTCTGATTGAACATTCACTTTTTCATCCTTTTTCCCTTTGTTCAACGCAAAGATGACGTCGTGCAGGTGGCTAGCGACCAAAGTTTCTCGTGAAATATCGAATAACGTCGACGATAGTGGGATGTGAACACTGGCCAGATGAAGCCATAAAGTTCTGTTCGATATATGCACGCCCATAGGCTGTTCCTAGCCAAATGGCTATAAACCCGAATCCATCGATTCGATCCTTCCTCCAAATTTATTTCTCCCGTTCTCAAGTGTCATCGAGACTCTGCCATATTCGCTGAGATAATTTTCGTAATCCTACAAAAAACTGGATTTTTCTTCACCTGACCACAATTTTTTCAAATCTAAATTCCCATTTTTTTTATTCAATTTTTTTTCCTTCACAATTTCATTTCATGTCAAAATAAAAAAAAAGTTAAGAAAAAAAAAACGAACGCAGCATCTGTAGAGATTCTTTGAAAAAATATCTCAACATCGAAAAATTAGAATGCGAAAGGATTTTCCGTTCGATTCGACATTGAACTCCCTTTACATCGAGTCTCGTAACGTGATATCGTGACCCTCTGTGACAATAAGTAAAGTATAGTAACGTGAGGTGCTTGTATCGAAAAAAAAAAAATGAAGCAAAAACGTGAAAAAAAAAAATGGACGAACAGATTCAAGAAATCTTGCCAGACGAGAATTCCGTGAACAATGAACTCCTTACAATCAAATATTCTCGCGTTAATCGTCGCGGTGGAAAAATGGTGAATCGATAAATTCTGAATGGGAAGAAAACCGGTTTGAGAAAAATGAGAATTGTTTTTTTTTTTTTTAAGGCTACCCCCAACCGAAGTACAGATGGTTCAAGGACGGTGTCCCTTTGAGCAACGAGCTCACGTCCGATACTTTTTGGCGGATTCAAAGCCCACGTCGAAAGGACGCCGGTGTTTATTATTGCGTAGCTACGAACGACGTTGGATCGATTTTCAGCGAAAGGGTCACATTTTCCGTAGCTTGTGAGTACTCTCCCATTTTTATCTTTTTATTACTCGCGATATATTTGTAATCAGCGTTCCATTTTGTATTTTGACGCTCGCCACGCAGATTTCCATTTTTTCTCGTTTATTATTTTTATTATTTTATTTTTTAGTTTATTATTTTTTATGAACAATTAATTGAGTTGATGAAATTCAATTTTTTCCGCAGCACATTCGAACTACCGGTTTGAATTTTATTCCATTCTTCAAAATAGTCGAAATCTGCGGAATCGATTGCGGATCGCGAAAAACGAAAACTCATTATTTTTTAAAGCAAAATTTCATGCACTATTTGTTCAGAAAAGTGGGACAGAATTTTTTGCCATTGGAAAACCGAATTGATTAAAAAAAAAAAAAATGGAAAAAGTGCATGAATTATCGAAAAATGAAAATTAAGAAAATTCAATTAAATTTAATTAATAAATTCAATAAAAGAATTTAATGAATAATTTAAGTAATACACGAATTAAATTTAATCAATAAATTAATTCAGTTTGGATTAATAAATTAATTCATTTTTAATTAATAAATTAATTCAATTTTAATTAATAAATTAATTCAGTTTTAATTGATAAATTAATTCAATTTTAATTAATAAATTAATTCAATATTAATAAATAAAATCATTTGATTCAATTGATAAATTTGATCAATAAATTTAATATTTGATGCAAGAAAATGAATTTTTATTGTAAAAAAATTAAAGAAAAATTAATTTTTCGTTGCTTTATACGATGCAAACTTCACTATATGGTCGTGATAATGTGTTAATGTTTATGGGTGGTATTTTCATTTATTTAAAGATATGGGAGTTTTCGAAAATTTAACCGACATCGAGGTAGAAGTGCAATCCGGAAGTGCAGCGATATTGGAGCTGCCACCGATCGACAGTGACCCAACACCGGACGTAACGTGGTCGACGTTGAACGAGCCAATCCCTTACGAGATTCAATACGCGACGAGTCAGCACAAACTTCTCATCCTCAATGTATCGGAAAAAAATGAACGGATTTACAAAGCACGAGCCACCAATACACAAATTGGCAAAGAAGAAAATGGACCACTTTTCAAGCTGCGAGTTACCGGCGATTCCAATTACGAGGTTGCACCTTCGATCATCGTCAAGCCTCGCGATATGCAAATCATCAAAGACCAACCGGTCACCTATTTAGATTGCATCGCGAATGCAAGGTAAATATCCTCTCGAGTTGATATTCTTCATAATCATAAAAACGTGCTATCTGAAAATCAGACTTTTTTGGAAGAGATCGATATTTTGTTGGATACGTGCGTCTGAACGTTTTTTTTTTTGAAAAATCACAAAAATTTCGTCATTGCAGCAAGAAATATACTAGAAAGTCCCTTCAGAAAACAAGTTCTTGTCATTCCAATCGTAAATTTTGCTGATGCCAAAATATCGATCTTTTTCAACGAAATATTCTTTTCAGTGTGATAAAAATAAAATCGACAATTAAATTGTCAGTCAAAAAATTCGATTTACTCGATCGAAAAATCCAATCAAATATTCACAACTTTTGTGTTTATTCATTCGAAACTGATGGTAATTACCAAAGGCGCATAATTAACGATTGAAAATTAGATTTAATGAAAAATCGTTTCCACTGAAAAGAAGATTTCGTTGGAAAAGATCGATATTTTGTTGGATACGTTCGTCTAAACGTTTTTTTTTTTAATCAAAAAAATGTTGTCATTGCAGCAAGAAATATTCTATAAAGTCCCTTTTGGAAAGCAAGTTTTTGTCATTCCAATCGTAAATTTTGCTGAGAGTTTCGTTAGGAATAAAAAATATTGTCAAAATTACGAAAATTTGAATTTGAGTCAAATTTTCAGTGTTATCGTTCCTGTTGGTTGGAAATCTTGATAAAATGCTGGTTCTTGTTTTTTCAGATCACTCCACGAACTCCAAACGATATGGACCAAAGATGGCATTCCGATCGAAAATGCTCAGATAGTTTACAGCTTCAACGACTCTTGGAACAGGACTCTCGCCCTTATATTGGCGAATCTCACTTACACTGGCGTCTACACTTGTCACGTTGATTTACGTGGCGGAGGCTATCCAAGTGTAAATGCCAGTGCCAAAATCGATGTCTTTGGTAAGAATTATCACCCATTTCGTGAAAACATTGATTTCTATACTTTCTACATAATCGAGCACTTTTTTTCAAATTTATTATATTTTTCCATGGCCGTTTTAATAGATTTAACAAACACGAAAATCCAAACAGCCTTAATGGTCGCATGGGGTTAATTTTACCCCAGCCGCTATCGACCCACGACACGTAATAGAAATTTTGAGAAAATGGCACTTTTGACAATCCTTATCGGTAGTTTGAACCTTCTAGTAGGGAGCCTCGTCGTTATTATTTGAAAGGGCGCGTTAGTTCAGTTTTGGAAGCCGTAGGAAGCGAACGGTGAAAAATCTGGGCTCTACTTTTTGGAACGTTCGCTAATTTACCAGTTCCACCTGATAGCATGCTATTTCAGACTTATGAAACGATTTTTTCTTTTTTCAATAAAAAATTACAATTTCTGCATTATTTTTTGTGAAAAAAAAACGTAATTTTTGCAGAATTTTTATTTTTCGACATATTTTTAATATTAAAAATTGCACAAATTGAATAAAATCGTCGTGGTCGTTGCTCAAGGTTTAAAAATACATTTTAGAATTTTTATTTCATTTTTTTTCACCATTTTTCAACTATTTATCCGCTTGGAAAGTGAGTGGGGTCGATAAAAGCCCCAATGACTATTATGTCACCATCTGGAAATATGACTCGTTAAATAATGTCTGAACGATCGATGTTCTGTGTCGTTATTCAAACGAATGAAAAACAATGAGAAAAACTTTTTTTTCTTCTACATTTGTCTAATTTATTCGAATTATCGTAATGGCAATAGAAAAACCGACTTTCGTCAACGAACTTAAACGCGAGACTCACAGCGATTATGGATCTGTGGTTAAATTACCCTGCGATGCTGTGGGTGTCCCGAGCCCGAAAATCAGCTGGTTCTTCAACGCCGAACCAGTCGATCATCTGCTGGGCAACAAGTAAGAAAAATTGTCAAACTAAATATAATTTTAATTAATTAATTAATTGAGAAAAAGTATTTTTTTTTTTTATTTCTTGGGCTCAAGGAACTGAACTAAATTGGTCGAAACTTTTTTCCAGATTGGACATGGAAGAGGACGGTTCTCTAACGATAAAGAGACTGACGATGGAATTTTCAGGAATGTTTCAATGTCTGGCGTCGAACGACGCGGGCGAAGCATCGAGCTACACTTGGCTGAAGGCAAAAAGTACGAATAATTTATTTCTTCACAGTTTGTCGAAGCGAAAAATTGAAAAAAAAAAAAAAAAAAATTGATTCGCATTAAAATTTGATAAAAATGAGAAAAAAAATGAAATCGTTGAATTTGGCATTGCGCGACGAAAATGTCACGTCGGGGGTTTAACGAATTGGTATTTTTGTGTGGGAACAGCGCAAGTAAAGGAGATCGTAAGGAAAAGGGTGGCGCGAAGGGCAGCCGGCTACAACGTAGTCCGAGCTCGCCAATCGGACGGCCGCTTAAAGTTCTTTCAATATCCGGAGAGTAAGAAAACCAAAAAGCCAAGAATCATTTTTCAGAAGTCTTGAAAATTTCACGATAGTTTAGATTTTTTTTATTTTCCATTAATTATCATCACCATTTTGTTGATTATTGTTTTGCCAATGGTTTTTTATTTATTTATAAGGCACAAAAATGCTTGAAAATATTCCACACACTTTTTTAGTATTGCTTATGTTTTTTTTTTTTTCGTTAATTATTGGTAATTAGATTTTTACGACAATTTATCGGCGGTGGAGAATTTTGTTATTTTGGAATGAAAGTTTGCGAGTTTGGTTGAATGTTTTTGTTTTTTTTTATCCATTGGTTTAGTTATCAACGTCGATTGCTCGGTTGATCGATATTTATTTCCTGCTATGGCCACCGCGCGAAATATCGCGGCGATGCACACGTTCGCAAGGATTTTGGGACTGGCCAGTACGATCGACGAGCTTCCTCCATTTTTTCTTTTTTTTTTTCTTTTGTTATTCCATTTTTTCGGTTTTTTATTTTTTATATAGAATTTTTTTTTTTGTCTCTCTAGAGCTCGTTGCATGATGATGAATTCGCGTGAATAACGTAAAATTAAATACTCATTGTTTTCAGCCTCGGTTCCCGTTATCGAAAACCCACCGAGCAACGTCACCATCCTCGATGGCAAAGAGGCTACGAT
This sequence comes from Hyposoter didymator, assembly GCA_037952995.1. Classification (NCBI taxonomy): domain Eukaryota; kingdom Metazoa; phylum Arthropoda; class Insecta; order Hymenoptera; family Ichneumonidae; genus Hyposoter; species Hyposoter didymator. The sequence goes on along the minus strand of JBAJMU010000003.1, from coordinate 11,040,768 downwards.
GAGCTGCCGCGCCATCGCAGCGCCAGTTCCTAATACCACTTGGATTTATAATGGTAATTTAATGACTTCTCTTCATTTACATTCTTAATCTTTATTCTCACGGCTGCAGCGATAGGAAAGAAATATTTCGTTTAAACTCGAATCAGCTTTCTCGGCTCGCAGTCGTACGAGATTTTTTTCTAAGTTGGAGCTACTTTTTTATTGTATGGAAAATAACGACTTAAAAAATGAGTGGAGTAAAAAAAATTGGTGGCATGATGATTAAGCACGGGACTTAAAATCACACGACCCATGAGCACAGCGACAACGAACCACGATTGGGGTTCAATGTTGTGAGCCTTGTTCGGGCAGAACAAATAACAGTTCGCGTTGACACTGAAGTTTGCAACGTTGAGGTTCTATGAACGTTTTTCTATCAATTGTTTGTGAAATTTCAAAAACCATTACCATTTTCGTACCAATTTTCTCTTTGGATCGTAAAAAAAAATCGTTTTATTCTCCTGACCAAATGTTTGATGGGAATCTTTCGATCTGCTCAAGAAAAAATGGAATTTCGTTGCAGGCCAACGATGCAAACTTGAAAATCCTCGATTACTCGTATCTTCAGTAATAAGGCGCGGATTCTGTTTTAAAAAATGACATTAACGTTTGCAACGTTGGGCTTCAACGAAAAATACGTTTTTCTATTAATTGTTTGTGAAATTTCAAAAACCATTACCATTTTCGTACCAATTTTCTCTTTGGATCCTAAAAAAAAATCGTTTTATCGTCTTGACCAAATATTTAATTAGAATCTTTCGATCTCCTCGAGAAAAAATGTAATTTCGTTGCAGGCCAACGATGCAAACTTTAACATCGTGTAGTCTGTGACAAATATATAATTTCCTGTCACTGTTTGTTTGTAAAAAAAATTTCATTGTAATATATTGTCTGTGCAGTTTTTTGGCGTGCAATTGTTCGTCGTGTGATATTTAGTAACGAAAAAATTGCATTGAATCGAATTTCTCAAAATTTTCACCAATTTCCATTTCGTCGCAAAGTTTTCGTTTGTCTAAAAAATAAATGAAATAATAAAAAATAAAATGATAAGTCATGCTTGTATTTATTCTGGCGTTTTCGTTTTCGTTGCCTGCAGACAACAGCTTCGTTGAAATAGCCGGACGAGTTCAATTGCTCGAAACAGGAGATCTTTTGATCGCCGCAGTAAAGCCAAACGACGCTGGGAAATATACGTGCGTACGTGCCAACGAAGCTGGCTCCGTAAATGCCTCGGCGTATCTGACTGTCGTTGGTAAGGAAATAAAAAATAAATAAATTAAAGAAAAAAAAAAAAAACAAATCAATTTGTCGTTGACAAATGTTTTTTTTTTCTCGTCTTTTGAATGCTGATTTGAATTCTTTGTGTCGACAGTGAGAACACAAATAATTCGACCTCCGAGCGACACTTCCGTTCTCCTTGGACACACTGCTGAGCTTCAGTGCAAAATTTCTAACGATCCGAGCGTTCCCTACGACATCGTATGGCTGTACAATTCTCAGTGAGTCCCTTTTTTTTCAATTTCCACCAAACAAATCTGCTGAAAGATAAAAATTAAATTTGCCAATTTTTTAAAAATTCCAATTATTTCGTGCAAATTTTTTTCAGAGTAATTAACACTCAGGCTAGCCAACGAGTAAAAATGCGACACGACGGCGCTCTCGAAATCGTGGCTGTGCGCGCTTCGGACGTCGGTGAATACGCGTGTTCGGTTATTTCTCCGGGAGGCAACGAGACGAGAACCGCAAGACTGAGTGTAATCGAATTGCCATTCGCACCGATAAACGTCAAGGCCGTTCGCGTCGAATCCATTTCCCCAAGAACTATAAACGTCAGTTGGGTTCCTGGCTTCGACGGCAATAGCCCGACGGAAAAATTCATTGTCGAGAGACGAGAAGTTCCAGAATTAGGTAAATAAATAAAAAACACGTACTAAATCTCATTTGTCAAAATAACCCATCAGTTTCCAAGTATTTTCCTGACGAAAGGATTTTTTGTTCCATTTATTCATTTTCAAAAAATTTCAAATTTTTAAATTTATTTATTTATCCATTTTATTAAGAATTTTTATTTATTTATTTTCAAAATTTATCAAATTTTTAAATTTATTTATTTATCCATTTTATTACGAATTTTTATTTATTTATTTTCAAAATTTATCAAATTTTTAATTTTATTTATTCATTTTATTACGAATTTCCATTTATTTATTTTCAAAATTTATTAAATTTTTTAATTTATTTATTTATTCATTTTATTACGAATTTTTATTTATTTATTTTCAAAATTTATCAAATTTTTAATTTTATTTATTCATTTTATTACGAATTTCCATTTATTTATTTTCAAAATTTATTAAATTTTTTAATTTATTTATTTATTCATTTGATTACGAATTTTTATTTATTTATTTTCAAAATTTATCAAATTTTTCAATCTATTTATTATTTATTTATGATTTATTTATGATTTATTTATGATTTATTTATGATTTATTTATGATTTATTTATGATTTATTTATTTATTATTCATTCATTATTCATTTATTATTTATTTATTTATTTTATTTATCAGTTTTTATTTTTTTTTTAAATATGAAACTTTGTTCGCAAAAGATCAAAAGTCAATATTGAACGGTGTGGATTTTGTGAAAATTGCTTGCAGGTCCAATCCCGGATCCGCTGTCGAATTGGGCCAGAGAAAACAACAATGTATCGGCGGAAGAAAAGTGGTGTTTGCTGAGCGATTTGAAAGCGGCTGCGGCTTACCAATTTCGAATAACCGCTGTAAACAGCGTTGGCGAAGGGCCGCCCTCGGATCCTAGTAACGTCGTTGTCTTGCCACAAGAACGTGAGTTGCAACGGCGCCAGTGAAACGATTTTCGTGGAAATTGCAATTTTTTTTTTATTGAATTTGCTGGTTTTTTTTTCTAGCTCCCTCGGGACCGCCTCTCGGATTCGTCGGTTCCGCACGTTCCTCCTCTGAAATAATAACTCAATGGCAATTGCCCCTGGAGGAACATCGGAATGGCCACATTTTGGGGTACATTTTGAGGTATCGCTTGCGCGGTTACAACGTCAGTCCCTGGACTACACAGAACATTACGAACGAGGCGCAAAAAAATTATCTCATTTCGGATTTGATTACCTGGAAGGATTACGTGGTACAAATTGCTGCGTACAACGATAAGGGCGTTGGTGCTTTCACCGAGGAGCTCAAAATCAAAACGAAGGAAGGAGGTAAGAAAAATGCTTCGTTTTCTCGCGAGGACTTTGTACGCCAAATTTTCTATCGATCGAATTGAAACGGAAAATGTTTTTTCTCAGTTCCTGAGGCTCCGCCAACGAACGTTCGTGTCAAAGCAACGAATGCGACGTCGGTCAAGGTCTGGTGGAAACCCCCGAATCCTCAGAAAATAAATGGCATCAACCAAGGTTACAAGCTGCAGGCTTGGACGGGCGGAAACTTCTCGGAGAGCAACGAATACAAATCGATGACGGTGCCACCGAGTCTTTTTGATCCTCTTGCCGAACAGAGCGCCGTTATAACTGGATTGAAAAAATTTACTCTTTACAATATCACAGTCCTCTGCTTCACTGATCCCGGGGATGGAGAACGAAGCAATCCGATTGAAGTTCGTACGAGCGAAGACGGTCAGTTGCTGCTTCCTTTAAAAAATTTATTAATTTTTATATTTGTAAATTTATCAAATTGTGATTTTATAAATTTTATTGAAAAATTGATAAATTATAAAATTTGTAATTTTATTTATATATTGAAAAACTGATAAATTATAAAATTAATAAATTTATAAATTTAATTAGCAATTACTTTAATTAGTAATTAGTAATTGGTCATTCAATAAGTAAAATACATTGAAAATTTATAAATTTCTAAAATTTCAAATTTATACATAAATAATTTATGACAAATCTATAAATTTATAAATAATAAATAAATAAATTTATTTATAAATAAATAATTTTTTTATAAATATTTTTTTATAAATAAATAAATTTATTTATTAGTTATAAATTTATGAATTTATGAAATTAACAAATTTATAAATTCATAAGTTTTCGTATGGGAGATTGAAATTTTTTATAAATATTTTTTATAAATAAATTCATTCATTATTTATAAATTTATGAATTTATAAAGAAATTTATAAATTCATAAGTTTTCGTATGGAATATTGAAATTTTTTATAGATATAATTTATAAATAAATAAATTTCTTTATGAACAAATAAATTTATTTATTATTTATAAATTTATGAATTTATAAAATGGATAAATTTCTAAATTTGTAAATAAATTTATAAATTCATAAGTTTTCGTATGGAATATTAAAGAGTTTTCTGTGAATTTTGCAGTTCCGGACGAGGTGGAGAATCTCCAGTTCGACGATATAAGCGATCGGGCTCTGACAGTAAAATGGAATCCTCCGAGTGAGATAAACGGAGTTCTGACGATGTATCAACTGAAATACATGATAAAAGATTCTCCGGATTCCCTGAGAGTGAAAAATTTGACGCGAGACGTTCTTTCCTGCAAAGTGGAGGATTTGCAAGCAACGACCCATTACAAATTCGAAGTTGTCGCTTGGACTTCAATCGGGCCAGGAAAATCTCGATTCGCGACGATACAGTCCGGAGTCGAACCAGTTTTGCCAGAACCGCCGACTAAACTGGCGCTGTCGAACATCGACGCCTTTTCCGTCGTCCTGCAATTTACTCCCGGATTTGATGGCAACTCCTCGATCGTCAAGTGGACCGTGCAGGCACAAACTAAACGAAACACAACTTGGTACAACATTTATGAAGTTTCCGACCCTGATGCGAGTACCATCACGGTTGGCGGTTTGATTCCGTTCATGGAATACAAATTACGATTGATTGCCAACAACGTCGTTGGGCCTTCGAGTCCTTCGGAACCGACCAAAGAGTTCCAAACTATTCAGGCGCCACCTTCTCATCCGCCGAGGAACGTTACTGTGCGAGCGATGAGCGCTACCGAGCTGAGAGTTCGATGGATCGTGAGTTTTTTCACTTCGATAAATCGTTACGATATTTTCGTTTATTCCAATTTTTAATCCTCAATGGTCACATGAGGTTAATTTTACCGTAGCCGCTTTCGACCCACGAGACGTAATAGAAATTTTGAGAAAATTGCACTTTTGACACTCCCTATCGGTAGTTTGAACCTTCTAGTAGGGACCCTCGTCGTTATGATTTGAATGGGCGCGTTAGTTCAGTTTTGGAAGCCGCAGGAAGCGAACGGTGTAAAACCTGGGCTCTACTTTTTGGAACGTTCGCTAATTTACCAGTTCCACCTGAAGGCATGCTATTTCAGACTTATGGAACGATTTTTTCTTTTTTTAATTCAAAATTACAATTTCTGCATCATTTTTTGTGACAAAAAACGTCATTTTTGCAGAATTTTTTTTTTTTTACATTTTTTTAATGTTAAAAATTGCACGAATCAAATACAATCATCGTGGTCGTTACTCAAGGGTTGAAAATACATTTCAGTAATTTTTATTTATTTTATTTTTCTACGATTTTTCAACTATCTATCGCCTTGCAAAGTGAGTGGGGTCGATAAAACCTCCAATGACTATTACGTCACAATCTGGACGTGTGTGAAACGATTTAAAATTTTTTTTAAATCGAAAATTACAATTTCTGCACCTTTTTTTGTAAAAAAAAAAAACGTCATTTGTGCAGAATTTTTTATTCGACATTTTCTTAATATTAAAAATTGCACGAATTAAATAGAATCGTTATGGTCGTTACTCAAGGTTGAAAATACATTGTAGTATTTTTATTTTATTTTTTTACGATTTTTCAAGTATTTATCGCCTTGCAAAGTGAGTGGGGTTGATAACACCCCCAATGACTATTACGTCACAATCTGGAGGTGTAATTATTAAGGGTTAGAATGAATTTAATCGAAAAATTGTTTTTTAATTTTTTTTTTTTTCTCCAGCCTTTGCAACAGATCGAGTGGTATGGAAATCCTCGGGGTTACAACGTGACGTACACGGAAGTACGAACGAATATTTCAAAGAGCGTGAGCATCGACGACCACACGGCAAATTCGTACGTTCTCGAAGAGATGCAAGAATTTGCATTGTACGAGATAGTGATGCAAGCGTACAACGACGTTGGTTCATCGCGACCGAGTCCAAAAGCGATCGAAAGGACGAGGGAATCGGTTCCATCCGTCGGGCCAGCCAACGTCGAGGCTAATGCAACTTCGTCGACGACGATTCTCGTCAAATGGGGCGACGTTCCCGTCCACCATCAGAATGGGCAGATCGAAGGATTCAAAGTTTATTACGGCGCGAATCGGTCTCCTTATCAGTACAAAAATATTCCGAAAAATACGACCTTCACGACGACCCTCACGGAGTTACGGAAATTTGTTCAATATCACGTCCAAGTTCTGGCCTACACGAGACTCGGCGACGGAGCTCTCAGTAGCCCGCCCATTCGAGTTCAAACTTTCGACGACAGTAAGTTACCGAACGCTTTCAAAATCCAATTTATTCGCTTCACATTATGATACCCAAGTTTGCATCGTTGGAATACAACGAAAAATATATTTTCCATTCATGATTTTCATAATTAATTCACTTGTTGCAATTTTTTTAAGTAAATTCATTTTTCGAATGGCAAAGAAAACTCTCCCATAATCCTTGAAAAATACTGCATCAAAATTTTGTCCTCTCCCATAAAAAAGAATGACTTCTCGTTGCCTTCCAACGATGCGAACTTCAAGATCGTTATTCTTTTTAAATTGCTGAATGATTGATTATGATACTGAAGTTTGCATCGTTGGAATAAAACGAAAAAAATATTTTCCATTCATTATTTTGATAATTAATGCACTTTTTGCAATTTTTTTTAGTAAATTCATTTTTCGAATGGCAAAGAAAACTCTCCCATAATCCTTGAAAAATACTGCATCAAAATTTTGTCCTCTCCCATAAAAAGTAATGACTTCTCGTTGCATTCCAACGATGCGAACTTCAAGATCGTTATACTTTTTGAATTGCCGGATGATTGATTATGATACTGAAGTTTGCATCGTTGGAATACAACGAAAAAAATATTTTCCTTCGTTATTTTGATAATCAATGCACTTGTTGCCATTTTTTTTAGTAAATTCACTTTTCGAATGGCGAAGAAGACTCTCCCATAATCCTTGACAAATACTGAATCAAAATTTTGTCCTCTCCCATAAAAAATAATCACATTTCGTTGCATTCCAACGATGCGAACTTTAAGATCGCTTGACATTTCAAGACTTTTCTCCTCTTTTTTTTGTTTTTTTTCCAAATTCTTGACTTTTTATTTTCAGCTCCTGGACCTCCCTCGAACGTTTCATTTCCGGACGTCAGCTTTTCTACCGCCCGAATTATTTGGGATACTCCGGAAGATCCGAACGGCGAAATTTTACGGTACAAAGTTATGTTCCATTTGAACAGCACTCAAGAACGTCAATTCTCGAAAGAACTCGAAGCCTCGGACAGAACTTTCACGGCTACGGGTCTCGAGCCCGAAAAATATTACATGTTTTCCGTCACTGCGAGGACGAGACTCGGCTGGGGCAAAACCGCTTACGGTCTTGTTTTAACGACCAATAACCGAGAAAGACCTCAACCACCTTCCGTGCCACAAGTCAGCAGATCACAAGTCCAAAGCCGACAAATCACGTTCAGCTGGACACCGGGAAGAGACGGATCCGCTCCTTTACGGTGAGTAAAAAAAAACACGATCCTAGTTCGAAAAGCACTCGCAGCTTTTCATTTATTTCTCTGTGAATCACATTTTTTTTCATTAGTTAAGAAAATTGGAATTTTTAATGAGATTTGGTGTTTTTTTATTTTTTAACGATCAAATGCTCGTAACGAAAAATAAGAGTTTCGATGATTCTTTGATTTACAATTCTCTTAACAACGCACGCAATATTTTTGAATATTTTACATTGTTCGCTTTTCTGGATTTAAGGATTTCGAGTAAACATAAAATTTGTTAATGTTTATTGTTCAAGAACGAGCTTCTCGATCGCCGTGAAATTTTTAAACGATTTATACGGTTTATACGATTTATACGATTTTTACGATTTACACGATTTATACGATTTCCACGATTTCCACGATTTATACGATAAATACCGAATTTTGAGAATTTTCTTCTCATTTGCGATTCGGTGCTCAACATCCTTTTAATTATAAAAATCTTGATTCATCATTTCAAATTCCAATGAATCGATGCGACGATATTTTTTTCATAACATTTGAAAAAATTTTCATTTGGTTCCAAATTAAATTATGGGCATCGGAAAAATGATGTCGATTGCGAATTTTTTTGTGTCAAATATTATGAAAAAAATATTGTCGCATCGATTCATTGGAATTTGAAATGACGAATAAAGATTTTTACGATTATACGATTCATACGATAAATACCGAATTTTGAGAATTTTCTTCTCATTTGCGATTCGGTGCTCAACATCCTTTTAATGATAAAAATCTTGATTCATCATTTGAAATTCCACTGAATTGAAGCGACAACATTTTTTTCATAATATTTGAAAGAAAAAAATTCGCAATCGACACAATTTTCCCGATGCTCATAAATTCATTTGGAAAACACCGCCATTTCCTGTTTATTTTTCAGACACTACACCGTTCAACAATCGGAGAACTCGGGCCCTTTCCAAACAATACCGGAGCGTCTCGACCCATCGCTCACTTCACACACAGTCAGCAATTTGAAACCGTTCACTTTTTATCAGTTCAGGATTCAGGCCAGTAATGACATTGGACCTTCCGATTGGAGCGCCGAGTCTGCACAGGTCCAAACGTTGCCAGCAGGTTAGTGATATTTTCTTCAATTCGGGTCTCGCTTGTCAATAAAAATTCACAATTACAATCAAGAGTGTAATTTTTTTCGATTTTTAAGTTCGCATCGTTGCAATGCAACGAAATTGTGTTTTTTCTTCATCAGAACTCACAATAATTATTTAATATTCGGTCCAGATAATAAAACGATTTTTTCTTGCGACCCAAAAACTCAATCGACACGAAAAATCGTCAGGATTTTCAAAATTCAATAAATCATAAATATACAAAATATTTTTCGTTGAATCTCAACGTTGCAAACTTCAGAGTCATAATTTTTAAGTTTTTCGGACTTTTTTCTAATTTTCCGAATTTATTTATTTTTTCTTTTCTTTTTCCAGCACCGTCACGAGGAGTTAGCGGTTTGAAGGTCGTGCCCATAACGACCACGAGCGTCGAGGTCCACTGGGACATGATCGAGGAAATTCACTGGAGCGGAGATCACGAAACCGGAGGTTATCGCGTGCTTTATCAACCGGTCTCCGATTTTCCAACGGCTCTCGAGGCGACTCCTAAACAAGAAGTCTTCGGAATCAAGGTACGGCATGCACTTTTGTTTCAAATGAAACTGAACGGTTTAAAGTATTACTATCACGAATCGTCTTCATTCAGGGTTCTTTCAAAATGTTTTATAAACGTTCTTGGCACCAAAACTAAAAGTTTTCTGCTATGAAGCAAAATTTTCTGACGTTTTGAATTTGAGAAGTTTAATTTCCAATTTGTTTTTTTTTACCATCAAATCGCGTGTAAATTGAAATCACGTTTCGTTAAAAAGTTGCAAAGAAAAAAAATAGAAGAAACGCGACTTTACACGCGTTTAGATGGAAAATAAAAAATCGGAAATTAAATATCTCAAATTCCAAACGTCAGAACATTTTTCTTCAGCGGAGAGAACTGTTGGTTTTGGTGCCAAGAAAGTTCATACAAAATTTTGAAATCGGAGTCCGTCTGCAAAAATCCTCGTGCGAATTCCATTTCGAATGAAAGATGAAAAAATTTGTAGGAAACGAAAATGATACTGAGCGACTTGATGGAGGACAGAAATTACGAGATCGTCGTTCTACCATTTAATTCGGAGGGCGACGGTCCGCCCAGTCCACCGGTGACGGTTTACGTCGGCGAGGCGGTACCGACCGGAGAGCCACAAAACGTTGAAGCAAAACCAATTTCTTCTACGGAAGTCCATTTGAAATGGAAACCACCACAGGCCAATATGCAAAATGGCGATCTTCTCGGATACAAAGTAAGAAAAATAAATAAAACATTCAGTTTCTCAGGCCTGGTTCGATGATTTTTATCATATTTAGAAAAAATGTCCGAATGTGTGCGTTTGTGTTTGTTCTGGCACTGTTAAATTCAAACGTTCATAACTCGGGAACGGTTCGAGCTACAGGGCTCCCGTTTTGCACAGACGTTAATCCATACAAGATCTTCATTATCTGAGAATTTTGTTGGAATTGCTAGAAAAATCCGAATTCTACGTCATTTGGAAATTTTCAAAAAAAACGTGTCGACGCTCCAACTTCCGCAAATTTAAAGATTTATTACTAATTTTTTTGTTTATAAATAGAGAATCATAATAGAAAGGTTGATATTGAATTTGGGAAATATCGGTTGAACGGTTGAAATTTTATGATTTTTCGAATTTAACGAAAATCAGAGTTTTTTGAAAAATCGTCCAGCCGCTCTAATTTCTGCAAATTTTGTAAAAAATTGTGATCAAGTCTGTACTTCCTCTTCACTTTCTTAAATAATTGTCAAAATTATTTTAAAGAGTGCAAATTTGACGAGATTGTGAAATTTTCAAAAAAAGTCCATCATCGCTCTAACTTGCGCAAATTTTAAGATTTATTACTAATTGTTTTTTTTTATAAATAGAGTATCATAATGGGAAGGTTGGTATTGAATTTGGAAAAAATCGGTTGAACGGTTTAAATTTTATGATTTTTCGAATTTAACGAAAATCAGAGTTTTTTAAAAAATCGGCAACCGCTCTAATTTCTGCAAATTTTCCAAGATATCGTGTACAAGTCCGTACTTCCTCTTAACTTTCCAGAAAAATAGTCGAAATTATATAATTCAAATGAAAATACAAAAAACGGTGTAAATTTCAATTCGCAGCATTTTTTTTTTGTATAAAATGTAAATTCGACTCCCCATCGAATGTCCGTTGGAAACTAATTCGTGTGTTCTTTACCAGATTTTTTATCTCGTTACGGATTCACCACAAGCTCTGGAAAAAAAGCAGGAAGAGGAAATCGAAGTTGTGCCCGCTTCTTACTTGACCCACAGCCTCGTTTTTCTCGACAAATACACAGAGTACAAGATTCAGGTTTTGGCTTTCAACCCAGCTGGCGATGGGCCACGATCGCCACCCATAACCGTGCGTACGAAACAGGATCTTCCAGGACCTCCTTTTGATCTGAAATTCAACGAGATCACCATGACCAGCATGAGAGTCTCTTGGGAGCCACCAAAGTTGCGGAACGGCGAGATCGTCGGATATATCGTCACTTACGAGACTGCGGAGCAAAATGATCGTGAGTCTCTTACTTTTTTTTTCGACTCAAAAATGAAGCGAAATGTCTAGAAATTTACGTTCGAATTTTTGAATTTCCAAATGTTTTCCTCCCGAAAAAAGGTTTTAGCAAGCAAGTAAAACAGAAAGTGACGGAAACGAGTTTGCTCGTACAACCTCTCGAGGAGGAAATAACTTACACGTTTATGGTCAGAGCCCAAACGATCGATTTCGGTCCACCGATTTCGGGAAATGTGACGACCGGCCCCCAGGAAGGATCGCCAATGGCGCCGACCGATTTGCTCGTGACTAAAACAGTTTCCCACGTCGATCTCCGTTGGAAAAACGGAGCGTCGGGGAAAGGCCCACTTTTGGGATATTACATCGAAACTCGACGCAAAGGTGAGTCGCAAAAAAATGATATTATGATTTTTGGACGATCGGCGAATCGCGCGTCAAAAGAAAACAAAGAATATTTAGTCTGAGGTGAACGATTTCCATTACTTACTTGACGTTGCTCTCTCGAGGCATGAAAAACTTTGATCTAAACTTCCGGAATATTCGGACCAGTGGGGAATGAAAATATTTTCAAAATTTTTCGCATTTTTATGAAGATTTTTAATTCAAATATTTTATAAATTGGTTCCAAGCATTTTGGATTAGAAAAGAAACAGAATTGTCAAGTTCAACATTTACATTCGACGTGAAAACACTTTTTCCTCTCCCCTGCGATTTTTCTCGCTCTCTCTCTCTCTCTCTCTCTCTCTCTCTCTTTCTCTCTTTTTTTCTACCAATATATAAACATCGAACGTATTGTCTTTTCATATAAACGAAAACAGCAATGGAAGATTGGCAGCATCGTAAGTTTCAATAAGCCCCAAATATGCTGAAAATAAAGAAATTCGCAGTTTAGGTCCCTCGTTGTAAAATAATTATTAACCAACCTTCATGTAACGTAAAATTACACAGTGAAAAAAAAACGATGACTGCCCCATTGAAAATGAAATATTTCAACACGTTAAGGACGTTGTATGACGACGGTCGAATCTAAATTTTTGTTTTCTCTTTTTTTTTTACATAAAAAATGGTTCGCCAGCCTAAATTCATTTTAAAAAATTGCTACAAATTGACTAAAGAACAACATACTCTAAATCCAAGATTTTCCGAGGTAATCTCTGTTTCTTGTGTAATTAACAAAATTTCGAAAAAATTTTACGATCGATTTTTTTGAAAAAGTGAATAACGATTCTTCGGTTTTACTTAAAAGTGTATGCAAAGTTTTAAGAGACTGCACTATTTAGAAATCGAAATATTTATTGTTGAAAATTGCAACTTTTAACACGTGCTCTTACGAGAAACTACTGAAAATTGCGATTTTTATAAATAAATATCTCGACTTCTGCATGGTGAATGCTGTTAAAAAATTTAATAAAGCTCCTTCGATGTTGCATAAAAGTGTATGCAAAGTTTCAAGAGGCTTCACCATTTATAAATCGAAATATTGAATCTTGAACATTGCAACTTTTAACACACGCTCTTTATGAGAAACTACTGAAAATTGTGATTTTTATAAATAAATATCTCGACTTCTGCATGGTGGAGCCTCTTAAAATTGCGCGAGCTATTGGATGTCACGATTCTCTTTGTATGGTGGAAATTTGAAGGAATTCTATCGATGGAAAATTTTGAATACAAAGTCCTTAACACGGTTTTTTCCCCAGAAGAAATTGTTTGATTTCGTGCGTTACGAAAAATTTTTTTTCACTGTGTACAAGCATGAAATTTCGTGCCCGGATTTTCGTAAGAAATAATGAGCGTTTGATTAGAAACTCCCCTTGAAAAATTAGCAAAAAGATCCACGAGTGATTCCTAACCAAATCGTATAATGTTGCGAACGATTCAAATAGCATCGTTTATTTCTTAGCAGTGTGTGGTTTTATGCGTGCCATAATAATTCCGTAGAAACTTTTCTCAGTCCCCGTGAAACTCCTAATAAATATTAGAACGATAATTCTTTTTAACGGACTGAATTATTTTGTCTTTTTTTTGTTATTACCATTTTAGACGATACTCGTTGGCAGACGATTGACAAAACCAGCAATGGTCCACTTTCCGAACACGCAGTTTCGTACCAGAATTTACTGCCCTCGACTTCTTATCTATTCCGCGTCATATCGTATAATAAATATGGAATCAGTTACCCAGTCTATTCCAAGGACACGGTCAGTAAATTTTCGTCTCATTAAGAAAACTAAAATTCGATTTTTTAATTAAAACAAATATTTCATTTTTTTTTCATCGATTTTGAGAAATTTATCGAAATAAACGAATCGAATTTCTTTTCACAGGTTTTGACGCCCTCGAAATTGTACCTGGAATACGCGTACCTCCAGTACAGACCTTTCTATCGGCAAACTTGGTTCATGGTTACTCTCGCCGCATCGTCGATAGTTATCATTATTATGGTCGTCGCAGTTTTGTGTGTCAAGAGCAAGAGTTACAAATATAAACGTAAGTCTCGAAAAACAACTTTTGGAATAACGCACCGCGTACTTGCGAGTTTTTTTGAAACGTTATCATTTTACAACTTTAACGTTGGCAACGTTGGGCTCTAGCGAAAAATACGTTTTTCCAATAATTGTTTTTTCAATTTTAAAAACCATCACAATTTTCGTAACAATTTTCCAACGGAAAATCCGTTTTTCTATTAATTATTTGTTCAATTTATAAAAACATCACCATTTTCGTAACAATTTTCCCAACGAAAAAACCGTTTTTCTATTAATTGTTTGTTCAATTTTTAAAATTATCACCATTTTTGTTGCAATTGCTAAAGGGAAAATCCTTTTTCTAATAATTGTTTGTTCAATTTTTTTAATTATCATCATTTTTGTTGCAATTGTTAAACGGAAAATTCTTTCTCTAATAATTGTTTGTTCAACTTTAAAAACCATCACCATTTTCGTAAGAATTTTCCAACGAAAAATCCGTTTTTCTATTAATTGTTTGTTCAATTTTTAAAATTATCACCATTTTTGTTGCAATTGCTAAAGGGAAAATCCTTTTTCTAATAATTTTTTATTCAATTTTTTAAATTATCACCATTTTTGTTGCAATTTTCCAACGAAAAATCCGTTTCCAATTAATCGTTTGTTCAACTTTAAAAACCATCACCATTTTCGTAACAATTTTCCCAACGAAAAAAGCGTTTTTCTATTAATTGTTTGTTCAATTTTTAAAATTATCACCATTTTTGTTGCAATTTTCCAACGAAAAATCCTTTTTCTATTAATTGTTTGTTCAATTTTTAAAATTATCACCATTTTTGTTGCAATTGCTAAAGGGAAAATCCTTCTTCTAATAATTGTTTGTTCAATTTTTTAAATTATCACCATTTTCGTAAGAATTTTCTCTTTGGATCCTAAATAAAAATGGTTTCATTGTCCCGCCGAAATATTGCATAAGAATTTTTCAATCTGCTCAAGAAAAAAGGAAATTTGGTTGTATTCCAACGACGCAAACTTTAGCATCGTATAATTATTGAAAACCGGAAAATTCGATTCGTTTATTCTAGAAGAAGCACAAAAAACATTGGAAGAGTCAATGGCGATGGACATCGATGATCGTCAGGAGTCGGATTTGGAGTTGTACAGATCGAGGCAGACGGGAAACGGTGTGATGAATATTGGCAGCGCGTGTGGAACGCTCGGTAAGAAGAATACTCTTGGCCGAAAATCAATGCATCCGCCGCCGCCAGCGATGCTGGGTAAATCGCCGCCAAGGCCATCGCCCGCGTCAGTCGCTTATCACAGCGACGAGGAGAGTCTAAAAGGCTACGACGAAAATCCGGACGACAGCAGTGTAACGGAAAAGCCATCAGAAATAAGTTCCACAGATTCGCAGGTATTTTTCTTCCCGCTGCGCGGAGATTGGCAAATAAGTCGCGTCTCGGCAAATATGAATTTTGAATGGAATTTCTGGGATTTTCAGGGTTCCGAGAGCGAGAACGAAAGTGTCCAATCGGATCCGCACTCGTTCGTCAACCATTACGCGAACGTTAACGATTCGCTGAGACAATCGTGGAAGCGACAAAAACCTGTTAGAAATTATTCGTCGTATACGGATTCGGAGCCGGAAGGAAGTGCAGTCGTGAGTTTGAACGGTGGCCAAATAATAATGAACAACATGGCGAGATCGAGAGCCCCGTTGCCGGGTTTCTCGTCCTTCGTATGATCCTCGAACCGCGAATTATCGCCATTTTTTATTTCGTGCTAGCTCGCGACTCCTCGAGTTTCCACACGATTATCAATTTTTCCACTCATCGAGAAACGCCGGTGGCGCGAGTGGATAAAAAGATATACTTAAGGCTTACGGCATCTTCAACAATATTGTGATATAAAACTTTGGCTACATATTTTATTTATATAATAATAAGAAAACGTTGGTGGGAGCAGAGAGAAGGAAGAAAGAGGAGACAATGATTAAGAGATTGTCGGTTTTTGTTAGTCACGTAGCTGTGCTGATATGCTGAGCTAGATGTTTTTTCGTATAAAGAGCTTTACGTAGACTACGACGAGACAAAGTTCGTCTCTCATATCACGACGAAAACTTGTTTATTTTTCAATTTCTATTTTTATTTTATTTTTATTTTTTAGTCTCTGCGCATTATCTCGGGGAGAAAACGAAAACGATAGTTTTTAAGGGGCGCCCGGATTTCGCATACTCCCGACCATGAAATTTGCTCCCTTTTTTTTCTCCGATCTCCGAAAGACATTAAGAATTTCATTTTACATTTTTTTACACTCATTTACTGAATGAGAATAAAAACAAAAAATCCTTCCGGCGATAATGACGAATTCCCATAAATATTGAAAAGTCTTCTCGACTATTTTCAAAATAATTCTCAATGTTTTTCGGACAATTGGAAGAAAAATCGTGGAGCAAATTCCAGTCGCCTCAATCATTCGTCACCTCCGAATGACAAAATGCATTTATTTTCTTTTAACATGTGCCACCCCGAGACGATCTCTATATTTATCATTCGAGCCCTCCGAGATATCACGAACAAAGTCCTATCATATCGATTTTTCTCGCTCTAATAGCATAATATTAAAAAAATAGTTAAATATATAGAAATTTACAAAATAAGAATAAAAAGTTTGTAACAGTAAGAAAAAGCAAATATCCGCAGTGGCGAGGACTGCGGAATGTTTCTCCGAAGCGAGTGACAAGCGTATGTTTTTTTGTACGAAATAATGACTCGTTAGTTTTCAAGTAGCTAGCTCGATAAATTGGATAAATAATCCATAGGAGAATAAAATTTTAGGGCCTTAAATAAAAATGATTGAAAAGGCAGCTGCGAAAAACAAAAAAAATCTTGAAAAATAAGTGAATTTTGCTTAATTACGAAAAGTGTAAATATTGGCTAATTAAGCAAAAATTCATTTGGATTAAGCAATTTAGCAGCAGCTCGTTAAAAACGATCACAATGAGAAAATCGTCGTCTACCTTTTTTCTCCTCGATAGTCTTAATTTTCTAATAAACATAATTAATATTATCTAGGACCAATTTAAGGGTAATAGTGACAAAGGCTGATATCGTATTACTTGAATATCCATGTTTTACTAAATGATACAAAAATTATTTTATACACCGATAAGAATGTCGAGAAACATTCGTTCAGAGTCTGAGCAATTTAATAATCAAGTTCGACCATCTTTTATTATTTTTCGTACCATGAACCCTCCGTGGTCGCCAGGGGTCAGAATGACCCCGACCGCGACTGCGAGCTGGAATTACTACGATTTTTATTTCATTTTTTTTTTTTTTTTNTTTTTTTTTTTTTTACAGTTTTTTTGCCGATTTTTTTATCGCCATTTAGAATATTGGATAAAAAAATTTTCCCCGGGATTCTTGTCCCGAAAGGTTCGAACTAACGTCCTCAATTTTTAATGCCAACGCCGCGAGCGTTTCAACGAGGCTGGGCTCATTCTGACCCCGTCCGACCATGGAGGGCTAAAAACTAACAATCCCCTCGGCTTTTTTTTACTTAAGGTAGCACTACATATCAGCGATGAGGAAAAGTTTCTTTACGTCCGGACAGAAATGCTTATTCCATTTCGTTACCCCACAAGTATTTATTTTTTTCAACACTGTCAAAAAAAACGACAATACTTTTCATAATAAAACTGCAGTTTTTGTCGACGAATCAAATTTTCATTCCTTCGCATCTCTGTATTTCAAATCTTAACGTATTACTATCACGAAATGCGACTTTTTTTTGTGTTCTTTGCAAAATTTTGTATGAACGCTCTTGCCACGAGAACCAACAGTTTTCTCCTGTGAAGAAAATTTTTCTGACGTTTACAATTTTTTATTTCCAATTTTTTCCATCCAAACGCGTGTAAATCGAAGTCGCGTTTCCTTTGTTTTTTTTTCTTGCAATTTTAAACGTTGAACTTTTTCTCCAACTCGAACTTTTTAAATAAAATTTCGTATAAAACTCCTGATCACCAGATCCAACAGTTTTCTCCTGTGAAGAAAAATTTTCTGACGTTTAGAATTTTTTATTTCCAATTTTTTCCGTCTGAATGCGAAATTCTAAACGTCCGAAAAATTTTCTTCACAGGAGAAAACTGTTGGTTCTCGTGTGGTGAACGGTTATACGAAATTTCGAAAGAACCCTAAATAAAGTCGATTCGTGACAGCAATACCCAAACATGCTTCTGTCTTCATGTCTTTATATCGTAAAAAAAAACGATAGTTTTTTTACCACCAATATTTCTACTGCAGTTTTGCAGTTAAAAGAAAAGATCCAAGTGCTGCCTAACGCTGTAAGTCCCAAGATGGATGAAACGTGATTTCCCAAATGCCTGCAAACTCGTGAAACCTTTTTTTACGAATGTGTAAAAAAAATATCTCCGCATCGGACGAAAATTGCAGGTTTCGATAATGTAATTAAAAAAATATAAAAAGGAGCAGTCGTGAAAAACTGATTTTTCATTTTCATTGCAAAAATCGATTTCGTCCATCTCGGAGATTCCTTCAAGGGAAACTATGTTTATGTATCTACGTGTATGCGTTACAATATTGTACTGCGGGAGTCACAAAAGTGACGGTCCGTCCAACACTGCCAACAAATCTCTTCTTTTGAATCAATTTTTTTTTTTTTTTTTAATTTTTTTTTATCTAATTATTTATGAAAGTAATTTAGCTGCGTAGGCAATATACGGGGGAGGAAGAGGAAAATGAGATTCTGCGGAATGTAAGAGAGGTCGAAGGCATTTGTACACTCGAAATAAAAGACGAGGCGTTTTTTTTTTTCGATACACGTTATCCATTTAATAAAAATTTACGAAATTTTATGACAAAATTACAACGAGAATTGGCAAATGATTTCAATAATGAAAAAACCTCGTTTCGCATCGCTCGAACCACGAGCTGAGATCCGAGCCAAGTTTTTTCAGGGGCGTTCGTTTTATCGAGGACCAAATTGCCACGTCCACCATTCCTGGTTCGTCTCCGCCGGAGAACCAATTTTTCTGCTCCAACTTTTCATTCATCTCAATGAGCGTCGATTGCATTTCTTTTGGCGATTCGTAATTCAAACGATGCGACAAATCCAACAGATTTTCTCGCCTGCTCAATTCTCTCTCGTTCAACAACTTTTCGTACTCGTCCGTCGACAATTGCTCTTTCAAATAACGAAGCAAATTCGATTCTCCCACCAAGGGGTAAGTGTGAATTCCTGAAATAATTATTTCAGTGTCCTCGACTGAAACAAATTAGGAGTAAATTAATTTCTTTTAATATTCTTTGCTTCGAGAACGTGATGACGCAGCCGAATTTAATTTCCAATCAAAATTTAACCCGCCGAGTACACACTGGGTCATCTTGACCCGAAATTTTTTTTTTTTCGTCAAATTAATTTATTTGGGACCATAAAATATGGATAATTTACTTGAGAAAATTCTTATTTACGGGAATACATGGATTTGAAATACACCTCGGGTCAGATTGACCCATTTATCCGTTTCACTGTTTCGGTTGGTAAAATTTCATGAGTATTTGTCGAGAAGAGTCTGACCGAATTCTTTGCCATTCGACAACCGAATTTTTGTTTTCATTGTAAAAAGTTGATTAGTTAGAAAAATAATTACATCAAATTTTATAAAAATTGAATTAAATAAAATTTTATAAAAATTGAATTAAATTAAATTTGATGAAAATTGAAGTGAAATAAATTTTATAATAAATTAAATTTTATAAAAATTGAATTAAATTTAATTTAAATTTAAATGTAAATTTAATGAAATTGAATTTTATAATAAATTGAATTTTTCGTTGCATTCCAACGATGCGAATTTCAACATCGTGAAAAAATTGATTTTCCTACAATATTACAATTAAAATTCGAATTTTGTGATTTCAAACAGTAGCTTGCATTTTTTTACAATTAAAAAAATGTAACATCAGCCTGAAAGAACGGTGCGTCCAGGTTCACAGACAAAAAGTGTGGAAAAAGCGTTTACCCACAAAATATTAATCCGACTAATTGAATTGGCGATAAAATTCATTTTTTACCATTTTTCCAGATCAAGGTAACGTTCACAGTGTCGTGAAATTCTTTTTTGCCGTGTATCGTGAGTTCGGGGGGCGTTCCTTCGGCGTCTGAGTGTCTGTAAGATTTGACGTTGAAATTGACGTCCCTCCATATTTTTTGAAGCCCGAGAATGAGCCAACAAGGTTTTTCGGGATTTGCTTTGACGATCAAATTAACGACGACTGGCTTTCGATCTTTCGGGCGCGTCCCGTTGCTTCTCACAACGTTGTTGGATTTGAGAACGTTGCAAAGACACAAAACTTGTGCTTTGAGCTCTGCCAACTGGGCGAGAATTTTTTCCTGCCTGGCTTCGAGGACGGCGACCTCCGGCAAAGGATTCTGGAATGAAAATTCTGCCGTTACTGCGTGCGGAAGAAAAATTTGAATAATTTGTGAAAATGTTTTTTTTACAGAGAATTTCAAAAATTTAATTTCGCGATTGAGGATTTTTCAATTGCGAAACGAGGATTTCGAAGAATCGTATGAAGGAAAAAAAAAATTGCACATTTAAAAGTCGTTTTTACGATTTCGTGATTTTTTTAACGCGAACGACGAGAAAATCTTGTTACGGGAATTGGTCGCAACTGTTTTGAATTTCGCACTTTGATTTTTCATCACGAAAAATCCACACGTCACGACACGCACGCTATTCACCAACGAGGGAGTTTTTTTTCATTAACGATTCGTGCACAAGCTCGAAAGCGTCTCGATAAATCGCTTTTTTCTTGAATATTTTCTCGATGTTTTTGGGAAGGTCAGCGCGGATCAAGTTTCATGGCGAGTGTTGTTATGAAGAAAAATTTGGGGGGGTTAGAGAGAAAGATCGATCGAGCCTCAGCAAGAAGCATATTCTCCGGTCGATCGTGATTAGTGGCTGTGAAAATTTTTGGGAGGAGTCATCATGCAGCAAAGCAGCTGAGAAAATTTCCGAACTTTCGTCGGTCGGACTTGATAATCGTAAGTAGAGAAAAAACATTAGTGAAGGAACGATTGTTTTATTTTCGTTGATGGAAACGTTTGTAGCCACGCAACTGCTTAAAACGTAAATGATGGAGAAAGAAACCTTTAAAAAGTTGATAACCTGCTCTGGTATGTCCGTGACGTTGTTGCAAAATTTGGACGCATGGTCGTCGCCCGAACATATTTCTTGAATATTTTTCATCGCGTACATGCAATTATTTTTGTTGATCGTTGTCAAATTCGTATCGATCAAAGATTTCAACGCGTACATCGTTTCACTGTTCATTTTTATTCTTTTTTTCGTATTTTTCCAACACTCGAAAGTTTTTCGTCGCCCGAAAACGTTTTTCCTTGCGACAATCTCGTCAAATTCGTCGTCTCGTTTTTTCCCCGCACACTGTTCCAATGTGGTCGGCCATTTAAAAACCGGCTGATTGTGCGCATGCGTCAATCACATTTCGCCGGACATAATAATGACAAGCTTACGGAGACCCCCGTACTAGTCAAATGAAAATTTTCTATTTAACCTTGGACTATTTTTTTCATCGATAGCAATGGAGATTTTCATCGTGCCAGAAAATGCCGCGAATCTTTGATTTTTTCGTAAAGAAAGCTCATGCGTTATCGAATACGACGGGTTGGATGTCGAAAGTGAATAAACGACCGGAAGTCAAAAGTAGCGAGATAACCGTGCGCGGGAATTTACGCAATTTGCCTGAATTCACGCTCGCGAGTCGATGATTTTTAATTAATCGTTATATAATAAATGTTTTCGGAGTTGAAAATGATTTTCCGTAAACTGGAAAGCAATACATTGGCTTTGAGGAGACTCAAAGTCTTTTGTTCGCGACATAGTCAAACTTGCAAAGCACTGTACGACGAAACCAAAATGGCGGACGACAGTCCTGTCAAGCTGGTATGATGGATGTATCGTGTGCGTCAAATGAGTGTCGCGATTGAGTTTCGGTGTTTGAACGTGACGAAAGTGACAAGCAAAGTGTCGCTGATGTGATAAAACGAAAATAATGAAAAAATGAGTGTTTACGAAACGCGTCAAAAGGCCATTTTCTTTCATTCTTTCTCTCTCCCTCTCGCTCTGTGGCAAGTTGAAATTGATGATTTCTCATGAATGCAGAGGGCAGTGCGATCGCTCGTAGAGAAAAAAGTGTAGGTCGAAAAACGTACCAATCAGGCGGTAAGAAACAGTTTCATTAAACGAAAATGTACGCGCTATTTTACAAAAGCGCTGTTGCGCTCTGTCGCGAGAAAAAAAATAAACAAAAAGTGTATCATAATAAATATTAAGTGCTTCGTCAATATATATATACATATATGTAAATATAAATCGACATATATCGTGGAAGCAGTGGCCTCTCGCGAAGCATCTCTCGTACTACGATCACAATACGTGTGTGCGTGTGTGTGCGATCTCTTTTAGCGGGGAAAAAGGCTGGTGGATTCGTCGCGTCCTGTTCGCATATTAATTCCCGTGAAAATTAAATATTTCGTAAATAATATCGAAAATTAGAGGAGAAAAAAAAAATCGAAAAACACCTAAAGATTTTTTGAATCAAGTCTTTCGATCTGTTAGATTCGTGACGAAATCTTGGCGCAATTGTGGTTAGAATTGCGCTCTTGATTCTTTCTCTCTCTCGTTTTTTCCGTTTCCCCGAGAGTCGGGCGCGCCATCTCGCGGTGTTTTGTAGCAACGTAGCATCGATGATAGATCCGACGTGATTGGACGCGGAGCGAGACGGTTTCTCAGGCCAGGCCTCTCCCCGAAAATTCGTCCGCGTGAAAAAAAAACGCTGCTACGATCGACGATTATAAAATTTCGAAAAATCGAAAAAATCGACGTTTTGTTAAGATCGCGGAGTGTTACGATTGAGAACTGCAGAAATAAGAGTAAAGGAAAAATACGCAAAGCCTCGAAGAACACAGAGGAAAATGGCGACTCTCGCCTCGGCCAATGAGCGACGAGCTCTCATCGAGTCGAGCTAGATTGTAAAATTCCCCTTTCCCCGTTGGTACCTCGCGCGTCACTGGACTTATCATTCCGTGCAACGTTCTCGGTCCCCCTTTTTTTCCTGCCAACCAAAATAAGTGTTTATTTGTTGGACTTTTGTCACGCTCATCCGGCATTTTTCGAGCGGCTCATCCTCCCAAATAATTATTTTCACTCGAGCTTTAACGTGCCTCCGAAATATGGAAAAATCGTGCCCAGTCACGTGACCGCGCGATTTTCCTTTTTTTTCTGCTTCCCGTTGTTTTCTGCTATTTTCCGCTCAGCCGAATGAAATGGCGCAAATAATTGTCGGCAAACATGGATACGACTCTATTGTGTCACACGTATTTGTTTACACGCGTGCTCTCTCGCGAACCACGTGTTAACGAGACTTTGACGTTTCGTCGCAACATTTTATTTTCCCCATTTTCCGCAATCAACGAAACAGTGAAACAGTGTCAATAGCAATTATTAAGTGCCGGAACAAATAAATAAACGAAAAATGACGGGACGAGGAGCCAAACGACGGGGCCGTCCACCCAAATCCGTCGTTATGGAAAGACCCAAAAAATTCCAATACCATCTCATGAAAAAACCCAAATATTTGCAACACAAAGCCGGATGCGAAACCCCCGGCTCTCAGCCCAGCACGCCGACCCTTTCCAGAGCTTCTTCCCCCGTCGAATCCGAAGAAAGTCGCAGAAGCACCAGAAGTCGCAGACAAAAAGGTTCGTACTTCATTTTTTTCCAATCTCAAACGACAAATTGCAATGTTTAGAGATTTCCTCCTGCCAAGGATGCAAAATGCAAGCACCATTTTCATTTCAGGCTTGAAGGAGAAACACGCGCGAAAAGGTGGCCACGCCGGCGGCGCGTACCAGAGAAGGGGATACAATCCCAACGTCGATTATCACGATTCCGAGTATCATTACGGATCGGATTTTGGTGACGAATCGAGCGAAAAGAGCGAACAAGAAGAGGACGTAGTTCGCAGCGAGGTCGAGAGTTCCGAGTCGATAGAAGAGCCCGATCCGTCGAGCGACAGTGATTTCTCCTTGTCGTCGTTCAGCACGGCGAGCGGAACGCCGCGAAAAGCTTTGCTCGGCCAGCAGAGAGCACCCAGTCCGGAGCCGCTATGGCTGCAGAACCGCGAGTTGCCGGTACTCGCGATACCAAAGTCCTCCGAAGATTTGTTGATGCCCAGAGAGCACGTAATGTCGTGTCTCTCCGTCTACGAGGTGCTGCGTCATTTTCGTACGCTCGTCAGACTCTCGTCCTTCAGATTCGAGGATTTTTGCGCGGCGCTCACCTGCGACGATCAGACCAATTTACTCGCCGAGATTCACATCATGCTGATCAAAGCTTTGCTGCGAGAAGAAGATTCGCAACAAACACATTTTGGTCCGTTGGATCAAAAAGACTCGGTCAACGTCGGCCTTTACTTCGTCGACCCAATGACCTGGCCCGAAGTTTTACGCTCCTACGTCGAAAGCGACAAGCATTTTGATGAAAACATATTGAAAATAATAACAAACTGCGAATATCCATTCGCTCCGCTGGAAGATCGTCTCAAGGTTCTCCAGTTCCTCACCGATCAATTTCTCATCACCAATCCCGTGAGAGAAGATCTTCTCCACGAAGGCAACATGCACTACGACGATCATTGTCGCGTTTGTCATCGACTGGGCGATCTCCTCTGTTGCGAAACTTGCCCAGCAGTTTTTCATCTCGAATGCGTAGAACCGCCTCTCGTCGATGTTCCCACCGAGGATTGGCAATGCTCCATATGCAAAGCCCACAAAATCACCGGAGTTGTCGATTGCGTTCCTGACGTCGAGAAAAATGGTTTGCTCTGCCGACAAGAACACCTCGGCTTTGATCGACACGGCCGTAAATACTGGTTTTTAGCCAGACGCGTTTTTGTGTAAGTCGAAAAAAACGCGAAACACGAAAAATTTACCAAACGACTTGATTTTTTCTCTCGATACTGTGGAAATATTTCCTCTGTTCAACGCCCCAAGGCCTTTACCTTTTTTTCCCACAAGAACATTGAATAAAGAAACTGAATAATTCAACTTTTCATTAAATATTGAAAATCGACGCTTGAAATTACTGTTCTAACGTTTTTGACAAAGATTTTTTATCATGTCAATGTTTCCATTGCAGAGAGAGCGAAGATGGGCAAGTGTGGTATTACAGCACTCCCTTGCAGTTCGAGGAGCTCATGTCGAGTCTGGACAAAAACGAGATGGAAGTTGCGCTGTATCGTGAGCTTTCCGACTACAAGGACGAGATCGTCAGGCAGATGGAACTCACGGACACTATTACAAATCAGATAAAGGGCAACAAAAAGTCGTACCTGGAAATGGAAAATGGTACGTGAATATGTTTATCTTACCCATCGGAATAAAAGTTGAATTTTTTATATGACATTAACGTTTGCAACGTTAGGCTCCAACGAAAAATACGTTTTTCTATAAATTGTGTATTCAATTTCAAAAACAATGATCATTTTCGTACCAATTTTCACTTGGAATCTAAAAAAAAATCGTTTTATCGTCCTGACCAAATATTTGGTGAGGATCTTTCGATCTGCTCAAGAAAAAACGTAATTTCGTTGCAACGCAACGATACAAACTTCAAAATCCTCGATTACTCGTACCTCCAGTAATAAAGCATGGATTCTATTTTAAAAAATGACATTAACGTTTGCAACGTTGGGCTCCAACGAAAAATACATTTTCCTATGAATTGTTTATTCAATTTCAAAAACCTTTATCATTTTCGTACAAATTGTCTCTTTGAATCCCAAAAAAAAGTCGTTTTATCGTCCTGACTAAATATTAGATGAGAATCTTTCGATCTGCTCAAAAAAATGGAATTTCGTTGCATTCCAACTATGCAAACTTCAAAATCCTCGATTACTCGTACCTCCAGTAATAAAGCATGGATTCTATTTTAAAAAATGACATTAACGTTTGCAACGTTGGGCTCCAACGAAAAATACATTTTTATATAAATTGTTTATTCAATTTCAAAAACCATTATCATTTTCGTACAAATTTTCACTTTGAATCTAAAAAAAAAAAACCGTTTTATCGTCCTGACTAAATATTTGATGAGAATCTTTCGATCTGCTCAAGAAAAAACGAAATTTCCTGCATTCCAACAATGCAAGCTTTATTTTGATGTGAGCTAATGAAGAGATAACTTTACAGCGGCAATTCTGAAGCAACAGAAAGAACGTGCAGAGAAGAAGGAAAAAGAAGCGGAAGATAAGCGAGAAAAAGAGCGTCAGGAAGCGGAGGATGCAGTGAGAAGAATGCACGAGGGTAGTGATTCATTTGAGGAAAATGCATCGTCCGTGTCAGCTCGAGAGAGCCAGAAGCCCTTGGATACAGCGGGTGAAACAAAGAGTCCAGAAATCTGCGAAAAGTCGATGGACGCGTCAGGAACGAAGAACATAAAAAGTGAGGACCCGGAAGACGCGGGTATGGAAACAGAGGAGACAATATCGACGATCGTGAAAGATGGAAAAAAGCACAATATCGTGACAAGATCGAAAACCGGATCTTTGCAACCGCGCACCTTCAACATGGACGATCTGAAGCGTCGGAGTACAGCGATAATGTCAAAAGAGGAATTGGAAAAGTTGGAGAAACTTGAAAAAACGAGCAAGGAGGAAGGAGGAGTCGAAGGAACAAGATTGACGAGGCAAAAAGCTCATCAAATTGCGACGGGAACGCATTTGTTCAAGCTCGGAATGGACAACAATTTCAAAACGTATGTAAATCAGTACAGCACGAATCCAATTGCTCTGAACAAACCGCAGAGAAACGAGGAACGTGACAAGAAACGTCATCTCTCTCACAAGTTCTCGCTGACCCAAGCTTCGGAGTTCAAATGGATCGGAAGTTTGACGGGAACGCGAGCGTTGCTCGTGAGCACGATAAGACAAACGATATTGCAATTGGAGAGTAACATCCAAGCGCCATTCATGCACACGAATTGGCCGTTGTTGCGAAAACCGTGGACCACGGCGGTCGGGGCTTGCGTAAATCCCCGGGATTTTGCACGAGCTCTAATAGTTTTGCAGGCGTGTATCAAGTCCGTGGTTTTCGCGAGTGTCTGGCACGATCAGTTGGGCCACGTGAAGCTGCAGCGAGTGACGGCTTTGGAGCGGGAGGAGAAAAAGCGTTTGGACAAAAAAGAGAAAAAAGAGAAGGAGGACGAAGAAGAACGCAATCGTCTGACGTACAATTTCGTCAAATACACGCTGGGCTTGAAGCATCAAGTTTGGAAACAAAAAGGCGAGGAGTACCGCGTCCATGGACAGTGGGGTTGGCTCTGGATCTCATCTTCTCGTCGATACAAATTCCAAGAGTCAAACAAACTCGGTCTCCTCGGAGGAGCACAAAAAATAATGGTACAAATTCGCGATCAAGGTGGCTTGAAAATTCTTGCTCTCGATCCTTCAACTTACCATTTTCTCATCAACGAATATTGTCTCCCGAAAGAGGAACAAGAGGCACAAGCCGTGCCCAAAATCAAAGAGGAAATTGAGTCCGAGGACGAACCCAAAGACAAATTATCCAACGAGATTGTTGAGGACACGAAGAAAATGGAAATCAAAAGCGAGACCGAGGAGAAAATTGCACTGGTGCCTGCCAAAGTTGAGCAAGTTGTTAAAAACGAGCCTAAAGCTTGTCCCTCGTTTCTCGCTGGTATGAAAATCGAAAAAGTCTTTCCACCGATTGATAAATTCGAGGAAATCGATATCACCAAAGCGCTCACCACCCACGGACGTTTGCATTATCCAAAAATCGGAAAGAAAACTCGCATCGACGATTTTCTCTCCCGACGAACTCATCTCAAGCTTCTCGAAGAGCGGAGACTCTTGCAATCGGAAAAAAGCCGAGAACAAGCTGCTCTGCAAGCAAACAGCTTGAGAAATGCCCCACAAAGCTCCACCGAGAAAGAGGAAAATTCGACGAATGTCGAAGAAAACGCTAATAACGAGTCCGGCGAGAATTCTCTGCACAATATCCTCGCGGGGAAAGCTCCTAACAAGGCAATTTCTCCTACAGCCAGAGAAATGTTGGCCGTTATTGCGAAAAGAATTCAACAAGTGCGTGGACAGTACGCAGCGATAATGAGACTCGGTAAGAATGGAGCGTGCTATTCAAAGTATTGCAACATGACCGGACAAGCCGGAAAAACTCCGGTAACTCCGCAGAGTCTCCAATCGACGTGTTACTCGCCGATTTGCTTGCAAAAGGCTCGTTTGAAACGCGATCTCCTGGCGCTGCTGCGAAAAGCAAACGCTCTCAATAACAATCAGCCTTCTCCAGCGGGCAACGCGATAATGACGAATTTGATTGTTAAGAAAGACGACAAAGAGGCGATACGAAGAGACTTGGAATCGGCGGTCGCTTTGGCTACTCACTGCACGGAGGAAGTCGCAGCGACGAATACTCCGGTGAAAAAGTGCCCCGTCCAAGTTTCCGAGTCGCCGTTGCCCAAGAGACAAAAACTGGACACGAGTTTGGGCGAAACGGTTGATGTGAAGGTCGAAGTTGAGGAGGAGCTCAAAATCAAAGAGGAAAAAGATTCGAAAAGCATGGTTGATCCTTGTGGAGAGGTGAAAAACGAAAATTCGAAAAACTCTGGAGCCACGACCTTGACAGTTGTTAATCGTCGCGGTAGAACCGTTCACAGAACGACAGCGGCCAAAGAATTGAATCCGGACGGAAGTGCTAAAGTCTACTCGACTCTCTCGACCGAAGGCAAAGTCTATTTGAAAAAAGTGGCAATCTCATTGGCCGAGAGACGAAAGAAAAGGACTCCCGTCAAATATCCGCTGTGCTCAACCTTCGCAACGAAAAACAAACAACGGAGTATTCTACTTTTGCCCCAACACGAATTGAGAAAATTGTCACGCTTGGGCGGACGCACACCGGTCAGTGGCTTCCATCACATGGCCAAAGCCAACATGTCCGTATGGCCTTATCCCTGCCCGAGACCTCTCTTCAAAACCTGCTGGCTCTATCGCACCGTTGGACTCAAATCTCTCGCTGCTGCTGCTCTCCAATTGAGAGTACTTTGGGCTTGTCTCCGATGGGACGACATGGCCGCTAAGCCTGCAAGCTCCGACGGCAAACATCAAATTACCACCGACACTGAAATTATGTCCCTTGAAATATTGAAACATCGTCAAGTTGGACAGTTCATGGACAGAACACAATATCTCAGAAGAAAAGTCGTTATACCACTCGAACTACCCAAGCAAGTCAGAGGTTCGTTAATTACAAAATTTATACGCATTTTTAAAAATACAAAAACAAACTCAAAATTACGATCGATTTGAATTTTTATTACTATTACGAACTTTCTTAAGGATTTTCAGTACAAAATCGCAAATGATGACAAAATTCGGAAAATTTAGCACGTTTTTCAATTAAGTGTTTGAGAGATCGTGGAAAAATTTTATGAACATTAGGAAGCTCGTTATTCAACAATTAACATTTATTTATTAAGTGTTGTCAAATGTAGTTTCATGGAAACTGGTATAACTTTGCGACAAGTTTGTTTTTCGGCCTCTCAATTTTTGAAAATCTACAATATACTGAAAGCAACGGAAACAAAACCAAGTTTATTGATAAATATTTTTCGTATTTGTTTAAAAAATTGTTCTTAACAAAATGTTGATTTTTAACATTAATAAATTAAATGTAGTCAAACGTAGTTTCATGGAAACTGGTATAACTTTACGACAAGTTTGTTTTTCGGCCTCTCAATTTTTGAAAATCTACAATATACTGAAAGCAACGGAAACAAAACCAAGTTTATTGATAAATATTTTTCGTATTTGTTTAAAAAATTGTTCTTGACAAAATGTTGATTTTTAACATTAAAAAATTGAATGTAGTCAAACGTAGTTTCATGGAAACTGGTATAACTTTGCGACAAGTTTGTTTTTCGGCCTCTAAATTTTTTTAAATCTACAATATACTGAAAACAACGGAAACAAAACCAAGTTTATTGATAAATATTTTTCGTATTTGTTTAAAAAATTGTTCTTCACAAAATGTTGATTTGTGGAATAACGAGCTTCTTAATCGTCGTGAAATTTTGACACGATCGCTTAAAAACTTGGCACAAAAATATACTAAATTTTCAGAATTTTTCCATCATTTTTTATTTCAACCCTCACGGTGGTTAAAATAATGACGACAGATTTTGTTAAAATTTGGTATGTTTTTGTACGTGAAGTATTCACGAGGTCATGTACAAATTTCCCGACGACTAATCCTCAAGAATATAAATTAACTTGTTTGTCCTCAATCAGAAGTAACATCGATACGCAGTGGTTTGAGAAAGCGCAAACGTCCCGAGTCGCCACAGAGCACCGAGCCACAAGTTTCCGAGGAATGGGTCGACGAAGATAAGCTCGAGTTATGGGAAATAAAGCAGTACGGTGATCGGTGAGTTTCCCGAGTGATTTATCGTCATGAGCTTTTCCATCCATGCATCTCGAAATCATTTTCTTCATCACTAACAAAAGTAGAACAGAATTTTCCGAAATTTCCTCCCGCGTTTGCTCACCATGAAAATAACGAATCGTCTCAATAACTAAAATTTCACACTCTCACGCTTTTCATTGCTCGTTCGCGTGATTTTCGTTCGGCACAAACTAATCTCGATGGAACTCGTGGCAATTGTTTTTGGCATCGGCCAGAAAGAGGAAAAAATGGAAAATTGAATCGTTTTACTAAAACCACTCGTTACTAACCCACGGCATTGGTGTGTCTGTCCCGAAAATCCAGGTTAGAGAAGGCTAATGCCCAGATTATTACTAGGAGTCGTTCGGGACCGCAACAATCGGTTGTTATTGGTGTAAATCGAACTAGTAGCTCGTCGGTGTCGGAACAATTGATAAGCGGCAAAGGATCGGCCGAGGAAATCAAAGAAAAGATGGAACAACAATTGAGGATGCAGAGAGCGGCGCACCAACAGAAACGCGCGCTCGAGACGTTGAAAAGTCCGGCAAATTCATCGCCTGGCCAGCTCGTCAAAGTCACGACCAACTCGAATCTCGGTACAATTTCAATCAATCTTTTTATACTTTTTGTGGGTTATAGATTTTTCGAACATGGTTTTATTTTATTTTTGGAAACAACTTGTAGATGGAACCGTCAAGGTTGTATCGAAAGTAGCGATTCCGGCGAGTCCCAACACTCAGGCAAAGTCTCAACTCACGTCCCTTCTCACGACGCCAAATCAGAACAAAACTTTCCTTGGAACTCGTCGTATTTATATGACAAAGTGTAAGTGTTCTATTACGATCTTCGCACGATTGCTTTATCGTCGCTACTTAAGGATTTCGAGTCCCAAAGTCGCAAATGGGGACGAAAATTTAGCTATTTATTGAAAAATTAATATTAACGAGTCTCATAGGTACTCGACATCCTTAAGAAGGGTGCACACAACAATGTTGCTGTGTAGAAAGCATATCAAAATTCGAAATGATTAGAATTTCATGAAATTTCGTGACTACATTCTTTAGTATTAAATATTAATATACAAATTTTTCAAGATTTTTCTTCTACATAGTTTTCGAGTTATCGAACGCTAGAGTTTACATGCATAAGCATAGGAATCAGATATATATAGGTATATCTTTTCCATATTGCAAACTCCAATTATTCGAAAACCATGTAGACGAAAAATTTGAAAAAAATTGGGTCATCGTGTTTGATGCTCAAGAATGTTTTCACCAAATTTTATTAAATTACATTGCACGACAATGTTGCCATGTTAAACGCATAGGAAAATTCGAAATGATTAGAATTTCATAAAATTTCGTGAGTATATTCTTTAGTATTAAATATTAATTTACCAATTTTTTAAGATTTTTCTTCTACATAGTTTTCGAGTTATCGAACGCTAGAGTTTACATGCATAAGCATAGGAATCAGATATATATAGGTATATCTTTTCCATATTGCAAACTCCAATTATTCGAAAACCATGTAGAGGAAAAATTTGAAAAAATTTGTGTCATCGTGTTTGATGCTCAAGAATGTTTTCACCAAATTTGATTAAATTCTTATCATATGGTCGTATGGAGCCAACCTCTTTACTTCGTAACTTAATAATTACAACATTTTTGTAGCCTCCGACGGTACAACTCGAGTGGTGTCAGGAACGACAAGTATTTTGCCAAAAACTCCGCAGCAACAGCAGCAGCAGCAGCAGCAGCAACAGATCCAGCCGAACCAGCAGAGCGGACAACAATCATTGATCAAAGTCGCGGTCCAACAAGTTCAACAAAGAGTTCAAATACTTCGAGGTCCCGATGGGAAATTACAAGTTCGTGGATTGATGCCAGGTCAACAACTTGTGCAGATGCCCGATGGAAAGCTTCACGTGCTCAATACCGGACAAACGATCGCTGCGAGTCCTTCCACTCAACAAACGAGCACCGTCGCTACCAACGTCCTCACGACTACACCCAAAATCGCCACGGCTACGAACAAGATCGTCGCTACGACGCCGATCAAAACAACGCCCGGAAAACCGATCGCCATCAAAACTGTTAATCAAAGCTCACAAATAACAACACCTCAGAGCGGGCAAGCGATCCCTCGCGTTAAGCCGACCGTGACACCGAATGTTGTGAACGCTGGCACGACTACGACGCCCCAAAAAAATACAGTCGTCGTTGCCAATACGGGACAAATTGTACAGGAACAGGTAATTCATTTTTTGACCAAAAAAACTTTCATGATACCTTTGGATTGGCTGGATGGATTTTCTTTAAGCGAAAACCATTTTGACTATAAAAAATCGTAAAAAATTCACATTTAATATGAAATTTCGACATTGAAACGATATAAAGTTGCTGTGACGTCACAAAACGCCCATTCGGTGGCTTTCGCGCTATGCTTTTTTTCAATACGTGCCAACGAGACGCTACCGCGTTTCTTGATGAAATCCTACTACGAAATTCCGTTTGTCTGCTTTTCACGGAAAAACCATTGATCCAATTTTGACGAATCTTAAACAGCAATGAAGCTCAACAATTAGAATACGTTTTTTGAAACCTGAACCAACAAATCACACATTTCGTCACATTTTCCACGTTCAAAGTTCAGAAGCAACTAATGAATAACAATTAATCAAAAATCGCTAATTACCGATACTAAAATAATTCGAAGACGAAGATCCAAAGCAGTAGCTCAAGTGCCAGATGAAAAAAAAAAAAACGTTATAGCGATTTGCTTAAAATGAAAGTTTAAAAAATTTTGATTTTCGTTTTCAATTATTATTATTATTATTATTGTTGTTATAAATATTAAGTAGTCTCCCTAGGCACGCAGGCACGGCCAGTTTTCCAATTAATTAGTCTCCAATTAAAAATCGCTAATTACCGATACAAAAATCACTCGAAAACGAAGATCGAGTGCCAGTTGAAAAAAAAAAAACAAAACGTTATAGCGATTTTCGTAAAATGAAAGTTTAAAAAATTTTGAATTTCGTTTTCAATTATTATTATTATTATTATTGTTGTTATAAATATTAAGTAGTCTCCCTAGGCACGCAGACACGGCTAGTTTTCCAATAATTCATTAATCTCTAATAAAAAACGTAAATTTCAATAGAAAATTCGTTTTTGACTAAAAATCGGTCTTTCCGAAGGTTGTGTCGCCAACGGGTCAGACAATAGGACCAAATCAAGTGGTGGTAAACAACACGAGTTTGGCACAACAATTGGCAAGTGGCAAGGCTCAATTGGCGACGATCGGCGGGCATCAAGTCGTGATCCGCAGTACGCCGACGGGAAATCAAATAGTACATTTGAATGCGGCCAACAGTGGTCTCATCCTCAAGAGCAACGTGACGACGACTACGGCAACGACGACGACGACGACGACGACGGCGGCGGCGGCGACGACGCCGAGTAAAAATGTGATTCAGGCTGCGACGACGACCCAGCAAACTGTCCAATCGCTCGTTACGACCGCGACAACAACCATGACCTCGACGACCTTGACTGCAAACGCCGGCAATCAAACGACAGAAACATCGAGCAATAATAATTCAACGACGAGTGCGAGCAGCGCCACGACCCAGACGACCAGCCAAATACCCGCAGCACCCGCGCCTGGAAGTGTCGAAGCTTCCTTACTCGCTGGACAACCTCCTGGCACAGTTATCAAATGCGTCACTGCTCAGGTTATCCAAACGACCCAAGGCCCTAGAATCGTCCTCCAAGGACTGCAGGGCAATGATTTCACGCCTCAGCAATTGGCCATGGTTCAGCAGCAGGTTAAACAACAATTGCTCAAAGGTAAATCCCAGTCTTCAGCTTCAATCTGCCTCAAAATTCATTTCCGCAATGTAAAAACACGATAATTTGCTATTTTTATGCTTAACGTATTACTATCACAAAACCAAGATTTAGGATTCTTTGAAAATTTCGTTTAAACGTCCTTGGCACCAAAATTAACAGTTTTCTCTGCTCTGAAGAAAATTTTTCTATTTTTTTTAAATTTTTACCGATCCACACGCGTGTGAATTGGAGTCGCGTTTCCTTTTTATTTTCGTTTCAACTTTTTAACGAAACGTGATTTCGATTTACACGCGTTCGGATGAGAAAAATAAAAAAAATCGGAAATTGAATGAGTATTTTTTTAATTTTTGGAAATTTGATTTTTTTTACTTTATTGCAATTTTTTGGAATTTATAATTTTAAGTTTTATTGAAATTTTATTGAAATTTGTATTTTTCAATTTTATTAAAATTTTTCGAAATTTGTATTTTTTAAATTTATTGCAATTTTTTGAAATTTATAATTTTTAATTTTATTGAAATTTTATTGAAATTCGTATTTTTTAAATTTCTTGAAATTTATATTTTTTAAATTTATATTTTCTAATTCTATTGGACTTTGTATTTTTTGAATTTATTGAAATTCTATTGAAATTTGTATTTTTTAAATTTATTGAAATTCTATTGAAATTTGTATTTTTTAAATTTATTGTAATTTATATTTTGAAATTTTATTAAAATTTCTAAAAAATTTATTTTTAAATTTTATTGAAATTTGTATTTTTAAAATTGATTGAAATTTTTCAAATTTTCAATAAACAACCCCACGTTGCCAAGAAAAGAAAAATTTGGTAGAGCGCTAAATAAAGTAGTTTGGTGACTTTGGATAAAATATATTGAGATGAAAATTTCTCAGCTCAAGCGACTACAGGCAAACAAGGGGTTCTCGGACCGACGAAAATTTATTTGGCTGTGCAACCAGCGCCCGGAACTCCGGCAACTCAGACCGTTTCGCAGGCGTCGACAACGCCGAGTACTCCCTCGACTCCGGTGACGAAACCAGCGGTAGTTCCTTCGTCCCCGTCAAGCGCTCCGTCCGCCAACAACCAACCGGAAACTGTGACTGCCGAAGCTTCGCAAACGGCGATACCGGCTACGCCAGAAAAACCTAAAGTCGTTGTGCAACAAGTTAGCAGAGCGAGCATTTCCGAAACCGAGTCGCCGCAGAAAACGTCTCTCCCTAATGGTCAACAACCTGCACAGGGCTCCAAGGACGCTGCGCAATCATCGCCGAATAAATTTATTCTCACCCCGGATTACATTCAACAAAGTAAACAAATTTCATAGTTTGCTTTACTTTTTTATTTTTATTTTATTTTTATTTTTATTTTATTTTTATTTTTATTTTTATTTCATTTTTATTCTATTTTTATTTTTATTTTTATTTTATTTTTATTTTTTTATTTTTTTACGATAAATTTAATAAATTCTGATTTTTTATTATAAATTTTTTTTTTCCAGCGATAAAAAACGCTCTGAAGCAAGAAAATTTGAACCCGGAGATCGAAGAAAAATTATTGCAACTGCAAAGATATCAGGAAAAACAAATGAAGGGCGGGAGCGAGGGTTCGTTGTCGAGCAATCAAAATCACAGTACGATGACGACGACGGTGAGCACGACGCCGAGAGCACCTGCGAGAAAAAGGCCAGCCCCGCAATCGGCCAATAATACCACGAGTTCGACGCCAACAACGACGAACGTGCTAACACCCACGCAAAACTCTACACCCGGCGCTCAGGCAAGCGAGAAAAATCATGATTGGGCTGAACCAGCGAGAAAAAGGCCCGCTCCTAATAGGCAGGAGCATCGTGAGGTTTCCAGGTTAGTTGAAACATCCATCCTTTCGAGACATGCATTTGTCGCTACTGTATATTTAAGGATGTTGAGTCCCAAAGTTCACGACCATTAGGAATC
Source organism: Hyposoter didymator (assembly GCA_037952995.1). NCBI lineage: Eukaryota > Metazoa > Arthropoda > Insecta > Hymenoptera > Ichneumonidae > Hyposoter > Hyposoter didymator. The sequence goes on along the minus strand of JBAJMU010000003.1, from coordinate 11,004,422 downwards.
TCCTTTTTCAACAATTAACATTCATTAATGAAATGTCATCGAATAGAGTTTCATGGAAACTGGTTTAACTTTGCGACAAGTTTTCTTTTTTGGCCTCTCAATTTTTAAAAATCCACAATATACTGAAGCAACGGAAACAAAACCGAGTTTATTGATAAATATTTTTAGTATTTGTTTAAAAAATTGTTCTTAACAAAATGTTGATTTTTAACGTTTATAAATTAAATGTTGTCTAATGTAGTTCCATGGAAACTGGTATAACTTTGCGACAAGTTTGTTTTTCGACCTCTCAATTTTTAAAAATCTACAATATACCGAAAGCAACGGAAACAAAACCGAGTTTATTGATAAATATTTTTTGTATTTGTTTAAAAAATTGTTCTCAACAAAATGTTGATTTTTAACGTTTATAAATTAAATGTTGTCAAACGTAGTTTCATGGAAACTGGTAAAACTTTGCGACAAGTTTTTTTTTCGACCTCTCAATTTTTAAAAATCCACAATATACTGAAGCAACGGAAACGAAACCGAGTTTATTGATGAATATTTTTTGTATTTGTTTAAAAAATTGTTCTTAACAAAATGTTGATTTTTAACATTTATAAATTAAATGTTGTCAAACGTAGTTTCATGGAAACTGGTATAACTTTGCGACAAGTTTGTTTTTCGACCTCTCAATTTTTAAAAATCTACAATATACCGAAAGCAACGGAAACAAAACCGAGTTTATTGATAAATATTTTTTGTATTTGTTTAAAAAATTGTTCTTAACAAAATGTTGATTTGTTGAATAACGAGCTTCTTAATCGTCGTGAAATTTTGACACGATCGCTTAAAAACTTGTCACAAAAATATACAAAATTTTCAGAATTTTTTCATCATTTTTTATTTCAACCCTCAAGGTGGTTAAAATAATGACGAAAGAATTTGTTAAAATTTGGTATGTCTTTACGTGAAGTATCCAGAAGGTCGTGGATAAATATCACGACGAATAAGAATCTATTTATTGAACAATAAACATCAACAAGTTGCACAGGTACTCAACATCCTTAAATATTTCGCTTGCATCGCTTTAATTCCTTCATTTATCTCACGCCGTGCCTATTTCATTTCAGGACTAACCGATCTGTCGACGACTGTCGCGCGTAATTAACCTATTTCATTTACCAAAATAATAAACTAAGCCTCTCACGTATTATCATTAGTTATTGTAAATCGATTTTGACATGTTGCATATTTTGTTTTTTCCAATGGATAAAATAGATTGTGTCAAAGTCTTTTGAATATTGAGACGGATTGTGCTAAAGAATGAAAAAACAAACAACAATTGTATAAAAATGGCTTAATTTTAATCGTTTTAACGCATTAACCATCACTGGCTTTTAATCTCGTATTTGGTAATAAATGTCTTTGGCTCGAAAAGAAAATGTGACATTGAAAGAGCTCTGGTGGGGTCGGGAAAAGTGGAAAAAGTTTTCGGTCATTAAAAAAAGTATCGCGCGCACGAAAAAAAAAAAAAAACAAAGTTTTTGCTTCTTAACGTGTAGTTGGGGGATTACTTTCTCAGGACTCATAAGATAAACGAGATTACGGAGAACGAGTCGACGCCGAAAAGTCGAGCAGGAAAAATGAAAGACTCACAAGAGGCGAGACGAAAACTGCAGGTACATTCGCGTATGCAAGTACTGCTCTTTCGCCACAAAGAACTTCTCAAGAAGGACATTCTAAAGAAACGAGCTTTGCTCGAGAAAGAGCTCCAGATCGATATCCAGGTATATTTCATTGTTTTTTAAATCTGATTAATATTTTTTTTCGCTCGAGCCAACGCCGCACGATGGAAAAAATCGAAAGGTTGGACATTGTTGGCCATTTTTTAAAATTTCTCTTGTTAATATTCAGAAGGATCTCTCCGCTGAATTGACTACGAGAACGAAAGCCGAGAGACACAAACAGGACGAGGTTAAGGTCGGTGGCGCCAAGCGCAAATCAAACGCTCATCAAATACCTCAACAAACCAGTCCGACCAGTCGAAGGCCAAAGAAGAATCGAACTTCCCAAGGAAATAGCAATACTCCGCCTGGCGTTTCATCCGTATCCGCAGCGAATCGTCTCAAAAAGGAAAAACTTTACTGCCTCTGCAGGACACCCTACGATGAGACCAAGTATGATCTATTTTTTTTTCATCTGCCTACATTCCCACAAACTTTACACAAACAAACGAAAAACGCTGCGAATTTAAATTTTCAGCGTTTTTTTTTTCTTGCATTTTGATTATATTATTTCGACAACTTTGCTGGAAAGTTGAGAGCGAGTACGGACTTGTACACAATATCTTGAAAAATTTGCAGAAATTATAACGGTTGGACGATTTTTCAATAAACTCGAATTTTAGTAAAATTCGAAAAATCGTAAAATTTAAACCGTTCAGCGTTTTTTGTATTTGCGTTTGAATTATATGGTTTTGACAGCTTTTCTATAATGCGAAGAGAAAGTACGGACTCGTACACAATATCTTGGAAAATTTATAGAAATTAGAGCGGTTGGACGATTTTTCAAAAAACTCGGATTTTCGGAAAATTCGAAAAATCATTAAATTTCAACCGTTCAACCGATTTTTTTCAAATTCAATACCAACCTTCTTACTATGAAGTTCTATTTATTTAAAAAAAAAAAACAAAAATTAGTGATGAATCTGAAACTTTACAAAAGTTAGAGCGATGACGTACTTTTTTTGAAAATTTCACAATCTCCTAAAATTCGCATTCTTTCAAACAATTTCGACAATTTTTTTAGAAAGTAAAGAGGAAGTACAGACTCGATCACAATTTTTTACAAAATTTTCAGAAATTAGAGCGGTTAGACGATTTTTCAAAAAACTTAGATTTTCGTAAAATTCGAAAAATCATAAAATTTCAAGTGTTCAACCGATTTTTTCCAAATTCAATACCAACCTTCCCATCATGATACTCTATTTATAAACAAAAAAATTAGTAATAAATCTTTAAATTTGCGGCAGTTGGAGCGTCGACACTCCTTTTTTGAAAATTTCAAAATGCCGTAGAATTCGTATTTTTCTAGCAATTTCGACAAAATTCTCAGAGAATGAAAAGATTGTATAGATTAACATCTGTGCAAAACGGGAGCCCTGTAGCTCGAACCGTTCTCGAGTTATGAACGTTTGAATTTTACAGTGCCAGAACAAACCCACACATACACATCCGGACATTTATTCTAGATATGATTTTTCGATGACTTCCATGAGGAAGCAAAAATGAAAGCCTAATTTGTGTGATTTATTTATTCATGCAACTTGGTGCGATTGTTGCAGATTTTACGTTGGTTGCGATTTATGTAACAATTGGTTCCACGGCGAATGCGTCGGGATAACCGAAGAAATGAGTAAATCCCTCTCGGAATTTGTATGTACGGAATGTCGTCACGCACGAGAAACTCAAGAACTTTACTGTCTTTGCAAACAACCGTACGACGAGTCGCAGTAAGTTTAATTTACGAGGAAAAAAAAAATCTATTTTTTTTTTTTATTTTTTTTTATGGCTCGATCTTAAAAATTGTTTCTTTGATTTCATTAGATTTTACATATGCTGTGACAAATGTCAGGACTGGTTCCACGGACGTTGCGTTGGAATTCTCCAATCGGAGGCCGACAACATCGACGAGTACGTTTGTCCGAATTGCCAACGAAACTCGTCCGTCAATTTCGCAAACATGAAGAACCTGAACGGCAAAGATTTAGATTTATTGAAGAAACTCATCAAACAGATACAGGTAATGAAAAAAAAAACACACCTGAATGTTTTTATGAGTAAAAATGAAGAGTTTTTCCAATCGGAATACGTGCTGACGGATGAAACTTTTTCATTTCTTTGAAATTAGGCACACAAAAGTGCTTGGCCTTTTATGGAGCCGGTAGATCCGAATGAAGCACCAGATTATTACAAAGTCATAAAGGAACCTATGGGTACGTAATCAAACATATTTCGTCCATGGCGACCTGTTTTCTCCTTTCAATATCCACACCATTGAACCCTTGATGGTCACAGGGGCTTAATTTCACCCGAGCCGCTTTCGACCGACGATACTTAATAAAAATTTTGAGAAAATGATACTCGTGACACCGTCTATCGGTAGTTTGAACCTTTTAGTAGGGAGCCTCGTCGTTATTATTTGAAAGGGCCCGTTAGATCAGTTTTGGAAGCCGTAGGAAGCGGACGGTGTAAAAACTGGGCTATACTTTTTGGAACGGTCGCTAATTTATCAGTCCCATCTGAACGCATGCTATTTCGGACTTGAGAAACAATTTTTTTTTCAATTGTAAATTACAATTTCTGCATCATTTAAAAAAAAAAACGTCATTTTTGCAGAATTTTCCTTTTTCGACATTTTTAGTTCTAAAAATTGCACGAATTGAATACAATCGTCACGGTCGTTACTCAAGGGTTCAAAATACATCGTAGTATTCTTATTTAATTTTTTTAACGATTTTTTCTTTTTTTAATTGAAAATTACAATTTCTGCATCATTTTTTGTAAAAAAACGTCATTTTTGCAGAATTTTCCTTTTTCGACATTTTTTTGTATTAAAAATTTCACGAATTAAATACAATCGTCACGGTTAATACTCAAGGGTTCAAAGTACATCGTAGTATTCTTATTTCATTTTTTTAACGATTTTTTCTTTTTTTAATTGAAAATTACAATTTCTACCTCATTTTTCGTAAAAAAAAGTCGTTTTTGCACAATTTCCCTTTTTTGACGTTTTTTTTTTGTATTAAAAATTGCACGAATCGAATACCATCGTCACGGTCGTTACTCAAGGGTTCAAAATACATCGTAGTATTCTTATTTAATTCTTTTAACGATTTTTTCTTTTTTTAATTGAAAATTACAATTTTTGCCTCATTTTTCGTAAAACAAAAGTCATTTTTGCAGAATTTTTTTTTTTCGACATTTTTTGTACTAAAAATTTCACGAATTGAATACAATCGTCACGGTCGTTACTCAAGGGTTCAAAATACAGTGTAGTATTTTTATTTGATTTTGTTAACGATTTTTTCTTTTTTTAATTGAAAATTACAATTTTTGCCTCATTTTTCGTAAAACAAAAAGTCATTTTTGCAGAATTGTCCTTTTTCGACATTTTTTGTACTAAAAATTGCACGAATTGAATACAATCGCCACGGTCGTTACTCAAGGGTTCAAAATACATCGTAGTATTCTTATTTTATTTTTTTAACGATTTTTTCTTTATTTAATTGAAAATTACAATTTCTGCCTCATTTTTTGTAAAAAAAAAAACGTCATTTTTGCAGAATTTTCCTTCTCCGACATTTTTTTGTATTAAAAATTGCACGAATTGGATACAATCGTCACGGTCGTTACTCAAGGGTTCAAAATACAGTGTAGTATTTTTATTTGATTTTTTTAAAACGATTTTTCAACTATTTATCGCGTTGCTAAGCGAGTTGGGTTGATAACAGCGCCAATGAGTATTACACACAATCCGGAGATGTGACTATCAAGGGTTAATGTAAAAAGTAAAAACATAATAATTACTAGCGAATTTTTGGACAGCCTCGAATTTTAGAATCGCTCGGTCGAGCTCTAACGAATAATGAATTTATCGACAGATCTCCAAACGATAGAATTGAGGATAACCGACAGATCGTACAAGAAGCTGAGCGAGTTCATTGGCGACATGACAAAGATATTTGACAACTGTCGTTACTACAATCCGAAGGAATCGCCGTTTTTCAAGTGTGCCGAATCTCTCGAGACGTATTTCGTTCATAAAATCAAAAGTCTGCGAGAAAAGTTTTCGGAGGGTAAATGAGGTACGAAAGGAAAGGAACAAGTGATTTTTTCTCGTAAAGTGCCAGTGAATTTCGCGTTTAACGAAAGAACTTGTGGGCCAGGAGGGAAAAGCGTTTCGAACGGAATCCTTTTTGTGGCCATGCCCTCGAGACCCACCCCCAGCAACGAGCAGTATCTCGTTCATTAATTTTAACATCTTAAACCTTTAAGCCAGAAAAGTAGGTTCGTTAAAATTCTTTATTTATTAGCCAGCAGTGTGAATACAAATTTTTTTCTCCCTATTTTTTTTTTTTCTTGCAACACGAAATTTTTATTTTCCTCGCGTGTATTATCAGACGAAACGAACTTTCGTGAGAAAAGTTTCGTGCAAAAAAACGTGCTCGCGCAAGTGACGAATGCGCGAGTGAAAATAATGAACACGGGGAAAACACCACGCGCCGCTACTTTCGTATTTATAGCGTACATGTTAACTGGACACATGTATCAATTCTAATATGCATGTTTTAAAAAACCAATAACAATACAAAGCCAAGAAAAATAATAAAATCTCTTATTAGTATAAAATAGCGAGTGCGGCCGGATCAGGCGATTTAGAAAATCATGACCACCGATTTCTTAGCGAGCGTCCAACCAATTTCATTTCGCCCAAGAAATTCAATTATCATTATTATTTTTATTCCTTTATTATTATTATCAGTGTCGAGAGATTTTTGTTTCTTTGAGATTGGAAGAAAAACACCAACGCGTGACCAACACGCTCCGGTAAGAATAAACATTTAAATGGGAATTAAGAAAACGAAGATGAAAAATATTCGAATCCAGAATAAAGACACGATTTTTTAGCGTAAGATTTATTATTAGGATTACTGCGAAGAGGACGCGCATAATAAATTGTACAAATTTGTTTATTATGCTGATAAAAAGTAATTGTCATTACTTGCGTTGTTTTAATCACATAAATTTTCTATGAAATTGTTTATAACGAAGACATATGATGTTTAGTTTGTAAGGAATAAAGAATTAAATCGAGCATACTAAGATAATGAAGAAGAAGAAGGAGAAGAAGAAAAAGGCAGACGTAGGGCACGGGCATTTGTCTGGGGCTTTGTAAATATCGGTAGAGAAGCTAAAAGTTTAAAGATTTTTAAAATATGCGACCGCCCGTGAATATTTCACTCGGCAAAATCATTTCCGAATGAATTTAAAAATAAGAAATAAAAAAACACACACACACAAGAGCTGGTTTCAACGACAGCCATTGTTTATATTTTATTAAGTATTATCGTGACGCCGAGGGATTTCGAAGTAACGTGCCGATGCTCAATAATCCGAGAATTTTCGCGGCTTGCATAGAAAAAAAAAACAAAAACTACAAATTTACATCGGAGTGACATGGAATTTTTCATTTTTTTTTTCAAATATTCGAATAATCATTCGACATCGAGGAAATAAGGAACAAGCTCGACCTCCACATTATGCCGAGTCTCTGCGTGAGCAGGAAACCATTAAAATCTCAAAACGGAAACAAACGTCACGTTGTCGTTCGTTTCTTCTACAGATTTTCAAACAAAACGACGACGAGACGAAATTTTGACAGATCAACGAATGGAATAACTTTTTTCTTCGTCATTTCGTTCGTACAGTATTTTTACGACCTTCAACGCCAACTGACGAATTTTTCACTTACTCACGAATTCATTTTCTTTTTTGATTCTCCAATTTTTTTTACCATTCCCGCAAGTATTATATTGCGAAGAAAAATATAAACCACCGAATTTTTTTTTTTCAACGAATTACCGAAAAACTTCGCTGCAGCTTTTTGCGGGAAATTGCTTTTTTTTTCTTTGCTCACGGAAGGTTAACAAACATTTAACAGCTGAGCAACTGATTGAAAAATGTTAAATTGTACCACGAAAATGCAAAGCTTGCGAGTACATCCGATCGACACACAACAGCACTTATCACTATATGAAGAGGGAAAAAAACATTTAATTAGGGAAACAATAAGTTATATGCAGATTCATACCATCACGATGAGACAAAAAAACACAACGTCAACGCAAATAAACCGAAGTTTAAATATTTGAAACAAGTTTTCTTAACAATTCCAATTTCCTTTTCCCAGTGTTTGTAAGATTTCAGGAGTTTATTTTTTATGAAGCTTTCCGATCTGTTATCTCTCTCGCATTCACGCGACTGCCAGATCACGGAGGGTGGCTACACACAACAATGTTGCCATGTTAAACGCGTAGGGAAATCCGAAATGATTAGAATTTCATGAAATTTTATATTCTTTAGTATTAAATATAAATATACAAATTTTTTAAGATTTTTCTTCTACATAGTTTTCGAGTTATCGAACACTAGAGTTTACATGCATAAGCATAGGAATCGGATATATATAGGTATATCTTTTTCATATTGTAAACTCTAATTATTCGAAAACTATGTAGACGAAAAATTTGAAAAAAATTGTGTCATCGTATTTGATGCTCAAGAAGGTTTTCACCAAATTTTATTAAATTACATCGCACAACAACGTTGCCATGTTAAACGCGTAGGAAAATTCGAAAGAATTAGAATTTCATGAAATTTCGTGAGTATATTCTTTAGTATTAAATATTAATATACAAATTTTTTAAAGATTTTTCTTCTACATAGTTTTCGAGTTATCGAACACTAGAGTTTACATGCATAAGCATAGGAATCGGATATATATAGGTATATCTTTTTCATATTGTAAACTCTAATTATTCGAAAACTATGTAGACGAAAAATTTGAAAAAAATTGTGTCATCGTATTTGATGCTCAAGAATGTTTTCACCAAATTTTATTAAATTACATCGCACGTTGCCATGTTAAGCGCGTAGGAAAATTCGAAAGAATTAGAATTTCATGAAATTTCGTGAGTATATTCTTTAGTATTAAATATTAATATACAAATTTTTTAAAGATTTTTCTTCTACATAGTTTTCGAGTTATTGAACACTGGAGTTTACATGCATGAGAATAGGAATCGGTTATATATGGGTATATCTTTTGCAAATTGTAAACTCCAATTATTCGGAAACTTATGTAGACAAAAAATTTGAAAAAAATTATGTCATCGTATTTGATGCTAAAGAATGTTGTTGGCAAATTTGATTAAATTATTATCATATTGTCGTATGTAGTCAACCTCGGCTTTCAATTTTTAAATCCAAGAGCCAAGAGGATTGCTGTTTGCCTTTTGAAGTTTTTCGCGGAGCCGAAGGTGATTGGCCAACTCGAAGCGAATCGCCAATTCCGATTGGAGGGATCTGAATTTTCGGGATAAGCGGCGGCGGGTCAGTTGAAAGAAAAGGCCAACCGGTGGCGCGAGGTTCAAGTTCCGGCGTCGAAAATGCACAACCGTTCGGATGATGGGCAAAAGCAAAAGCAAAACTCGGCAAAGTGTGGCAAAACGGTTTTTCGTGGTGTACCTTCGCGACTAGTGTGTTGTTCGACAGCGCTCCAGGCAGCGAAACATTGTAGTCCAGAAGGAAGAGCGCAGAGAAGGTGTGAGAGCGTGTCGAACGAAAGTTAGAGTGAAAAAAATTCTCCCTCGCAAACATACACCAAATACCGTTGCGCTCTCGCAGAGCCATTTTATCGAAAGCCCGCGCGCGTCGTGCCTATCGTGCACATTTTACTCCGGCGTAATATTTTATTCTCGTTTCAATTGTCGCGCTAAACAGAGGGAATAAAAACAAAAAACAATAAAAAGTAAAAATCGAATAATCGAAAAACCTGCGATCGAGTGGAAAACAATAAGCGACCTTGCGGGGACATGCCAATCGGCATTTTTATATCGCAAATGGACGCTTTCTGATACTTTCAACGGTTTCCCATTGATCCTCGCCGATCAACATCGGGATTTCGTATTGTTTTGAGCTCAGGACGCTCCAAGGTGGGTTCAAGCTGATGAATCGTAAAAATAGCAAAAACAAACCATGAATAAAACAAAATAATCGAAAGCTTGGGCAAAAAAAATTAGAATCGGCGTCGGGACGCGGAATTAACGAAAAAATAAAACGAAAAAAAAAGGTTAGAACTCACTACTACATGTAAATGTGCGGGAAATTACGGCGGCGTCCCCTGCTCTTACTTAATTAGCCAATCATAGATGACGCCACTTTCCCGCCTTTCTTTCCAAATCTTTAGTCGGTACGAAGATTTTTTCTTTTTTTTGTTTCTTTTCTTTCGGTTTATCGTCCGATACACGGCAAATTAATAAATTCGATTCTTCACGCTTGAAGCTTGCTCCAGATCGTTTTCGTGCTTTTACTATCAAATTCAAAGTTCTGTACCTTTCAACTCAACAATTTTTCTCATCATTATAAAAGACAAGAAAAAAAATCTACTAATCAAACGTCTCGTTGTTACTCCGTTTTTCTTTTCTTTTTTTTTCTTTTTTCGTTTACAGAAGCACAAGGTTAAACTTTTGTAAAATGAGCGCCGTCGCCAATGGCTCCGGCGATGCCGGCCCAAAGAAAAAAACCATCGAAGGCATTTACCAAAAAAAATCTCAGCTCGAACACATCCTCCTGCGACCCGATTCTTACATCGGCTCCGTCGAGTTTGTTTGCGAACTCATGTGGGTCTACGACGCCGAAAAAGAAATGATGGTTCAGCGAGAAATCAAATACGTGCCTGGCCTCTACAAAATATTCGATGAAATATTGGTCAACGCCGCTGACAATAAACAACGCGACGATAAGATGGACTGCATCAAAATCGACATTGACGCGTGAGTTTTTATTCATTTTTGCGATTTTCTTTTTCTTTTCCTTTTTCTCTATTTTTCTCTGGCAACTCGGACGCACTTTCTTAGCGAGTTTATAAAAATTCGAAAAATCGTAAAATTTAAACTGTCCAGCGTTTTTTGTATTTGCCTTTGAATTATATGGTTTTGACAACTTTTCTAGAATGTGAAGAGAAAGTACGGACTTGTACACAATATCTTGGAAAATTTGCAGAAATTAGAGCGGTTGGAGGATTTTTCAAAAAACTCAGATTTTCGTGAAATTCGAAAAATCATTAAATTTCAACCGTTCAACCGATTTTTTCCAAATTCAATACCAACCTTCCCATTATGATACTCTATTTATAAAAAAAAAACAATTAGTAATAAATCTTAAAATTTGGGCAAGTTAGAGCGATGATGGACTTTTTTTGGAAAATTTCACAATCTCGTAAAATTCGCATTCTTTAAAATAATTGTGACAATTTTTTTAGAAAGTAAAGAGGAAGTACAGGCTTGATAACAATTTTTTTACAAAATTTGCAGAAATTAGAGCGGTTGGACGATTTTTCAAAAAACTCAGATTTTCGTTAAATTCGAAAAATCATAAAATTTCAACCGTTCAACCGATTTTTCCCAAATTCAATACCAACCTTCCTATCATGATGCTCTATTCATAAAAAAAAAACATTAGTAAGAAATCTTGAAAATTGCGAAAGTTAGAGTGTCGACACTCTTTCTTTGAAAATTTCACGAAGCCGTACAATTCGTATTTTTCTGCTACTTTCATACACACACATCCGGACATTTTTTTTTTCTCGACATGATGTTTCCATGTTTTGCTGGAAGAAAAAAAAATTGCATCGTCATAGCTTGCTCTATGAGGAAGCAAAAGTATTCAGAATCTTTAGTCAATGGACGGCATTCCCTCAGCGAGAATAAAAAAATCGAGGTAATGTTTTGCACAGAGAAAACAACACGATATCGGTGTGGAACAACGGCAAAGGTATTCCCGTGGTAATGCACAAAGAGGAAAAGATGTTTGTGCCGACAATGATTTTTGGCCATTTGTTGACATCGTCCAATTACGACGACGAAGAAGAAAAAGTAACTGGCGGTAGGAACGGCTACGGCGCGAAGCTGTGCAACATATTCAGTCATCGCTTCACGGTGGAGACTGCGTCTCGAGAATACAAAAAAAGTTTGAAACAAGTGAGTCAAATGAATTTTTTGATCCAACGGAAAATGTTCGAATGGATTTTTTTCATTGAATCGGTTTTATTGAGAAACAAATAAATTCGTAGACTTGGGGAAACAACATGGGCAAAGCAAGCGAGCCCAGGGTCAAAGAGTTTACCGGCGAAGATTTCACAAAAGTCACATTCTCTCCGGATTTGGCAAAGTTCAAAATGGAAAAACTTGACGAGGACATCGTGGCTCTGATGTCCAGACGAGCTTACGATGTCGCCGCCTCCTCAAGGGGCGTCAAAGTATTTTTAAACGGCTCGAGAATCGGAGTCAAAAGTTTTAAGGATTACGTCGATCTCTACGTCAAAGGGAAGGAAGACGACATTGGCAATCCTCTCAAAGTTGCTTACGAGTCTTGTAACGCACGCTGGGAAGTCGCCGTCACCATCTCGGATAAAGGATTCCAACAAATGTCCTTCGTCAACAGTATCGCCACCACAAAGGTTCGAAAAATATGGAAAATATCATTTAAAACATTTCTCTCGTTTTTTTATCCTTTTACCCCATTTTTAAGCAATTCTTTGACTCGAAGCAAAGTTGCCCGAGGCTCACGTGATCCTGCATTAAAAAACGAAAAGAACAAGCCCAGGTTGAACCCTTTTCGTTAATCTTTACCGGAGATATGAATTTTTCAAAAAATTTCAAAATTGAACTTTTTGAAATCATTTCAGGCTACCGGAATAGTTGAAAAAAAAGAAAAGATTAGCGTTCTAGGCTTAAGGAGGCTACATACGACCGTATGATAAGAATTTAATAAAATTTGGTGATAACATTTTTTAGCATCAAATACGATGACACAATTTTTTTCTAATTTTTCGTTTACATAGTTTTGGAATAATTGGAGTTTACAATATGCAAAAGATATACCTATATATATCTGATTCCTATGCTTATGCACGTAAACTCAAGTGTTCAATAACTCGAAAACTATGTAGAAGAAAAATCTTAAAAAATTTGTATATTAATATTTGATACTAAAGAATATACTCACGAAATTTCATGAAATTCTAATCATTTCGAATTTTCGTACGCGTTTAACATGGCAACGTTGTTGTGCAATGTAATTTAATAAAATTTGGTGAAAACATTCTTGAGCATCAAATACGATGACACAATTTTTTTCTAATTTTTCGTCTACATAGTTTTCGAATAATTGGAGTTTACAATTTGCAAAAGATATACCCATATATATCTGATTCCTATGCTTATGCATGTAAACTCTAGTGTTCGATAATTCGAAAACTATGTAGAAGAAAAATCTTGAAAAATTTTTATATTAATATTTAATACTAAAGAATATACTCACGAAATTTCATGAAATTCTAATCATTTCGAATTTCCCTATGCGTTTAACATGGCAACATTGTTGTGTGTGTCTTCGATATTTTTCAATTGGAAATGAAACGATTATTTTTTGGTATTTTCAGGGTGGACGTCACGTCGAACATGTGACCGATTTGATAGTCAAGAATCTCACAGAAACTCTGAAGAAAAAGAACAAGGGCGGAGTGGCGATAAAACCATTCCAAATAAAAAATCATTTGTGGGTGTTTGTTAATTGTCTCATCAACAATCCGACCTTCGACTCGCAGACGAAAGAGAACATGACGCTGCAAGCCAAGAGCTTTGGATCCAAGTGTACCATCACCGAGAAATTCATCACGACTGTAAGATTTTTTTTTCTTTCTTTTAATTCATTTTTGTCATTACAAATTTATTATTTTTCTCTTTCGCCATATGAATATTTGCTGCGCGTAATAGGTTACGAAAATCGGTATCGTCGAGGCAGTGCTGTCGTGGGCAAAATTCAAAGCGGACATTCAGTTGCAAAAATTGGGACCAAAATCAAAAAAACGCAAGCTCCAAGGTATCGCGAAACTCGAAGACGCCAATGACGCAGGAACTGCCAAATCTATGGACTGTACTCTGATCCTCACTGAGGGAGATTCGGCCAAGACTATGGCCGTTTCCGGTATCGCTTCAATCGGCCGTGACAAATACGGAATTTTCCCGTTAAAAGGTACGAATTGCCAATGAAAATGATTTTTTTTCCTCTCCGCATTCCTTTCGATCTTGACTCACGATGTTCCATTATTTTTGCAGGCAAAGTGTTGAACGTTCGTGAAGCTACGCACAAGCAAATTCTCGAAAACGCTGAAATCAACAATTTGATTAAAATTCTTGGCTTGCAATACAAGAAAAAATACGAAACGCGAGAGGATCTGAAAACTCTGCGATACGGAAAAATGATGATCATGACAGATCAGGACGCGGTAATTTTTTCCACTTCCTTTCAAACCATCTCACGTTTATAATAAATATTCTTTGGACTTTAAATTTGAAAAAAAAAAATAAGAAAAGCATTTAAGAGCCTTGAATAAATTTTCACTCGGATTACAGGACGGCTCCCATATCAAAGGTCTCCTCATCAACTTCATTCATCACAACTGGCCGTCGCTACTCAAACTCAACTTTGTAGAAGAATTCATAACCCCGATCGTCAAAGCTAAAAAAGGCAGCCACGTTCTGTCCTTTTTCTCGTTACCAGAGTTCGAGGCGTGGAAAAAAGAAACGGAAAATTTTCACACGTACACCATCAAATACTACAAAGGTTTTTATTCCGTTTTTCTTGAATTATAATTATTTGAACGGCACTTTTGAGCGTATTCTTGATTTTTCGAAACATAAAAATACCCGGATGCAAAAGAAGATGACTCGAGCATCATTTCTCTCAAATTCAATACCAACCTTCTCATTATGATACACTATTTATCAAAAAAAAAAAAAATTAATAATCAATCTTAACATTTTTTGAAAAAACTCAAATTTTTGGAAAATTCAAAAAATCATGAAATTCAAACCGTGGAACCGATTCTTTCCAAATTCAATACCAACCTTCTCATTATGATACACTATTTATTTAAAAAAAAATAATAATCAATCTTAAAATTTGTTGAAAAAACTCAAATTTTTGGAAAATTCAAAAAATCATGAAATTTAAACCGTGGAACCGATTCTTTCCTAATTCAATACGAACCTTTCCATTATGATACACTATTGATACGAAAAATTAATAATTATTCTCAACATTTTTCGAAAAAACTCAAATTTTTGTAAAATTTGAAAAATCATGAAATTTAAACCGTGGAACCGATTCTTCCCAAATTCAACACCAACCTTTCGATTATGATACACTATTGATAAGAAAAATTAATAATTATTCTCAAAATTTTTCGAAAAAACTCAAATTTTCGTAAAATTCAAAAAATCATGAAATTTAAACCGTTCAAGCGATGCTTTCCAAATTCAATACCAACGTTTCCATTACGATATACTATTTATAAATAAAAAATGAATAATCAATCTTAAAATTTTTCAAAAAACTCAGATTTTCGGAAATTTTCCGATTTTTCCAAAATTTCCATCATGAAACTCTAAAAAAAAAAAGATAACAAGTAATAACTCTTGAAATTTGCCCATCCGGACATTCTTTCTAATCGGAATGACGTTGAAAATTGGAAAAACAAAGAAATTCACCGTCACACAGCCGCCTCTGTGAAGAAGCAAAAATATAAATAAATCATTATTATCGAAAAAAAAATGCTAATAATCTATGGAATCGCGCAGGTTTGGGAACTTCCAATACGGAAGAGGCCAAAGAATACTTTGAGAACATGGCTCGCCACAGAATCCGTTTCACATACGGCGGGGACGAAGATGATCAGAACATCATAATGGCGTTCAGTAAAAAGTGTGTAGATCAGCGTAAAGATTGGCTCACGAATCACATGGAAGAAACAAAAAGAAGAAAAGAGATTGGACTAGGAGAAAGATATTTGTACCACAAAGATACGAAAGCGGTCAGTTACTCGGATTTTATAAACGTGGAGCTCGTACTGTTCAGCAATTACGACAACGTTCGTTCGATCCCGAACATGGTGGACGGTTTGAAACCTGGTCAGAGAAAAGTCTTGTACACGTGTTTGAAACGTAATGACAAGAAAGAAGTCAAAGTGGCACAACTGGCGGGTTCAGTGAGTGAGCATTCGGCCTACCATCACGGTGAGGCCTCGCTCATGGCGACGATCATTAATTTGGCCCAAAATTTCGTCGGCAGCAACAACATAAACCTGCTCCAACCAAACGGTCAATTCGGTACGAGGTTGTCGGGTGGCAAAGACGCTGCGAGTCCTCGTTACATTTTCACTCAACTCAGGTACTGTTTTTTTTCCTCTTTGCCAAATTTCATTAATGAGAATGAATAATTGTTTATTTTTTTTTTGTAAAATTTATTTCGTAAAAAAAAATGAAAAAACGAAAAAAAAAAATTAATTTTTTTTTTATACAGAAAATAAAATGAAAAAAATTCCGTAAATAAATTTAGATGAACGGATTTAAAAGAAATGAACATTTAGTCCGGTTTTTCTTTTCAATTTTGTGATGACACGCTCGCAACGTTGGGCTCCAACGAAAAATACGTTTCTATTAATTTTTTTGGTAAATTTTTTAAACCATTACCATTTTCGTAACAATTTTCTATTTGGACTCTAAAAAAAAATCGTTTCATTGTCTTGACCGAATATTTAATAGGAATCTTGATAATTTCGTAATTTTTGAATAATCTTTGAATTTTCTTTACAGTCCACTGACGAGATTTATTTTCCACAAACATGACGACGCCATTCTAAAATACGAATATGACGATAATCTGAAAATTGAGCCAGTTCACTATTTGCCGATAATTCCGATGGTACTGGTCAACGGCGCTGACGGAATCGGCACGGGCTGGATGACCAAAATCCCCAATTACAATCCTCGCGAAATCATTGAAAATATTTATCGGATGCTCGACGGTGCCGAACCAAAACCCATGGTAATTCATCATTTTCTTATTTTTTATCGCTTTTTTTTTTCTTTGCCTTCGGACTGCTACGGATGGTTGAATTTTCTTTCGTCCTCAGGTTCCTTTCTACAAAAACTTCAAAGGAACGATTGAAAGTTGCGGGGACTACCGATACGTATACAGCGGCGAAATCTCAATAATCGGGCCCGACAAGGTCGAGATAACGGAGTTGCCGGTTGGTACGTGGACCCAAGTATACAAGGAAACTGTGCTGGAGCCAATGCTCCATGGAACCGATAAAACGCCCTCGATAATCAGGTGAATTTCCGGTTTCCGATAATTTTTCCAATTTTTTTCGCAGCAGCGCGATTCGAGAAAATTTCACTCAATCGGTTTCTTGTAAAACTAAAACATTTCGTGTGTTCAGTGACTACAAGGAATACAACACCGACACGGTGGTGCACTTCGTAATTACGATGAGCCGGGAAAAGCTCGCAGAACTTGAGAGAGACGGTCTTCACAAAGCTTTCAAACTCCAAACGACAGCATCGATAACTTCGATGGTTTGTTTTTAACTTTTTCTCTCTCGTCCTCACAGTCGTTTGAAAAATTACGTAAAATACAATTTTTTTGTTTTTTGTTTTTTGTTTTTTTCATAGTGCGCCTTCGACGAAAATTTATGCCTGAGAAAATACGAAAACGTATCACAGATTCTACGAGGTTTTTACGACACAAGGTTGAAGGGATATCAAAAAAGAAAAGACTATCTCGCCGGCATTTTACAAGCCGAAGCAGCCAAATTGTCCAATCAGGCGAGATTCATATGCGAAAAATGCGATGGCGATCTCGTGATTGAGAACAAAAAGAAAAAGGATATGATCGCGGAGCTCGTACGACGAGAATACCAATCGGATCCGGTTATGGCCTGGAAATTGACTCAAAACAGAGAAGAAACATTGGTGAGAAATAAATATTTATTAAAGAAATTTTGTGCTGAAAAATCCCGAATTTTCACTTATTTTTTCATCGATCAATGTCATTAATACGTTGTTATGAAACTTTGGCAACCCAAGGAGGAATGCCGAGTAAGTGAAAGACACGACGTGAGTTTCGTGAGAATAACGAACGGATAATGCAACAAAAATCTCGATATTTTGACAGGAGGAAGCCGCTGCTGACGCCGAAGAGGAAGCCTCCACCGCAGCGGAAATCGAAAAAGAAAATTTCGATTATTTGCTCGGTATGAGCATGTGGAGCTTGACCAAGGAAAAGAAAGAAGAACTGATGAGGCAGAGGGACGAAAAAATGAAAGAAGTCCAACGCCTACAGGCGAGAACCCCTGCTTCCTTGTGGAGAGAAGATCTTGACAGTCTTCTGGTTGAATTGAACAAGGTACATATTCGAAAGGAAAAAACAAAATACAAAACTTAATTCTCATGATTATTGAGGACGTTGCATGCAAATTTTTCTTTAGATAGACTTCCTTCAAATTTGATCGCGCAATTTCAAGAGGTTTCGCCATGTACAAGTCGAGATATTTATTTATAAAAATCACAATTTTCAGTAATTTCTCATAAGAGGGTGTGTTAAAAGTTTCAATTTTCGACATTAAATATTTCGATTTCTAAATGATGAAGCCTCTTAAAACTTTGCATACACTTTTATGCAACATCGAAGGAGCTTCATTTAGTTTTTCAACAGGATTTAGCATGTAGAAGTCGAGATATTTATTCATAAAAATCACAATTTTCAGTAATTTCTCATAAGAGCGCGTGTTAAAAGTTGCAATTTTCCAAATTAAATATTTCGATTTCTAAATGATGAAGCCTCTTAAAACTCTGCATGCACTTTTATGTAACATCGAAGAAGCTTTAATGAATTTTTCAACAGGATTCACCATGAAGAAGTCGAGATATTTATTTATGAAAATCACAATTTTCGGTAGTTTCTCGTAAGAGGGTGTGTTAAAAGTTTCAATTTTCAACATTAAATATTTCGATTTCTAAATGATGAAGCCTCTTAAGACTCTGCATGCACTTTTGTGTAACATCGAAGGAGCTTCATTTAGTTTTTCAACAGGATTCACCCTGTAGAAGTCGAGATATTTATTTATAAAAATCACAATTTTCGGTAGTTTCTCGTAAGAGCGTGTGTTAAAAGTTTCAATTTTCAACATTAAATATTTCGATTTCTAAATGATGAAACCTCTTAAAACTGCATACACGTTTGTGCAACATCGAAGAAGCTTTATTCAGTTTTTCAAAAAAAATCGGTCGTTAAATTTTTTCGAAATTTTGTTTATTATACAAAAAATAGAGATTACCTTAGAAAATCTTGGATTTGGAGCATGTCGTTCGTCAGTCAATTTGTGAAAACTTATTTTTATGAACTTAGGCTCGCAAACCATTTCGTGTGTAAAAAAAATAAAATAAAAAGAAAAATTTAGATTTGACCGTCGCCTTGCAACGTCCTCAATATTTTGCGTGGCAAAAATAGTTAATAACCGAAAATGTACCTTTTGCACTATTCCGTGAAAGTAATTCTTCGCATTAGACTCTCCCCGTGTCCTCGAAAGCACAATTATTGTTGATTACATTAATAACTCGTGTATTTTATTCCAACGCGAATAGCTCGAGGAGAAAGAAATGAAAAACTTGACAAAGTCGAAAAAAACAGCCAAGAAACCCTCGCCCAAGATCTACACAGATGAGCAGCGACGTATCGTTCCTATAATTGACGACGACATGAAGAAAAAAGTTGAAAAAGCAGATACCGTATTCAAGGACAAGAAGGACGGCATCAAGAAGCCGCCGCGAGTCGTAAGTTGATGGGTTGAGCGAAAAGCTTGTTTTTCCATTTTAAACTGCAGACTCACGTTGATTTTTTTCAATATTTAGCTCAAGAAGGATATGAAGAAGGAACCCACCGAAGAAAAGGACGAGTTCGACGCTCTGATCGAATCTTCGAAGCCTCTCGATGACAGACTCGGCAATTCGCCCGACAAAATTGAGAAGAAAACTGGCGCGAAGAAAGGCGGTGGCAAACAAACAACTCTGCCTTTTAAACCGGTCAATAAAAAAGGAAATAAAAGTAATAAGGAGTCTGATTCCGAGGACGACGACGAGATTAATTTTGAAACTCTTTCTCCTCCTCGTCCGCCACGGACTCCGCGACGAGCGGCTGCTGGTAAGTTGTCGCTTCGATTACAATCACAGCCTCACAGTTCCTACGAACCTGAATTTTCATTCTGATCACGATTTTTGTCTCTTTCGTCCAATAGCCACGAAGAAATATAATCTGAGCAGCGATGAAAACGCGTCGGACAGTGACGAGCCGGTTCTCCTTCCAAACGAGGACTTGACGTAATTATTATTTCCATTTTCAATCACAAAACCAACTTTTCCAACCTTCCTTGGAACGCACTCACGTGTCGCTTTTATTTCAGGCCTAAAGAAAAGTCTCCGGTCGTTTTGGCCAGCGACTCCGACGAGGAAATGGAAGTCGACAAAAAGGCTCCTCCATCGAAACGTAAGAAAACTCTAAATCCCAGCAACACTATTTTTCAACATCGCAACTATTTATCGAAGCGCTCATTTTCTTGCATTTGTTTTAATTGTTTATTAATCTTGTTTTTTTTTCTTCAATGCGCGGACAGATCGTTCCGAAGAGTTGTTTGATTCGCTGGTAGGAAGCTCACCACCAGCCGCCAGTAAACCCGTCAATTCGTCCAGCGAAGACTCGCCGATAAAACCCCCTCCTAAGAAGGCGCCAGGCAAGTTTACAATTGAGTTTTTCAATGAATTTCAATGGAAATTAAGTTTTTAATGAATTTTCATGAAAATTGAGTTTTTATAAATTTTAATGAAAATTGAGTTTTTCAATAAATTTAAAAATTGAGTTTTTCAATGAATTTAAATGAAAAATGAATTTCATAATGAATTTCAACTAAAATTGATTTTTTTCAATGAATTTCGATGAAAATTGAATTTTCCAAAGAATTTAAACAAAAACTCAGTTTTTCAAAGAATTTAAATAAAAATTGAATATTTCAAAGAATTTCACCAAAAATTGAGTTTTCCAATAAATAAAAATAAAAATATCAACTGCGTGTGCGCAAGTTCCCAAAGTAACGTCCGTAATCGTTCCTTTTTTAAATTGCAGCTCGTGCGAAAACGGAAGCGAAGCGACCTGCCGGAGGAGTGAAGAGATTACTGAAGAAATCAGGCCAGTCTTCGGGTTCGGATTCGGAAGATATGTTCACGCAGAAAAAGATAGTACCTGTAAGTATAAATGAAACCTTTATTCGACTTTACTAGCCAACGTTGCAACATTTCAATGACGTCACGAATGTATTGCAGTCAAAAAAGAAGCCAAGAAGATCAGATTCGAACGACGAGAGTTCGCCAGTAGCGAGAAAGCCGGCAGCTCGTTCGCGAAAGCCGATTTCCTACGCAGTAGACACGGATGATTCGGATTGAGAATTAAAAAAACGATGAAAATGTGCGGGTGGGGGGAGCGAGTTGGGTGGCCGAAGTGAAACACGAATTTCCGTTTCACATTAAAATGTCGAGGAGGATCGCAGGAGCTCACCGCCGCCGCCGCTGTGCCGTGCCACAAGAAATCATTTGAAAAGTATATTTTTTTGCACACACTCAATAAATCGACGAAGAAAGATCCTTTTTAAATGAATCGAAAGAAAAAAAGGGAGAGACTGGAGGGGCAAAAAGAGAAAAGACCCGCAAACAGCGGCCGGAAGATTCTTTCATACTCCCCTCTTTTTTATAATTTATAAACTACGAAACAAAAAAAACAGGATAAGTTGTGTAATATTTACTTATAATCGTATTAATTAACCTACCGACGTAAAGAGATGAGAATAAAAAAAGAAAAACGTGTTGCAATTGTTGTTCTGATGCTGTCGGTGTGAGAAAACTAAGGTAAAAAGAAAAGCGCGACATTTGTACGATAATTATCATCCGAATATGACGACGAAATAAAACTAGTTAATTTTCAAACTTTATTAATATGTTAGAGTACTTACCAGCCGTTTCTCAAGACGATAAAGAAATGATGAAGAAAATAAAAGGACAAATATACGAATATTCAGTAGAATTGATTAGTCCAACGTATTATCGAGTGCGATTGTGATGTATAAATATATAAATGAGATTCGAGATACATATCCGGATATTTGTTGGAACATGAAAAAAGTAAACGTACGCGAGTCAATTATCGAACATTTTAAATAATTAAACACACAAATTGATGTTTCTTACATTTTTTCGTCGTCTCGAAACCGAGTCTGAATTATTTCATTTTTATTGGTAATAAACGTTTCCAAAATATTCTCAATCGTTCGACTTATTTATCCATTGAGAGTGTGCTGCTTCTTCTTCTTCGATCGAGTTTTCGGCCGCGGTGGTCATCATTTCGGTCAACTTGACTCTTTCACTTGGACCTCGATTGAGATTCGTCGTAATTCAGGGAGAAATTTGCCTCGTGGATTAGGAAATGAAAATTAAGCGAATGTCGAGACTCGAATATTTCGTGTGAAATGAAATGTCGATTTCAACGTGAAAATCCTCGTCCTTAAAAGATTAAGGAGCTTGGCTACATACGACCGTATGATAAGAATTTAATCAAATTTGGCGACAACATTCTTTAAAATCAAATACGATGACACAGTTTTTTTCAAATTTTTCCTCTACATGGTTGTCGAATAATTGGAGTTGACAATATGCAACGGGTATACCTATATATATCTGATTCCTATGCTTATGCATGTAAACTCTAGTGTTCGATAACTCGAAAACTATGTAGAAGAAAAATCTTGAAAAATTTGTATATTAATATTTAATACTAAAGAATATACTCACGAAATTTCATGAAATTCTAATCATTTCGAATTTTCCTATGCGTTTAACATGGCAACATTGTTGTGCAATGTAATTTAATAAAATTTGGTGAAAACATTCTTGAGCATCAAACACGATGACACAAATTTTTTCAAATTTTTCCTCTACATAGTTTTCGAATAATTGGAGTTTGCAATATGGAAAAGATATACCTATATATATCTGATTCCTATGCTTATGCATGTAAACTCTAGTATTCGATAACTCGAAAACTATGTAGAAGAAAAATCTTGAAAAATTTGTATATTAATATTTAATACTAAAGAATATACTCACGAAATTTCATGAAATTCTAATCATTTCGAATTTTCCCATGCGTTTAACATGGCAACATTGTTGTGCAATGTAATTTGATAAAATTTGGTGAAAACAATCTTGAGCATCAAATACGATGACACAATTTTTTTCTAATTTTTCGTCTACATAGTTTTCGAATAATTGGAGTTTGCAATATGCAAAAGAAATACCTATATATATCTGATTCCTATGCTTATGCATGTAAACTCTAGTGTTCGATAACTCGAAAACTAATGTAGAAAAAAAAAATCTTAAAAAATTTGTACCTTCATATTTATTGCCAAAGAATATACTCACGAAATTTCATGAAATTCTAATCTTGTCGAATTTTCCCATGCGTTTAACATGGCAACATTGTTGTGTATAGCCACCCTCCGTGATCTGGCAGTCGCATGAGTGCGAGAGAGATAAAAAAAAAGTAGATACACGTTTTTCTCATGGACCGTTCATATTTTGAGAAAAAGGAAAGTTACAACTTGTTCTCTGGTGAAATGGGAACAAAGTGTAACTAATATTTTTCTTGAAATATTCAGTCTCTCCAAATAAAACGTGTAAAAGGTCGTTTTTACCGAGCGAGCAAGTGAGGGACAGATAGCAGAAAATGAGGGCTGAGAGGGTAGAGGGTAGTGTGTTATCGAGATACAGACGAGTAGACACTGTTCAGACTTGTAATGTATTCTCCTCTCTGACCACACTTGCCAATAGACGTTGGTATTTAAAGACAATTGAGACATGAGTCCACAATATTTCTCGTGTTTTCTTGCGTAATCTTCACCATGTGTATACCAACTTTTACATATTCACGTATGTCATCGTCGACGTGCCATATTCGCCTTTAATTTTATTCATTTATTTCTTGTATTTTTTTTCTTTTTTTTTCTGTTATTTCTTTTCTCATACTTCCAATCGCTTCATCGTTTTTAACAACTTGATTTTATTTTCTTTGTTTCTTTCTCTCATCTCCCTTCTCGCAGAGTTCTCGCCTAGGCTGTAATCTCCGAAAAGCTGCGATCGTAATCGATCAGACGCGTCTACTATAATACAAAGCAAGGGCACTTGATAAAATAACTTAGTCTTCTATTTCGATAATTATCTCTATATAACGTACATATATAAAACAAGTTGAGTGAAGAAAATAACTCATCATCAGATTCGTACAATAATCAATGCTTAAAGAAACAAAAAACAAAAAGGAAACGAAAAAAAAAAAAAAACACGAAAAAGAGAGTTGAATCGTTACATTTTCAACGCGAAACAAAGTGCCTATTGATAATTCGAATTTTGTGGAGCCCACGATCGAAGAGGGGAGGATGATGACCTGGATGAATGAAGTTGGAGTTTTGTTCGCGAGGGGGAATATTGGGAGAAGAAGGAAAATAGAATGTAAAACATTATTTCTCAGTTATAACTTAAATAAAAGATAAAAAAAAACGATACAGAGCGAGTTCACGATGTTTGCGGCTCGAGAATCTTCTCGAGAGAGTCGGGCGCGCTCTAAATTCACAGAGATGCGATGCGAACGAATGGTAATAAACATTAATCCTCCCAATTTTCAAAATTCCTCATTAGAAACAAATTTTCGTCGAAGAATTATTGAGCTGGGAGATAAAAAATGCATCGAAGGATCTCAATGTTCGGTAGTAAATTAAAAAAAAAACCGTAACTACTTAAACAGCAATGAAGACGGAAGAAGGGGGGGGGGGNGGGGGGGGGGGGCTTTAAAGCGGCGATCCCATGAAAGTTGAAGTTTTCGCAACTGGTTGTTGCAGCGGGACTTGATCGCTCGTGAGTGTGTGCATGATATGCAAATTCGTAGGATTAAAATATTGGCGAAATGTCACAAGGGCGTTCGCGTTATTTCCGTCCTTTATAAATTGGTTAAAAAAAAAAAAAAACACACGAAAAAACGATATTTCCGATAAGCCGAAAATTAAAATAAAACAATGTCAAATGCTTCATTCTTGTTTGACGTTTTTTATGTGTTAATCCGTTATTATTCATGATATAAGGGTAATAATATTCAATTATTCGAATAAAGTAACATGATGTGTCAGACTCGAGTATTCATGGAATACCAAAATGTCTGCACGAGCGTTCATGCGAGGATAGATCACATTCACAGAGAAAAACCATTTTTATTCTCCTCCCAATCTTTTGTTTCTTTTTCTTTGTTCTTCTCCTTCTCACTCCCTCTCTCTCTCTCTCTCTCTCTCACTCTCTTTCCCTTGCCCCTCGCTCCGATCAAATGCTGTTCTGCTTCTTCTTCTTCTTCTTCTTCTTCCTCATCGTTATCATCGTCTCTTTACACCATACCATATATATATATATATACGCGTATATATATATATATATATGTATATTATATCGGATTTAATTAGTATAATATATATATATAGTATAAATATGTACACGCATGCTAGTAAATAACAATCGTCTCGACGCACTTATGTTTTTTTCTTTCCTTTCTCCTTCTCCTTACGTTCGTATATTCGTTTATTTGCTCTCGCGGTCGGTTGATTATTCTTATTATTTAATATTTCACCAACCATTGACACTTGGAGCCGAAGAGTCAGAAGAAGACGCACACACAAAGGAACGAGTCCGTTTTTAGTTTGTTTTTTCATCATCATCATCATCATAATCATCATCCGTTTCGATTAATAATCGTGTCTGATTCGAAATTCATTTTCAATATTTCATCTTCGTTAAAAGCAGCAAAGTCTTTTTGACTAAAAAAAACATCATCGTCGGGCGGTCCTTGCTCAGCGTTACGCTCACGTGAACGTACTCACTCATGCACACATACAGCCACGCACACACCGCGACACACATTCGAGGACGACATTGAGTTTGAAGAGAGGGAGAGAGAGAGAAATAAGTTTGTGTGGTGTCTCGAAATTCGTGCCTTTCGGAATTATTTTACGTCGTCACAATAATTCGTCACTTGGCTTCGTTTTTGTTGTTGTTGTTTGTTTTTATTCCGTTTTTTGCATCGTACGTCGTTCTCGGTCCACCTCCGTTATTCTCTTTCGATGCTTGATTCTCTTGGTTTTTATTTAATTCACAATGACTTATCACATTTATTTATTTATTTCGGTATCCTGGCGCGCTTTCCTGCTTCGAGATATCCCGCATTTCGCAATCGCTCCGTCTTTCTTTCTCTCTCCCTTCTCTCCTCGCGTTCTCGGATAATTGGTCACTGAATTTCATCCTTTCATTTCTTTCCAGTTGGCTGAATATTGACGAAAAAAAGAAAAACGAAAAACCGAAAGAGAACCAGAACGAAAGAGAAAGCGAGAGAAATAGAATGGGAGACGAAGAGCCCAAAGTATTTCGACGATTTTACGTTTTTCTTTTCCTTCGTTGTACCTCCTGCAGGGATTCTCAGTAGTTTCTTTCAATTGGTGACGATTCATGGTGCGCTTTTGTGACGGTGATTCAAATTTCTTTCCTCGCTTCAATATTTACAGTCAATTTACGAATTTTTTCGGTTCATCCTCCCTCTCCCTCTCGCTCTCCGTTTTTTACTGCCTCGCGCCAACAATTCACTCTCTCTCGTTCATTCGAATTAAAATGAGACGCGCGAGCTTTTCAAGATTTGGCATTTTATGTGATAAAATCAATATCTCCATTTTTTTTTTCATTCCCGCTATTTTCTTCCTTCCATTATTGTTTCTGCGTTTTTTTACTTTTCTCACTCACTCTGTCACACTCTCTCCCTCTCTCTCTCTCTCTTCCGTTCGTCTTTTGACTTATCTCCTCCTTTTAGTCCGTAAATTTCACTACGAGCTGCTCGAGGCGTTCATACCGCTGAACATTCCGGTCGTGAATGACGTCTGTTGCTGTTGCTGTGCCTGCTGGATCTGCTGTGCCTGCTGAGCTTGTTGGATTTGCTGCGTATTCGCTTGACGACCGTGCTTCGGCACCGGAGGCTGTAAATACTCGTGTCGCGCCAGCGTCAATACGTCGATCCTTTCCTCTTTCCTGTACGCTAAGCAACTCCGTATAAAACTCTGCCAAACATTGAAAACACAAGGCAAAATGTTAATTTTTGATTTTTTGGCAAAATGAGCGCGAAGAAGGTGAAATAATTTTTTCTTTGCAAATAAATGCTCGAGCTTTCATGAAATTTTGGAGAAAATTCAACCGTTACCTTTGCTTCGTTGCTAACCGACGGCTTGTTCGCAAACTGAACCTCCGTCGCTTTCAATATTATATTCTCCTCTAGAATTGTTGCTTGGGATTGATTGTGACCGAAGGGCTGGAAATAAAAAATTACAATGTTTCATAAAATGTTCGGTTCGCAGTCCGGAAAATTATTTTCAACGTAAACATTTTTTGCACGTGGTTAAGGATGTCGAGAAAATTCGGAAAATTTGGTATGTTTTCGTATGGAGTATTTGAGAGATCGTGGAAAAATTTCATGACCATTAGGAAGCTCGTTATTGAACGATCAACATTAATTTCTTAAATGTTGGCAAATCTACTTTTATGAAAACTGGTATAACTTTGCGACAAGTTTTTCTTTCGATCTCTCAATTTTTCAATATCTACGATACACTGAAAGCAACGGAAACAAAACCAAGTTTATTGATAAATATTTTTCGTATTTGATTAAAAAATTGTTCTTAACAAAATGTTGAATTTTTGAATAACGAGTTTCCTAATCGTCGTGAAATTTTGACACGATCGCTCAAAAACTTGGCACAAAAATATACTAAATTTTCAGAATTTTCTCATCATTTTTTATTCCAATCCTCAAGGCGGTTAAAATAATGACGAAAGAATTATTAAAATTTGGTATGTTTTTACGTGAAGTATCCAGAAGGTCGTGGACAAATTTCACGACGAACCAGAAGCTATTTATTGAACAATCAACATTAACAAGTTTCATAGTTACTCAAAATCCTTCGGCGTTGGTTTTTTTTTTTTTTTTAATACAATCATTACGTTGTTAATGTCATCTTGAGAATTGCCGGAGCATCAAAAATGCCAAAAAATAGGATGAAAAAAGTTGAAACTTGTACGAAATGGGGACGATCGAGAAAATCGGGACATCGTAAATGCTTGATATTTACCTTTCTGCCATATAGGCACTGATAAAATATAACACCGACGCTCCAGACATCTACTTTTGACGAGATTTTTGGAGGATTTTTACCGACTACAAAACATTCGGGCGGCAAGTACCTGAAAAAAAAAAAAAACAAATATTTTAATTTAATTAATTAATAGAATTTTTTTACGAGTGAAAAAAGAATTTTTTCTTCGGTAGAAACTTACCAATAAGTACCGGCCCCTTGAGACGTAAGATCCATCCCATGATCGGGATTGTAATTCTCCTCATCCATTACTTTGCTCAGGCCGAAATCCGTTATTTTTATTTCGCCACAAACATTCCCTTCCGTCAGCAAAATATTGCCTTGAAAGAAAAATTGTAAACACATTAACAAGTTCTATCGACGAAATCGGTGCTTCTTCTACCTCGCGACCGACTGGAAACTCAAAATTACGACTCTGAATTTTGCAACGAAAAATATTTTATTTGTTAATTAAATTTACGAAAATTGTGTGAGTTTTTCGTGTCGATCGAAGTTTTAGGCGGCAAGCGAGTATCGTTCAACTGTCCAGATCTAATATCTGCTCAAGAAAACGATGCAAACTTTGGCAGCAAGAAAATATTTGCGATTCTAGTTTCACGAGTTTTTTTTCCTTTTTTTTTTTTTTTAAAGCGAAATTTACGAAAATTGTGTGAGTTTTTCGTGTCGATCGAACTTTTAGGCGGCAAGCGAGGATCGTTCGACTGTCCAGATCAAATATCTGCTCAAGAAAATGATGCAAACTTTGGCAGCAAGAAAATATTTGCGATTCTAATTTCATGAGTTTTTTTTACTTTTTTTTTGAGAAAGAAAAATTTATGAAAATGATTGGAATATTTACCTGGTTTCAGATCGTAATGTATGACTGGCGGTTTTATCTCGTTGAGGTACTTTAATGCTGATACAACTTGCATCACGATCGATCTTGCTTCTCTCTCCGGTATTGTTTTATGCTGGAAAAAAAAATAGATAAAATTGAAAATGCATCGAGGGACAAGGATGAGATGAGAAGAGTCGAAAAATAATTAACTTCTTACCTGTTTCAGGTAAAAATCTAAATCGTGACCATCACAGTATTCAAGAACAGTACAAAATGAGTTTGCGTCGATTTCGAATACGTCATACAACTTTACGACCCGTGGATGATCCAAAGCTTTGTGTATGTTGTATTCCCGTAACGCGTGTCTGAGAAAAACAAGAAAATTGTAATCAAGGGATTAATTAAAAATAACAAATCAATTATTAGAAAAATTCCATCACATCGATTTGGCGACCCAAACAAACAAAATCGTTTGCGAGCCTAAGTTCATAAAAATAAGTTTTTACAAATTGACTGACGAACGACATGCTCCAAATCCAAGATTTTCTAAGGTAATCTCTGTTTTTTGTATAATAAACCAAATTTCGAAAAAAATTTACGAGCGACTTGTTTGAAAAACTAAATAAAGCTTCTTCGATGTTACGTAAAAGTTTGAAGAGACTGCACCATTTATAAATCGAAATATTAATCGTTGAAAATTGCAACTTTTAACACGCGCTCTTGTGAGAAATTACTGAAAATTGTGATTTTTATAAATAAATATCTCGACTTCTACATGGTGGATCCTGGTAAAAAACTAGATAAAGCTTCTTCGATGTTGCATAAAAGTGTATGAAAAGTTTCAAGAGACTTTACCATTTAGAAATCGAAATATTAAATGTTGAAAATTGCAACTTTTAACACGCGCTCTTATGAGATACGACTGAAAATTGTGATTTTTATAAATAAATATCTCGACTTCTACATGGTGAATCCTGTTGAAAAACTAGATAAAGCTTCTTCGATGTTGCATAAAAGTGTATGAAAAGTTTCAAGAGACTTCACCATTTAGAAATCGAAATATTAAATGTTGAAAATTGCAACTTTTAACACGCGCTCTTGTGAGAAATTACTGAAAATTGTGATTTTTATAAATAAATATCTCGACTTCTACATGGTGAATCCTGTTGAAAAACTAGATAAAGCTTCTTCGATGTTGCATAAAAGTGTATGAAAAGTTTCAAGAGACTTCACCATTTAGAAATCGAAATATTCAATGTTGAAAATTGCAACTTTTAACACGCGCTCTTATGAGAAGATACTGAAAATTGTGATTTTTATGAATAAATATCTCGACTTGTACATGGCGAAACCTCTTGAAATTGGGCGAGCTATTGGGTATCAATATTCTCTGTGTGTTGTGCAAATTTGAAGGAATTCTATGGACAGAAAATTGAGCATACAAGGTCCTTAAAATAAGAGAAAAAAAAACGTACTTTATATAATTGGCTTTTTTATCTTCTTTCCAGTCTTTATTGAGTTGATGCACTTTGCAGGCCACGTAACGCTGTTCCTTTAGGTCGAAAGCCTGGAAAGTAATACAGGAAATTGAAACAGGTGCGAGGCTGCAAACGTAGATTATTCGAACGAGTGTTTTAATATTTTGAGATAATTTACCTTGTGGACTTCGCTAAAACCGCCTTTCCCTAGCAACATGAGTAACAGATACCGCTCGTTCAGTACTGGATGAGAGTTGAATCTTGATTGGTCCTCGTTGTGTATACGCTTCAGTTCTCTGATGTGAAGATTTCTTTCTCTTTCGAGTTTCTCCATTTCGAGTTGAAGATCGGCATCCTCCTTCTTCAGAGCGCTATATCTCAGCTGTAGAGAACAAACAAGAATTCATAGAATTGAGTCAAAAAAAAAAAAGATTGAAAAGAGAAAAAAAATGATTAAAAATTCGATTAAACCGGAAGATGCTCCTTAACCCTCACTTGCCACACCTCTGTACAATTACGTACTTTCCACCATGGCATAAATTTTTACCCAGTAACAAAAATGCTTATAAAAAATGAACTACAGAATATTTCGACTTGAAAATTGTTGCAAAAAATATTGAAAGCTTTTTCCAAAAGATTGTTTACTTTTTATAGTCAAAAATTCAATTTAAGAACACTAAAAAAAATGCTATAACCGACAAAAGTGGAAAAATGACTATTTTCCTCAACCCTGACTTGCCACACCTCTGTAGAATTACGTACTTTCCACCATGGGGTAGATTTGTACCCCAGTGACAAAAATTGTTATGAAAAATGAACTACTGAATATTTCGACTTGAAAATTGTTGCAGAAAATATTGAAAGCTTTTCCCAAAAGATTGTTTACTTTTTATAGTCAAAAATTCAATTTAAGAACACTAAAAAAAATGCTATAACCGACAAAAGTGGAAAAATGACTATTTTCCTCAACCCTGACTTGCCACACGTCTGTAGAATTACGTACTTTCCACCATGGGGTAGATTTGTACCCCAGTGACAAAAATTGTTATAAAAAATGAACTACTGAATATTTCGACTTGAAAATTGTTGCAAAAAATATTGAAAGCTCTTTTCAAAAGATTGTTTACTTTTTATAGCCAAAAATAAAATTCAAGAACACTAAAAAAAAAGGTGAAACCGAGAATAGTGGAAAAATGAGTATTTACTTGCCACACCTCTGTAGAATTATGTACTTTCCACCGATTTGTACCCCAGTGACAAAAATTGTTATAAAAAATGAACCACTGAATATTTCGTCTTGAAAATTTTTTTAAAACATATTAAAAGCTTTTTTTAAAAGAATGTTTACTTTTTATAGCCAAAAATAAAATTCAAGAACACTAAAAAAAAGGTGAAACCGAGAAAAGTGGAAAAATGAGTATTTTCCTTAATAGGCCTGAGGTAGTTTGTACCTCAAGGTGGCAAGTAAGGGTTAAAAAAAAGAAATGAGTGGCAGAGAAAAGCGTAAGAATTACCTTGAGTATTTCATCAGCTTCGTAAAACTCTTGCGAGGTATAAGAGCCGGGTACAGCGTCGGGTTTTAAAAAAGTAGCCTCGGTACCATTGTGCAGCGAGGGAGTAGTTTGTTGACTTCTCTTTCGTCCAGTTTCGCTGTTAGACGGCCTTTTTTTAGCAAGTAATTTTTTTTGCCTATCAATTTCTTCGCGCTCGGTGGTTATTTCTTCTTGTCTCCGGGCTAATTCTTGAAAGGCATAACCGTCGGTCCAGTTTTCTTGAAAGGTCGCACCGACCCTTTGCGTTACAAACTGACCGAGCCTCAGTCTATTTTGCATACACTTTTGCCTAGCCTCCTTCTTCTCTATGTTTGATTTTTCTTTTAATAACTTCTTTACAACGTCTATACACTTATTTATATGGGATTTGTGCTGGTCAATCACCTTTTGCTGATTGGCCATTTGATGCCTAAGTTCTTCGGTTGTCTGAAAAAATGACAAAAGCAAAAGCACAACGATTAAGTAAAGACCTGCCTTGAGAAAATTCCATCGTTGCTATTAAAACAGTTTAAGTCACGGCAACAACAACAACAACAACAAACGACAACGACAACCACGAGACATACGATTAGTGATACTTCAATGTAGCTAATCCAATAATTTACATTTTTTTCTTGTATTTATTCTCGGGGTTTTTTGTTTTTTTGTATATTAATCGGAAGGTTGGAAATTCGCAGGGTGCCATGGTTGGGGGGGAGGGCTGGGTCTGTACTCCGTCAATTAGATATATATTGATGTGCGAATTATTTAACGAACGGTGGGAATCGACACTCGGAATACATATTCGAAAATCGAAGGGGGCCAAGGTGGGACGTAACTACGAGCATTGTCAACCAGAGATAGCGAGAGATTCGTGCCAGTGTGTGTGTTTCGTTAAATATTTTCATGATAATATTAACTATTTCATTGATTTTCTCTTACGGATTCATTTTAAAGTTTATCTTCAAAGTTTGATTTTTCTTTTTTCTTTTTCGCAGTGTTTTTAATTTCTTTTCCTTTTTTTTTCGTTTTTTTCGTTTTTTCGTTTTTTTTTTTTTCATGTACTTACTCTATTTAGTTCGTCAATTTTATTATTACGTAGTTCCAAATCTGACGATGCCTGAGTTTCGAATTCTTGTATCCTCTGGCAAGTGAGTTCCGTCTGAAAGCGCGATTAACGTAACGTAGTCAGGTATACGTTGCATTTTTTGTTTCATTTTGTTTTCTTGTTTTAAATCATTTAATTCGTTTTTTTTTCGACCCAGGCTGTAACGTCTTCATACATTTGTTAGGCGAGAAAAGTCCCCCGCGTCAATTAGGAAAAAAATAATTGTTTGCTTGTCTTTCGTATTCATTTGGCTTTTTTTTTCGTTTTTTTTTTTTTGAGTTCGCGAAAATATTCGGATACCTTGCCCCGCTGACACCGCAGAGCACGAGAACCTTTTTCCAATTTTCATTTCAGTCCATACACACATTTCCATATGTGCGGATTAAATTGACATTTGTATTATTTTTCATCAAACTTTGCGTCACAATATCTCTGTTAAAATTTCCAGACACATGTTCTCTGCTGCTATTTGGATCTATCTTTGCATTGGTCACGAATGAATTCCTTCTTTTTTGCAATAAAAAAAAAATGTACAAAAATAATAATAATTAGAGAGAAAAAAAAAAGAAATAGCGAAAAATAAAAAATGGAACGAAAAGAGAACTAAACGGGATTTACAATTAGTCCGAGTGTTTTCCAACCGAGTGGCTGAGTGTGACAACTATATGAGTGGGGAATATTGTTGCAGGATTTATCGAAACGATACACAGGCGGCAAGGAGAACACCGAAAATGTATGCATGATTCGTATGTTGTGATATTAAGCAAGGTCTTGTTTTTTTTTCTTTTTTTTTGGCTTCGACGTTTTTCCGAAATAATTTTTTTGTTTTTTTTTTTTTTTCGTGGACGCGTTTTTTGGCAGACAAAATTAAAATCCGAAAAAATTGCATCGTGATGTTGAGAAAAAAGAAAGTAAAAATGAAGAAATATTGATTTTCCTTTTGGTGGTTTTGTTTTTTGTTTTTTGTTTTTTTTTCAGCGAATCGAGATAGCGAATCCAAGGCGTGCCAGGACAAGGTAGCCTGAACTTGCACGATAACAAATGGACGCAGTTGCTACAGCGGCAGTCATTTGGCTTATGATTAAAAAAAAAAATTAGAAAAAAAAATAATTACAGAGAATAAAAAAAGAGAGAAGAATCAGAGTATTTGATGGCGAAGAGACATTTCATAAGAATCAGCCTTCGCAATTTTTTCTCTCTTCGCTCATTTTCACCAATTTAAAGATTTTCGTTTTTTTTTTGTTTTTTTTTGTTTACGAAGTTTTCCAGATTTTTTTGTTGCCTGATTTCCTGAGCAGAGTCCTGGAGAACGTTGAATCTTTCTTTTCACCCATTCAATGTTTTTGCCATAAAAATCAACGAAAAATAACGAAATTTTGAAAACTTCTGCAGCTTTTGATATAAAATGTTACTTTCCTTTTTCAATCAAGTCTCAACAGCATTTTTATTTTCTTTAAATATCGAGAAAAAAAAACAATACACACATTTTCATTGAATTGTTTAAAAACTTCGAGCCAAAATAAAAGAAAAACGTCCGTGACGAAAATTCGAGCCTCGTATTTCACTGGCAGGAAAATTAGACAAATTGAGCACATGAAAATAAAACCCCAAAGTCATGATTACCTTCGAACCGAAAAAACAATCTTGATGATTAAAATTGTTATGAATTTTTCATTCAATCACAGGACTCGTACTCTCAACTTTGAAACTCATTGGAATGGAGTTTTCACGTCATCATTGGATTTGAAACGTTTTTATCATTTTAACTTTTCGCGAGAGCAAATGAAAGGCTTTTCTGATAAAATGCCTGAAATAATGACCGGAACGGTGCTTACATTTGGGGTGTTAGTCTTCGCTTGCCTGACCTGGCTTGTCCTAGGGAGGTTCGTGGGCCTTACCTGCACCTGCTTGCTGACCATTGAGCCGGCAGGTTGGGCAGTTGTAGGTGGCGGAGGTGGCGGAGGTTGAGGGAGTGTACGCGGTGGTTGCATCAACGATGAAAATTCCGCCACCGACGAATTTGGTGTCGTAACTTGAGGCGATATTAATGGCTGTGTCGCCGGTGGATACTGCAAAGAGAATTTACAAAAATTCCTAATATTAGAACTTTGCTGAGCCAAGTTGCGAATCAGAATCGTCGTTTGAGCAAAAATTCATTTGTTTTTTTTTTCGTATTTCATGCAAATACGTATGAACCAATTATTGCTAATGCTATTCTTTGCTTTTTGAACGGAGCTCCAATTGTTAAGAATTCATTGGGCCANGGAGGTTGAGGGAGTGTACGCGGTGGTTGCATCAACGATGAAAATTCCGCCACCGACGAATTTGGTGTCGTAACTTGAGGCGATATTAATGGCTGTGTCGCCGGTGGATACTGCAAAGAGAATTTACAAAAATTCCTAATATTAGAACTTTGCTGAGCCAAGTTGCGAATCAGAATCGTCGTTTGAGCAGAAATTCATTTGTTTTTTTTTTCGTATTTCATGCAAATACGTATGAACCAATTATTGCTAACGCTATTCTTTGCTTTTTGAACGGAGCTCCAATTGTTAATAATTCATTGGGCCATTTTTGCTTGCTCGTCGAGGAAGCTGTGACGATGAAATTTTTTTTTTTCCCCCAATTTTCAATGTCAATTCGCTCGAAATTTCCCAAAACATCGAAAAATCATCTCTAGAAAAAATGTCGAGATGTGTATGTTCTGGAATTGTAAAATTCAAACTTTCATAACTCGAGAACGGTTCGAGCTACAGGGCTCCCGTTTCGCACAGATGTTAATCAATACAATCTTTTCATTCTCTGAGAATTTTGTTAGAATTGCTAGAAAAATCGGAATTCTACGGAATTTTGAAATTTTCAAAAAAAGGTTGTCGACGCTCTGGCTGCCGCAAATTTCAAGATTCATTACTAATGTTTTTTTTATCAATAGAGCATCACAATAGGAAGGTTGGTGCTGAATTTCGAAAGAATCGGTCGAACGCTTTAAATTTAATGATTTTTCCAAATTTACGAAAATCTGAGTTTTTTGAAAAATCGTCCAACTCCTCGAATGTCTGCAACTTTAGTAAACTATTGTGTCAAGTCTGTACTTGCTTTTTGCTTCCTAGTAAAGTTTCCAAAATTTTATAATTTAAATGCAAATTCAAAAAACGCTGCAAATTGCTTCCCCAAAGGGCACGATGCTCAAAAATAAGATACACAGTTCCACATGGAGGAAAATTCGAACATGGTGCATCTTGAGAAAGCAATCTGCAACGTTTTCCAAAATGCAATAAAATTTCATCAAAAAACGTAGAAAATAAAGTAAAAAAAAACAAAACTTGTGCGTACCATAGGGTAACCGGCCTGAGGTGATGGGCTTTTGGCGCCGGCGTGTCTGATAGGACTGCTGCCGACATGGTGTTTAGGAAAGTACTCATTGATTTTTTTATTATCGAGAGTACCGGCGGATCGAGCGCCTTTGGAGATGAGGCCAGGACCGCTGCCGCCGCCGTCGTCGACTTTACGTTTTCTCTTTCTCTCCGACGGGGTTCTTGGCACCTTTTCCGGCGTATTGGGATCGACTTCTTTGTCGCTGTGCGACGAGCCTGTCGGAAGAGCGTAAAAATTATAAAATCCCTAAATTGCAAAAAAAAAGGCTGGAGACGTAAATTAGGAAGTGAAAAGTTGCTTACCGGTGCTCATGTTCGAGTCTTGACTATGAACGGACTGACCAGAGTTTACGGTGGATTGGGGTGCCATCTGAATTTGTGATCCAGCAGACATCTGCGAAAAAGATTCAAAAAAACGTAAAATAATCGAAAAAGAGTGAAAAGAAAAATCGGATTTGATAGAAAATGCGAATTTAGGAAAAAACTCGATGGTAGAAAAATTTGCAAACGAA
Organism: Hyposoter didymator; assembly: GCA_037952995.1. Lineage (NCBI taxonomy): Eukaryota > Metazoa > Arthropoda > Insecta > Hymenoptera > Ichneumonidae > Hyposoter > Hyposoter didymator. The sequence continues at coordinate 10,967,605 of JBAJMU010000003.1, read as the reverse complement.
AAACGTAGAAAATTGGTGAGAGTACCGAAATCACTGTTGGAAACAATTTCCCTTGGACACTTGGTTGGCGTTTATCTCGTGGGCGAAACGTCGGGCCACATAACTGTGTAAATTTTGGATTGTCTAAGCGATAAAAAGAAACGCACTGACAGAGTAAAAAAAGTGTAAATCGAAAACGGTGACTGGGGGATGAATTTTCCGTTGGAAATTGAATAAAAAAATGTTTGGGGTGTTTGACGATTTGAGGGATGAAAGTTAATGTTTATTAAAAATATTGTTTGGGTAAAAAAATAGTGAGACGTGAGATAAAGATCGTCGAAATATTTTTGAGAGGTTACAGTCGGCGAGCTCACGAACGCGAACACACACGTACGTAGGTAGGGACGAGTACATACGCGCGCACAATCGTAGAGACTCGAGAGGACAGGAAAAATAAAAAGAAAGAAAGGAAAAAACACACAGACACCGACACGCACCAACATACACACACGAAGAATGTGAATTGACTCGCGAACGATTTTCCGAAGAATTTTCGGCACGGAACTAACGAAAAAGAGCCCCCGTCC
>JBAJMU010000003.1:10853138-10959825 GCA_037952995.1 Hyposoter didymator | reverse complement strand
CGAGAACGTGACGACGGAAGAATTGGAATAAATGTCTCGGTACGAAGCGACCGCCGCGAAATATCAGCGAAACTCACGTATTTTCCGTTTACATCGCGACATTAGTACCAACGATATTATATTACTGTTTTATCACGTTTCTCACTATATCGACGACTGTACACTATGAAATATTCCTTCTCAACGGTCACACACAACGCGCGCTCGGTGCTTTCGTGCATACTCGAGAGTTGTTCATGACGCATCACAGCTACGCGTCTACCGAACCGAAACGAGAGAGAAAGAGACTGGCACAACAACGTCATTATATTCTTATAGTTTTCGGCCGCTCGGCATCATTCGAAGCGCTCAGGTTCTCTTTTCCTTTCGGTGATCGTTTCGTCTTCTCGTCCCGAGGGGGCAGGGTGAATTGTAAATAATTGATCATATGCAATTACATACAAAAATTGCTCCAATGAAATTGTATAAATTTGTATATAATCGTATTTACACACTGAAAACGGAATTTTGTTGAAAAAAAATGGATATTTTGTTCGATACGTTCGACTAAACGTTTTTTTGAATAATCCCAAAAATAGTGTCATTGCAGCAAGAAATATGTTAGAAAGTCTCTTCGGAAGCAATTTCTGTCGTTGGAGTCGTAAATTTCGCTGACAATTTCGATATAAACCAAATATATTGCCAAGATAACGAAAAATTTGAAATTATAAAACAAATATTTAGGTGACCGTGTTCAACAAAATATTTACGATTTTTAAAAGAATTTCATTTCCAGTGCAGTTACCTATATGAATATATTTATATCAATGGCCAAGATCGATGGATTTTTTCTAAGTCTTTCTTACATACAAAATTGACTGACATAATCTAAATCCGAGATTGTCCGAGGAAATTTGTATTTTTTTATTTAATAAACAAAATTTCGGAAAAAATTGACGAGCGATTTTGTTTGAAAAACTAATTAAAGCTTCTTCGATGTTAGATAAAAGTGTTTGCGAAGTTTTGAGAGGCATTTAGAATTCGTCATGACAATAAAATGATAATTATTTAGGACCCGAAGAGAAAATTGGTACGAAAATGGTAATGGTTCTTGAAATTGAACAATTTCGTTGGACCTCAAAGTTGCAAACTTCAGTGTCATTGAATTATACTTGTCGTTGAATGGCGAATTATCGGGGTAGATATTTCAATTAATCGAACACTTAAATCTTCTCCGAACGAACAAACTGACCAGCTTTTCGCTTTTTCCTTCTTCCATCTTTCTACTTTTTTCCACTCTGCGTCTTCGCCTTATCTCCACTTTTTATCGCAACTTGAGATTGCTCGGTTCGTGTATTTTTTCGATCGGACTAAATTGGATTCATTGAAAAAACATGGCTACACGCTGAAACGGATTGAGTAACAGGATTTTTCGAACACCGTCTCGCTCGGGAGCCGAAAAAATACTCACGTGTCCGTTTATGGGCTTGTTTCCAGAGCAATTAGATGCTCGACTCCACGCATTTATTTCCAGACAATTAGATTGTGAAGTTTATGTTTCTAGTTAATAGTTTAAGAAAATTTTGAAATCCTTTGTTTACGCGTGGTGCTCGAGGCGTCGATTGACCTTTCTTATCTCGGAATTTGTCGACATTTTCTAAAATGTCATCAATTTTATCAAAAGTTTAACGAGTTTCGATTGCGTATGCTTTATCGATCGTGCTCTTGAATAAAACGACTTGAACGAACGTTCCAAAGTTTTTTATCCTTTCATTTCCTTCCCGATAATGTGTAACGAGAAAATCATAATTTTCCTGTTATTTTCTTCCATTTTTTTGTCCGACGTGGAAAAAATAATTCCAGCTCGAATGTTCCGATTTTCGGGGAGTTTGCTACACGCGAGGAATGAGCCAGCATGACACATGGCGCTTGGAAATATTTGCCTGGCCGATCGAATCGAACCCGTTGAATTAAATCACTCGTTATTATCGAATCAATCAACCAATCGATTAATCATCGTGCTAATTCAAATTTACACCTTTTGTGTCGATATCATCAAGATTTAAGATCGACCTTCGAGTCTTTTTATTCGATCGTGTCTTTGTAAATGCCAATGATAATTATGGTAAAGAATGATTTTTCAAATGAGCGATCTTCACGAAAAATCGTTAAAAAAAAATAAAATAAAAATTCTACGAAGTATTTTTAACCCTTGAGTAACGACCCTAATGATTGTATTTAATTCGTGCAATTTTTAATATGAAAAAAATGTCGAAAAAAAAATCTGCAAAAATCACTTTTTTTTAGAAAAAATGATGCGGAAATTGTAATTTTCAATAAAAAAAAGAAAAAATCGTTCCACAAGTCTGAAATAGCATGCTTTCTATGGTTAAATTAGTGACCGTTCCAAAAAGTATACTTTGCAAAACGATAAATAGTTGAAAAATCGTGAAAATTAAAATAAAATAAAAATGCTACAATGAATTTTGAACCCTTGAGTAACGACCATGACGATTGTACTTATTCGTGCAATTTTAAATATAAAAAAAATGTCGAAAAAAAAAATTCTGCAAAAATGAGTTTTTTTTACAAAAAAAGATGCAAAAATTNAAATGAGTTTTTTTTACAAAAAAAAAAAAAAAAAATGCAGAAATTGTAATTTTCAATGAAAAAAAGAAAAAATCGTTTCACAAGTCTGAAATAGCATGCTTTCAGGTGGGACTGGTGAATTAGCGTCCGTTCCAAAAAGTATAGCCCAGGTTTTACACCGTCCGCTTCCTGCAGCTTCAAAAACTGAACTAACGGGCCGTTTCAAATAATAACGACGAGGCTCCCTAGTAGAAGGTTCAAACTACCGATAGAGGATGTCGCAAGTCCCATATTCTCAAAATTTCCATAACGTATCGTCGGTCGATGCGACCATTAAGGGTTGAAAACGATTTTGAGAATTGCGTAGCAAAGCGAATTTTGGATCGATGTGCTGAATGGGGCAAAGTTTACGGCTCTGATGGAAAAAAAACTAAAGGTGCAAGTAACTAGATCGAAGCGCGACAGTGCTGCCTTTAGGGATGTTGTGTGTGTGCTCGGCGAAAGACGAAATGTGTTGAAAAATAAAAAGAGGGAATGTTTTTTGGTCGAGCGCGCGCAGTGATTGACCGGAGAGAGAACGGCTGAATGGGCGACCTTAATAGGACGGCAATAGAGTCCTCATTGTTGCCGACGTCGTTGGCAAAACGAGCGAGTAATACCGCGAAGAATGGAATCGAAGTTGTGTGTACCCGTGGAGCGAGTCGATGTTTCTCTTTCTAGCGCGCGCGGTTCCCTCGGCTGCCCCCCCCACGCGCTGATGTTTTTTTCTCGCAGAGTATGTCTGTCTCTTTCTCGACGGGGCTCGGTGTCCAGGTCGTCGGCGTCGTGGTCGAGGTTTCCGCGAGAGCCCGTTGGTATCGGGCGCGCAACGTCATGCCAATAGGTCGCACTCTCATTAGCCCAGTCGCGCGCGCGATATCTTCAGGCAGGCTGCGTCTCGCCCCGCCCCGCAGAGCAGCACAGATCAGCTGGTCGGCGGCCACGCGGCTCTGACATTCCCCACCAATCCTCTATTACTTCGCGCTGCTCTTCCTTCACCGCTCTCTCTCTCTCTGCGCTAGCGGGGAACATCGCCGCCGCGTATATTCGAATCCACGCGCATGCGCGACTCTGCTACACGCGGTTCTCCCCACTACGGAGCAGCGGAGCAGCGTTACGTTTGGCACGAGTCTCTCTCTCTCTCCCACTGTGCTGACATCTATACGCGTTGTTTTCACGACGACCTCACGTGTGTGTATGTTTTGTATATACGCGGTCCGTATAAGTGTTACGTGTGTTGTAGCCACTTGTCGTTTTCTCTGGTGGTAGGGGTCCCGAGAGACGAGAGCTCGCCTCGGGGTCGTCGTTGGTTTGCAGATCGGTTTGGCAGGGTCGGGCGAGGTTGCGGCGCGCGAGAAAGAGAGAAAGACGCGCGCGCGTATACCTTGTGTATACATATAGATTATTCTTCAAGCGTAGCAGCGCGTCTACGTCGTCCACCGGAACGGTGCAACACCCCACTGCATCCCCTCGATCGACGCGCCGGCTCTCATTCTCGCCATTTGTATCCTTCTCGCACGACTCTGTCTCTTCGCGCCGCTGTTCTTTCTATAAGAAGCAGCAGCAGCAGCGGGCGGGCGGGGAGACACGCAAGGGGCTGCAAGGGACATTTTGGACCACAATAGCTCGACGCTCGAGTGGAAAGCGCAGGCCGCTCATTGGTCACGTTTATCTTGGCTCGATGAACAAGCTATTCAATCCAATCGACGAGCTTATGGAAACGCGCCCGCTTATGTTTTCGTATATCTATGTAATACATCGCTCCGTTGCGCGTTTCGTCAAGAAAATACGCCACTGACTACGCCTCTATCGACCTCTTTTAATCTTCACTCTCAACTTTTAATATTCTTAACATTTTTTTATTTCCCTCCATTCGCCCGTTACCACTTTTTCTCCGTTCTTTGATTTTGTTTATCGGAAAATTTGTCAACAGGGGATTTTCATTCCGTTTAGCTTCGCCACTTTTTCGAAAAGTTAATCCTTCGGTATCCGATACTCACGATGTATCGAGAGCCGCTCGTTTCTTTCAACAACGTTGCCATTCACTCCTTATCCGAATCGACTTTCTTTTCACCATTTCGGTCAAAGCCTGTCCGTGACGCGATTACTCACAAAAACACACGCACACTCGAGAGAAATAAAAAAATAAATAAATTTTAAAATAAATAAATAAAAACGATTTAGTGATAAAATCGTAAGAAATGTGAGGATCGCGGCAATTGGATCGAGTTGAAAGAATGCGAATACGTGGCATTGACCCACTATTTTTTTTGAAATACATTCACGAGTGATATTCGTGTGTATGTGTGTCATAGGTCCCTGGCTAAGTCGATGAGAGTTTTGGGAATTTTTAAAAATTGTTTCCAACGGAAAATCGTCGACTGATTTTTTTTTTTTTTATTCTAATTTTCGTTCATTTTGAATCGTCGATTTCGAGCTCGCACTGGGCACGAGCCTGCCGCTTGTTTCTACGACGTGGAAATAAAAAATTCTCCACATCTGACACGTGACTCAACGATATTCAGAGAGCTTTGTTGTTGGAAAACGATTTTTTGGGAGGAATATTAATTTTTATGAAACTGTCGCAGTTTCGTCACTTTGGTGATTGTCAGCAGCGAGAGGAGGGGGAGACGGAGGGCGCCCGCGTGCACGTGCGAGTAAATAAAAGTCGACAGGTGGAGCTGCGGACTCGTTTACATCTGCAGAGAGTTTGAGGAAGGCGAGCGCGCGTTCGGCGGCGGCGCCACTTAGACGGCGTAACGACCAAACACTTTGTGTACAGTGTATCGTTTCTTTTTTCCTTGCACTCTGAGGAATTTCCTTTGGCGAATGAATCGCGCGGGCGCGCGAACCGCGGGTCGAATCTCGATTCTTGTATTTTTGCCAATTTTGAGACCATTTTTTTTTTCCAATGTATTTTTTCTTAATTATTTGCATCCTTGAAATGCAACGAAAAAAAAAAGAAATTTTCATTCATTATTTTTATAATTAATGCACTTTTCGGATTTTTTTTTTTTGGCAATTCGGTATTCTCGATATATACTGGGCGAAATTTTGCACTCTGCTTTAAGGAGTCTGGTTACACACAACTTATTTAGAATTAGATTAGAATTCAAGGACGCTGTATGCGGCGATGCTCAAATCTAAATTTTTGTTTTCAGTTTTTTTCTTTTACATACAAAATGGTTCGCAAGCCCAAGTTCATTGAAAAAAGTTGTTACAAATTGTCTAAAGAACAACGTACTCTGGATCCACGATTTTCTGAAATCGTGGATCCAGAGTATCCACGAAAACTGAATAAAGCTTCTTCGATGTTACATAAAAGTGTATGCAAAGTTTCAAGAGGCTTCACCATTTAGAAATCGAAATATTTAATGTTGAAAATTGCGGAACTATTAACACACGCTCTTATGAGGAACTACTGAAAATTGTGATTTTTATAAATAAATATAGCGACTTCTACATGGTAAATTCTGTTAAAAAATTACATAAAGCTTTTTCAATGTTGCATAAAAGTGTATGCAAAGTTTTAAGAGGCTTCACCATTTATAAATCGAAATATTTAATGTTGAAAATTGCGGAACTTTTAACACACGCTCTTATGAGGAACTACTGAAAATTGTGATTTTTATAAATAAATATCGCGACTTTTAGATGGTGAAACCTCTTAAAATTGTACGAGCTATTAAATATCACTATCTTCCTAGTGTGGTGAAAATTTGAAGGAATTCTATAGATAGAATTTTGCATACTACGTCCTTAATGAAATTTGGTGAGTATATTCTTCGGGATTAAATACGAATATGCAAATTTTTTAAAGATTTTTCTTCTACATGGTTTTCGAATAATTCAACAATAGAGTTTACATGCATGAGCATAGGAATCAGATATATATATCTATATCTTTTGCATTTTGTAAACTCCANTGTTAAAAAATTACATAAAGCTTTTTCAATGTTGCATAAAAGTGTATGCAAAGTTTTAAGAGGCTTCACCATTTATAAATCGAAATATATAATGTTGAAAATTGCGGAACTTTTGACACACGCTCTTATGAGGAACTACTGAAAATTGTGATTTTTATAAATAAATATCGCGACTTTTAGATGGTGAAACCTCTTAAAATTGCACGAGCTATTAAATATCACTATCTTCCTAGTGTGGTGAAAATTTGAAGGAATTCTATTGATAGAATTTTGCATACTACGTCCTTAATGAAATTTGGTGAGTATATTCTTCGGGATTAAATACGAATATACAAATTTTTTAAAGATTTTTCTTCTACATGGTTTTCGAGTAATTCAACAATAGAGTTTACATGCATGAGCATAGGAATCAGATATATATATCTATATCTTTTGCATATTGTAAACTCCAATTATTCGACAACTGTGTAGACGAAAAATTTGAAAAAAATGGTGTCATCGTATTCGATGCTAAAGAATGGCATCACCAGATTTGATTAAATTCTTATCATATGGTCGTATGTAGTCAATCCCTTAAAAAAAAAAAAAAATAGAGTTTTCGTTGCATTTCAACGATTCGAACTTGAACATGGTCTGAATTTATTGAATAATGTACTTGGATTTATGTTTCGTGCGTTTAAACGCGATGGACGATACTGTGTATGGGGTTGAGAGGGTGGGCTCTCGGAGGAAGGGTTTCGACACCGCAGACTCGAGTCCGGTGCTCGCAATCGATATTCCACAAGACACGAAACGTTCTGTCTCGTGTGTATACGTGTTACTAACGTTGGGGTAATGCTTTTGCATAATACAAAAGTCCTTTAACCCCTCCCCAAGCCCAGCGAGCTATGCTGCACTCTTCTGTACTTTGTCGAAGGGTTCGAAAGGTCAAATATAATGGTTTTCCCTCAAACTTGCTCAGAGTAAATGTTGCGAATGATGGCAATGAAATAAAGTTGTTTTTGTATTGATTGTTTGTTAAATCGGCATCTTTTGGACATGAAATTCATGTACCTGAGATGAGAGTTGTCCTTGCACGTTAGTCGAGGCGGTGCTGGACGAGGAATTACGCTGGTCACGGGAAGTTGAATTTTCACGGCGTGTCCAGTCTATTCCTACGGCGGTTGGCTGTCCGCATCTTACAGCAGCGACACTCGGTATCGATGCTGAATGTGGCGCCACCACCACGGCACTAGCGTTGTTAACAATCGGACCTGTTCCCGTGGCCAGAGCGATCGTTGCACTTTTGCTCGTCGCATTGTTCTGACCACCCTGCAAAACGGTTACAAACTACTGTGAAATACAGAGAGCAAAGAATTCGAACGAGGGGCTCGGTGAGGTGGGGAGAAAAATCGGTGAGCAGGTTAGAATTGGCGAAATGCAGACAATCCAAAATGGCCAACGAAAAGATTTATAGAAATGGATGAATTCGTGTGAATATTTGTCGAGCGTTGCTGGAGCTTGCAAGAGTTTACAAATCGGGGATCGAGTACGAAAAATTTATTTTTTAATTAATGTTTTTGGGAGATTATCGAGAGAAAACATTTTTTAAAACGAAAGTTTGAAAAAATAAAGGTTTTTCAAAGAAAAACAAACGAAATACCAGAATCAGTTGGTGGATATTAGTTTCGTAACGGTATGAAGTGGTAATGAATTTAGTACCGAGTATCGTACACAGTAGACGTACATGAATCAACATTACACAGAGCCGTGAGCCCTGCGCCACGCCACGTATAAATAGAGCTACGTAGGAGCAGCACAATCGTCGCGGCGATAAAGGGAAAGAGGGAGAGAGAGAGAGAGAAAGAGAAAAAGAGACGGAGACAAGAGCAATGTGGCAGTGTGTGCTGCTTGCTATGTACAACTTGCTCCGACAATTATATAGAGGATAATACGACGCTGTAGGAACTGGACCAATCACTGTACATCTTGTGTTTGCCACTGGCCAATCACCGCATACTTGAGCGTAGCTAGATAACTGAGTAATCACGTTTTCCTAAGATTGGTGGCCAATCACTGTCGTATCTATGGTAAATAATGCCGGGAACATAAAATTTTTGTCTTTTCTTCAAAGTGGCCAATAACTGGACCAATTAGCAACAAAAATCCAAATCTGCACACGAAGCCTTAGGATCGGGAGAAGCGGCAACGTCTTTATCGTAATATCGACTAAAAATGTCGATAATTTTCAAACTTATTTCGTTCTTCCCATTCATTCTCTTTTCTTCGGGTATTTTTTTTTTCGAAGTCTTTTTTAAACGAAGGTCAGTGTATTTTTTGTACATAGACACAAATTGAGGAAATTTTCATCATTGGCCAATAACTGGACCAATTATTAATAAAAATCCAAATCCGCACACGAAACCTTAGGATCGGGAGAAGCGGCAACGTCTTTATCGTAATATCGACACAAAATGTCAATAATTTTCAAACTCATTTCGTTCTTCCCATTCAATCTCTTTTCTTCACATATTTCGTTTTTTCTAGTCTCCTTTAAACGAAGCTCAGTGTATTTTTTGTGCATAGACACAAATTAAGGAAGTTTTCATCGTTGGCCAAGCCCGGATATTTTACTGCAGTGCGGAAGTGACGGTTTTTACACGCGTATGTGTGTGTGTGTGTTGTGTCTGTTTGTGTGAATACTTTGCCGAGGTTATGTGGCGGCTGCTGCAACGGAATAGAGAGCGAGAGCGAGGCAGGGAGAGAGACGGAGTTAGAGGTCGCCCGGAAGAAAGGAAGGACGAGGGGGGCAGGCGGGCCAGGGGGCAGAACCCAAGGGAGAGAAAGGGCAAAGAAAAAGGGCGGAAAAGCGAGTGCTCGAGTGGATTGAACCAACTCGTGGGAGAGAGAGAGAGAGAGAAGAAAATTCTGCGAGTGGCTGTCTCTCTGTATACGTGTGCGAAAAGGACGGAGCGAAAAAGCGCTCACCACACGAGTCAGGACAGCGTTGCCACCATCATCATCCCCCTGGAGTGCATACTATAGCACCCATAATAGCTATACGCGAAAGCAAGGCTATTCAACGAACCGGCACAGTCATTGGCCAGCGAATTATTCACGATATTTCGAAACTTTGGCGAAAAGCGCATCTATGCCAATCACTGTCTTATTTCTTTATCCCGTTCATTCAAATCGATAAACTTCTAGTTTCATCAACTTTTAGAAACTATTAAGGGCTTCCTCCACTGTGTTCGCTCACTAAGCCTTTTGCACAGGCCGTTGTGAAGAAAAAATTCAACACAATTTCCATTCGAATTGTTGGCTAGACGAAATTTTCACGGGGATCGGAATTCAATCGATCCTTACGACGACTCTTTATTTCGGCAACTGCACATTTTCCGAAAGTTTATCGATTTTTTGCTTTTTCTGGCACTGTAAAATCCAAACGTTTATAACTCGCGAACGGTTTGAGCTACAGCACTTCCGTTTCGCACACATGTCAATCCATACAAGCTCTTCATTCTCTGAGAATTTTGTTGGAATCCCTAGAAAAATCCGAATTCTACGTCGTTTTGAAATTTTCAAAAAAATCGTCTCGACGCTCTAACTTGCGCAAATTAAAAAATTCATTACTAATATTTTTTTTATGAATAGAGTATCACAATAGGAAGGTTGGTACTGAATTTGGAGAAAATCGGTTGAACGGTTGAAATTTTATGATTTTTCGAATTTTCCGAAAATCTGAGTATTTTGAAAAATCGTCTAACCGCTCTAATTTTCGAAAATTTCGTAAGATATTGTGTATGAGTCTGAACTTGCTCTTCACTTTCTATATTAATGACATTTGCGGATCGATATTCAACGGTTTAGTTCCTCGTTCGATTATTATACGCAGATTCGCTTCGTAGCGTGTTGGTAAAGATTTGAGCATCGTGCGCGGTATAGCCGAGCGACTCATATGTCGATCAATGACTACTGTAGTCGAGCTACTCGCTAAATGGGCAAAGACACTAATACGACGCTGATCCGGCTTCCCATCCACGACCGCCGATTACATGTCCGCGCGACAATGGAGAAAAATCGTTATGGAATTACGAAGAAAAGGCCTTGCTCGAAAATGGACATTTCCTAAAGATTTCATAACGACGCTTTGATTTCGAGTCGCAAGTAGTACTTTCGTGGTCTCTGAGGAAAAATTCATACGATTTTGGATTCGCGATGAAAATCGAATTTTCTCCGGGGTCCAGTTGGAAACTGCGAAGGTTGATGGATGGCTCGCAGTGCAACGACGGTTTCAAACTAAGCGCGCTCTACAGTGCGAAAGAATTCCGTTAGGTGCGACTTCGGGTCTGGATGAATTCAGCGATCACTGCGTTACGTCCCGGAGCCATAAAAATGGGTAGCGAGCACGCGATTAATGAATATAAATCCAAAAATCTCAACGTCACGAAAAGAAGAAAAAACACACGATGTTGGAGTTCGAATCCTCGAAATGCAACGAAAGCTCATTATTTACAAAAGCAGTATTTCCCAAGAACAGTGGACCAGAATTCTTTGTCGTTCGAAAACTGAATTTACTTGAAAAGCAAAGAAAATTTTATTAATTATCAAAATAATGAATGAAAATCAATTTTTCGTTGCATTCCAACGATGCATAAGATCGAGGTAAAAACGGCTCGAAAAATTCCGTTTTTCAACTATAATTCCTCGGCAAATTCTCTGACGAACGAAAAATAGCCAAACAGATAAAAAAAAACCCACTAAACGTGCTTCTTCGAAGATTTTTTCCCAATTTTCAAGAAACTCTTGTCCGAGACATACGTATGTTGGAAAATCGTGGTGCATACCTGCTGCTGGCCATTAAAGCCTTTGCCAACCTTTGGACAACATATACATATATAAATGTATGTACGTAGAGACAGAGAGAGAAAGAGAGAGAGAGAGAGAGAGAGAGAGAGTGAGTTGAGGATCGATACGCGAAACCAAGCTCGCAAGAGAGGACCCATCCGACACACAAAACTCGTGCTTGCACACAGAAATCAAGAGAAAAGAGCGAGAGAGAGAGAGAGAGAGAGAGAGAGAGAGGGAGGGGGAGGGAGAGAAACGTGGGCGTATCGAATCTCTCGCCCTTGCATCTCTCTCGCTTTCTCTCCTTCCCTCCTTCTCTCTCGTCTATCTGCTGTAAGTAAAATGGAGATTCTCTCTCGAGTCTCAGCTGCCGAGAGGCCGGAAGCAGACACGAGAGGAGTTTCGGCAATCTACACACACACACACACGCACACGCACACACACACACACATACACAGAGCTCCAGGGATAGATAATATATAGAACGAGTCAGCCAAGAGAAATACCAGGGATGAGAGAAAGAGCGGAGAGAGAGAGAGAGAGAATTATTCGATCGATCGAAGCTCCGAGGAGAGAGTGAGGAGCGAGAGAACGCAAAAGGACACGGAGAGGTCGTGTGTGAACGTAGGACGAAATAAACTATGTGCCCTGGACAACACACTGCACTATACAACACACCGATACCTACCCCTCCCTCCCTCCCTCCCCTTGCCTCTTTGAGATGGCTCGAAACACCTCACGATCCTTTTTTCTCCAAACTCACGAAGAACCCGAAACAAGGAGCATTAGGAAGAAAAACACACGTTGATGTGAAAATCGGAAAAGTTTGTCATTTTTATTGAGACTCGATGTTTTCTGTCTTTGAATTCGTGCCTCGCGGTTTGGCTACGTTGTTGGATTTTCGGAGAATGAGAAGCTGCGAAAAGCAATGAGAATATTGTGTCGCAAGATTTTATGACGTCGAGTTTGCATCGTTGGAACGCAACGAAATTCTTTTTTGCCTGTGGCATTATTTTCAAATGCAGAATGTCATTAGGTCGCTGAAAGGATCAATTTTTGCCATCCAAAAAGTATGTCGGCTCATTCAAGCTCTTCATTCTCTGAGTATTTTGTTGGAATTGCTAGAAAAATACGAATTCTACAGCATTTTGAAATTTTCAAAAAAAGGCTGTGGACGCTCTGGCTTTCGCAAATTTCAAGATTTATCACTAATTTTTTTTTTTTATAAATAGAGCATCGTAATAGGAAGGTTGGTATTGAATTTGGAAAAAATCGGTTGAACGATTTGAATTTTATGATTTTTCGAAATTTACAAAAATTTTAGGTTTTTGAAAAATCGTCCAACCGCTCTAATTTCTGCAAATTTTTTAAGATATTGTATACCAGTCCGTACTTTGTCTTTACTTTCAAGAAAAGTTCCCGAAATTGTATAATTAAAATGCAAATACAAAAAACGCTGCAAATTGTTTAAATATTTTTGAGCTTTTTAAAAGATTCATTACTAATTTTTTTTTTCATCAATAGAGTATCCTAACCGGAAAGTTGGTATTAAATTTGGAAAATATCGGTTGAACCCTTTAAATTTAATGATTTTTCGAAATTTACGAAAATCTGAGTTTTTTGAAAAATCGTTCAACCGCTCTAATTTTTGCAAATTTTTTAAGATATTGTGTACAAGTCCCTACTTCCTCTTCACTTTCAAAAAAACTTCCCGAAATTGTATAATTAAAAAAGAAATACAAAAAACGCTGCAAATTGTTTAAATATTTTTGAGTTTTTTTTTTTTCATTTCATTGTGTTTGGAATTGATCGTATAATATGCGAGAACGCGAGTCTGGTTTGAGGTTGGAAAGGGTTTAGTTAACTGGGCCTGGAGGCGTATCGGTGTCGCCGTAATGTGCACGTGACTCGGGGAGTCCCGCGCAGCCGATAATATCCCGGCGCGCGAAATTCTCAAACCGCGTCGTCGCATGCACATCTCGCGTGTGTCGGTGGCGACAACGACGACGCTGTACGATCAGGAGGCATATCAAAGCCGGGAGAACAATCTCGGCTTTGTCATCATCGACCACACCTAAAATTTAGTCAGGGAGCTCCTCACGAGCGAATTGAATTGATAGTTCGTACGAAGAGTGGAAGAGACGAGAGTACGAGCAGCGGAAAAGGCAAAGGAGAGTCTCGCATTGGTGGGCGATGTGTCAGGGTGTCGAGAGAATTTCTTGAGTCGTTTAAATTCGTTCGATTCGATAGAGAGAAGAAAAGCGAAAACGTCGCCATCTGGCGTTCGAAAAAAAAATGCTCATCGGGCCAATTTTTCGATAAATTTCCATTTTGTCATTCCGGACGATGGAACGAAACATTTCCGTCCAAAAACCGAGCAACGAGTGCGGAATTCCACGGCAAATATTCGATTAAATAAAAACCCAAGAATCTTGATGAAAACCTCGACTTTCACGATTTTGTCATTTCGAATCCTGACCCCGAGAGAGATCCGAGGAAAGAGAAAGATCCAAGTTGAGCCGAATAGCCGTCGAAGCGGAGCCAGTACGTGGCGCTGATGGCAACGACCCCGAGAGCTTGTTCGCGCTCCGCGTGTCCCTCTCTTTCTCTCTTTCTCGCTATATGGTGCAGCAGCTTCAAGTGTTGCACAAAAAGCCCGCGATATGTAAACACACGACTCGCTTCGAATCAATCTCGAGGGAAATATATTTTTCTATCATTTGTATAATAATTATTATTATTATTGCCATATTAGCGTTTTTTAATAATAATAATAATGACAATCGAGTTCCTCCGAACATAAAAATGGAATGAGTCTCCATTTTTCTACGATTTTTAAGTCGCGTCGTTAAAATGCAACGAAAACTCATTATTTTCTAAAACAGAGCCCAAAATTTCGTTCAGTATTTGTCAAGAACAGTATGACAAAATTCTTTGCCATTCGAAAACCGAATTTACCAGAAAAAAAAAATTGTAAAAAGTGCATTAATTACCAAAATAATGCATTTTCCATTTGGTTAATAATTAACCAATTTACTAATTATTAAATGAATATAATAATCAATAAAATAATTTAATTAATAAAATAATTCAGTTAATAAAATAATTTAATGAATAAAGTGATTTAATTTTTCGCTGCGTTTCGACGATGCAAACTTCAATATCGTATTTTTCTATTTTTCTCTGTCTCGTGGTTCGATTCGTTCAATACCGCTACCGAGGGACATAAAACAGAGCAGCGAAGACTTGGTAATGCTGTAACGGCCGTTTGGCTCTTTCCAACTCGGTGAAAGTCATTCGTCATTAGAAAATAATAACAACAAGAATACAAGAGTGTATATAGTGACACTCGGGATGTAAGGTGCTCTCTGGATACATGTTCGTATGTACGTGTTTACGATCCGAGAGAAAAAACTGATCAATCTTGTTAAAATTTGATTTCATTGTCAGGGAGAAAAAAAACAAAATTGGCAGGACAATTGAAAAAAAAAACAAAAAAAAAATGAAAAATTTCGACTCACCCGTGCTCCGAGAAAGCGGGCTTCCAATAACTCCTGCTTCCTGGGATCCAGGGTGGCCTGAAAATGCTCCATCTTGACGCCAGCGCCTGCAAACACACGATGGCGAAAAAAAATGAGTATTTGTGGATTTTCGTACCAACATTTCGTCGTTGGCAATTAACCAATGCGACTCGATCGTTTTTCGTGTTTTCAGCTCTCACGGAAATGCAGTTCAAAGAATTTTATACGAGTTTACGTTTCTATGGGATTAGAGACTATTTTAGAAAACAGACTCGTGCCTTAAGGAGGTTCGATCACGACGATACAATGTTGTCATGCTAAACGATGTTAAAAACATAAAAAATAAAAAAAATAAAAAAACACAAATTTGGTGAATGTATTTATCAAGTTTTTCGAGATTTTTCCACCACGTGGTACTCGAGTAATTAAAAACTAAAGTCCATGTGTATAGAAATAGAGTTTTACGATGTTCAAGTTCGCATCGTTGAAATGGAACGAAAACTGACTATTTTCTAAAGCAGAGCACAAAATTTTTACGCAGATCTGTCAAGAACGTTACGACAGAATTTTTTGCCATTGAAAAACCGAATTCACTGAAAAAAAAAGTCAAAAGTGCATCAATTATAAAAATAATGAATAAAAATTAAATTTTTCGTTGCATTCCAACGATGCAAACTTCAACATCGTTATAGAGTTTTTATTTCGTGCATAAGAAGGGGTCGATTCGACTCTCAATTATTCGATAACCACGTGGTCAAAAATTTGGAAAAAATTTGTGTTTTTTACACTTGACGCCAAAAAATGTTATCGACAAATTTTATATCAAATTCCGAGTATTTTGATTTGGTGATCCAACGTCCTTAAGAAATCTGCTACAGCAATTTCCACGTTAAAATCCAACATTTTAAAATGTCGTCGATTATTGTCAAAGGTTCTGGGGAATCGACGACCGGAAGTAAAGAATGTTCATCCGAATATGAGAAAGAAAATTCGGAAAAAATTTGATTGCCAGCCGCAGGAAGGCGAATTAGCGAATTACATGACTCTGAAGTTTGCAACGTTGAGATTCAAGGAAAAACATTTTGTATATTTATTATTTATTGAATATTGAAAACCCTCGCGATTTTTCGTGTCGATTGAGTTTTTGAAAATCGTTTTATTATCTGGAGCAAATATTAAATAATAATTGTGAGTTCTGATGAAGAAAAAACATAATTTCGTTGCATTGCAACGATGCAAACTTCAACGTCATCGAATTGCTCGCTTTTATTTTTCATTTTCTCGGGCAAACTCTTGTGTTTCGTTGATTTTTTTTAAAAACGCTCAGGGGCGACTCAACCCTTTGACCTTTGTCATACGTTCAACTCGGAAATCAATACACGAACCGGATGCGGAGTAGTGTGGTCTTTGGGTGGAATAGTCGTTTGCTGTGCTCTTTCTCTCTCACTCGCGCTCCTCTACGCTCGAGACCATAGGTACAGCCTGTCTGTATACATATATATGTATGATCCGTACGTATAGGAAGACACAAGTCTATAGCGAGTAGTTCTAGGGGTTGAAGGCTGGGGTGGGTGGTTGGTCTCGCCTAAAATGCTGAGGGGGTGTGCTGATTCCGTCGAGCGATAGAATTCCCGAGGCAAGTGGTCCATCGAGTCTACGCCGCTCGCCAAATAAATTTCATCGCGATTTTTATGGCGTGGAAACTAAAAATTGAATGATAATTCTGACGATTGGTGGACGAACTAAAATTTTTCATGATCCACTCAAGTTTGCAACGTTGAGCTTAATTAATTTCAATTAATTTTTTTTTGAATTTCAAGAACCATGACAATTTTCGTAACGATTTTCGGTTTCGATCCCGAAAAAAAATCGTTTTATCGTGGTCACGAAATATATCACGAGAATCTTGAGATTTGTTCGAGGAAAAAGGGAATTTCGTTGCAATCCACCGATTCAAACTTCAACGTTGTTTATCTCGATGACACTCAAGTTTGCGACGTTGAGCTCCAACGAAAAATACATTTTCTATTAATTGTTCGATAAATTTCAAGAATCGTGACAATTTTCGTAACGATTTTCGGTTTCGATCGCGAAAAAAAAATCGTTTTATTGTGCTTCCGAAATATTTCATAAGAATGTTGAGGTCTGTTCGAGAAAAAAGGGAATTTCGTTGTGATCCACCGATTCAAACTTCAAAATCGATTAAAAAAAAAGTGAATATTAATTATGAAAATAATGAATAAAAATTAAATTTTTCGTTGCATTCCAACGATGCAAACTTCAAAGTCGTTTATTTTCATAATTCTCTGATTGTATTTTTCGGGCAAATAGCGAGATTGACATTGAACTTAAAAAATTGTATATTTTGAGCATTTTTTGGGAATGACTTTCCAGCCGGGATGCTGGGGCATCGAGGTTTCTGCACCAGCCACCAAAGTGCTCTTTGCAAATTGAATTATCGCCGAACCAATAGGCCCAGAAATATCTCTCGCAATTGTCGCGATTGTATGTGGAAAATTGTTGTCCCTCTTTTTCCTCCTTTTCACGAATAATTGAATTTGATCGGAGCTTCTCGCTGGCTCGCTATCGAAAAGCTGGCATAATTCTTTGTGTGTTGCGCGCGTTTATTCGATGACACAAAATTCGAGAACGCCCTCGAGCTCGCTTCTGCGAGCGGAAACTTGTAAACAAAGCGCGTTGTTTGCTCGTGAATTTTAACAGCAAGTTCGAGAGTCTTTCTAGCGACGATTCTAATAATTCGAACGATTCTGTTCATCGTTGGAAAGAAGCAGCACAAACAAACTTTCGTGCTGATTGGGGAATATTCCGAATGAATTTCTCTCGATAAATCGAAAGGGGCTCTCAGGATCGTTCTCGCACCCCTGGAACAGTGACCTTATTTTTTTTTTTTCACCTTTTCCGGTAACCTGCGGGGGTCTCACAAATGAGCCCAATGTTGAAAAATTCATATCACCGGTGAAATTCAACGAAGAGGCTTCGCCTCAACGTTGCGAAGTTTGCAACGTTGAGCTCCAACGAAAAATACATTTTCTATTAATTCTTTGTGGAATTTCAAGAACCATGACAATTTTCGTAACGATTTTCAGTTACGATCCCGAAAAAAATCGTTTTATCGTGCTTACGAAATATTTCATAAGAATCTTGAGATTTGCTCGAGGAAAAAGGGAATTTCCTTGCGATCTAACGATTCAAACTTCAACGTTGTTTATCTCGATGACACAGAAGTTTGCTACGTTCGGCTCCAACGAAAAATACATTTTCTATTAATTCTTTGTGAAATTTCAAGAACCATGACAATTTTCGTAACGATTGTCGGTTTCGATCCCGAAAAAAAATCGTTTTATCGTGCTTACGAAATATTTCATAAGAATCTTGAGATTTGTTCAAGAAAAAGGGGAATTTCTTTGCGATCAAACGACGCAAACTTCGACATCGTTTAATCTCGCCAAATTTGATTCCACCGAGTCCGACATTCGGTGGTTGTTCGATTCCACCACAAGATGGCGCTCACAGATATCGAGGTTTCGCTCTCCGGGCTTCTCTCTCAGTCAAGTATTATATAGGATTTGCTCATTTGGTGTGACTACGAGCGAGGAAAATCTCAAGTCGATGTTTGCACGTTTGGTTAGCTCGGAGGATATTGCCCGGTCGGTTGAACGTGCGGTAAGATTGAAGAAGGGTGCAGTGCGCAATTGTAACGAGAATCGAGAGAAAGAGAGAGGACAAGGAGGGGGGGGAGGGCAAGGGGAACAGAGGTTCTCAACTTAACCTGAGAGATATTTAGTGGAGTGTTGGGCGTGAGAGTTGAAAATGGGGAAAGGGGAGAAGGCTACGCAAGGGACAGAGAGAACGCGAGGGAGATGAGAGAATACGTGGGAATGGCAAAAGGGAGGATCGGAATTTTAAATGAGAGGAGACCGACTGATGTGCAGTGTCGACATTCGCCGCTTGGTGGCTTCACAACTTACTCAACTCGCTTCTACTTGTTTATCTATCGATCTCTCTCTCTCTCGTTCTTTTTGTTTACGATTTTGAAGTTTGCGACGATCTTGAAGTTCGGCTCGTTGGAATGCAACGACAAGTCATTGTTTTTCATAACAGAGGACAGCATTTTGATGCAGCATTTGTCAAGGATTATGGGAGAGTCTTCTTCGCCATTCGAAAAGTGAATTTACTGAATAAATTCCAACGAGTTCATTAATTATCGAAATAATGAACGAATTTTTTTTCTTCGTTCGATTCCAACGATGCAAACTTCAGAATCACAAGTTTGCATCGTTGAGATGCAACGAAAAATTTGATTTTTATGAATTATTTCGATAATTAATGCAATTTTTACAATTTTTTTTTTTTTAAAGAAATTCGGTTTTCGAATCGCGAAGAATTCTTGGCAAATACTGAATTTTGCGTTCTGCTTTTAAAAATAATGAGTTTTCGTTGGGATGCAGCGAAAAATTTAATTTTTATTCATTATTTTGATAATCAATGCAATTTTCACAATTTTTTTTTTTTTTTTTTAGGAAATTCGGTTTTCGAATTGCGAAAAATTCTTGACAAATACCGAATTTTGCGTTCTGCTTTTAAAAATAATGAGTTTTGGTTGGGATGCAACGAAAAAATTAAATTTTTATTTACTATTTTGATAATTAATGCAATTTTTACAATTTTTTTTTTATTTTTAGGAAATTCGGTTTTCGAATTGCGAAAAATTCTTGACAAATACCGAATTTTGCGTTCTGCTTTTAAAAATAATGAGTTTTCGTTGGGATGCAACGAAAAATTCAATTTTTATTTATTATTTTGATAATTAATGCAATTTTTTTTTTTCAGTGAATTCGGTTCTCGAATGGCAGAGAATTCTTGGCAAATACTTCTCGACCTTCTCGACAATCGACCTCCTGTCGATTGTCGCAACCGATGAAAAAACCATGGAAAAATATATTTTTCCGATAAGAATTATTGCGAATTGAATGTACAAAGGGAAATTGTCGTATGCGTCGAACCAGCAATTTTACGGGGACGAAAAAGTGCCCTCTGTCATCAATGGCCGCTTGGAAACGTTTCTAGTAACGAAATTTCCCGATCGCTCCGACGAGAAATAGCAAAAGCAACGGCCGCAGCAAGAGAGAGAGAGAAAGAGAGAGAGAGAGGGAAAGGGACGGAGATACGAAGAACGTGACACGAGCAGAAACGCAACCAACAAAGCTGCTCTACACTCCACACCGTCCGACCATCCCGTGATTCTCTTCTTTCGGTCTCTCCGTCTCTTTCAAGGACGCCAGTTGTAGCGCCATCTTGATTATTTTCGTTTACCATTTCCAAAAATGTCACGATTTTCAAGTTCGCATCGTTGGAATGCAACGAAAACTCATCATTTTTTGAAGCAGAGCGCAAAATTTCATGCCGTATTTGGCAAGAACAGCGCAACAGAATTCTTCGATGACACTGAAGTTTACAACATCGAGATCCAACGAAAAATACATGTTCTATCAATTGTTTGTTAAATTTCAAGAACCATGACAATTTTCGTAACGATTTTCGGTTTCGATGCCGAAAAAAAATCGTTTTATCGTGCTTCCGAAATATTTCATGAGAATCTTGAGATTTGCTCGAGGAAAAAGGGAATTTCGTTGCGATCCAACGATTCAAACTTCAACGTTGTTTATCTCGATGAGACTGAAGTTTGCAACGTTGAGCTCCAACAAAAAATACATTTTCTATTAATTCTTAGTGAAATTTCAAGAACCATGACAATTTTCGTAACGATTTTCGGTTTCGATGCCGAAAAAAAATCGTTTTATCGTGCTCCCGAAATATTTCATGAGAATCTTGAGATTTGCTCGAGGAAAAAGGGAATTTCGTTGCGATCCAACGATTCAAACTTCAACTTTGTTTATCTCGATGAGACTGAAGTTTGCTACGTTGAGCTCCAACAAAAAATACATTTTCTATTAATTGTTTATTACATTTCAAGGACCATGACAATTTTCGTAACGTTTTTCGGTTTCGATCGCGAAAAAAAAATCGTTTTATCGTGCTTCCGAAATATTTCATGAGAATCTTGAGATTTGCTCGAGGAAAAAGGGAATTTCGTTGCAATCCAACGATGCAAACTTCAACATCGGAATTCTTAGGCATTCGAAAACCGAACCAACTAAAAAAAAAAAAAAAAATCGTAAAATTTGCCTTAATTATGAAAATAATAAATAAAAATTAAATTTTGTCGTTGCATTCCAACGGTGCAAACTTCAACATCGTAAAATGTCGTCATTCACACTTTTTTTCCGTTCCATCGGTTCGTTCTCTCTGAGATTTATCGATCCATCATTTTTTCTTCGATTTCTTAACGATTCATCGAGCCACGTCATTATTTACAGACTCACTAGTTCATCGTCGTCGATCGTTTTATCTTTTCCCCGAAACGATCCCTTCGCAATACACTCATAGATTCAGGGATAATCAATGGAACTAATCAACGAATTCTAATTATCTGAATCGAGTCCAATTGTTTCGTATATTGAAGTAAAAATGTATAAACTTCATAACGATGTTCAAGTTCGCATCGTTGGAAAGCAACGAAAAGTCATTATTTTTAATAGCATCGCACCAAATTGTCATACACTGTTTTCTCGACAATAACGAGAAAGACTTTTTCGCCATTCGAAAAGTAAATAAACTAGAAAAATTTAAACGAGTCAATGAATTATCAAAATAATAAATAAAAAATATTTTTTTCGTTGCATTTCAACGATGCAAAATTCAATATCATAAAAATTCTGTCATAACGTTCATGCGGTATTTGTCAAGAACAGTACGACAGAATTCTTTGCCATACAAAAACCGAATTAACTTTTAAAAAAATTGTCAAAAGTGCATTAATTATCAAAACAATGAATGAAAAATGAATTTTTCGTTTCATTGGAAAGATGCAAACTTGAGCTCCAACCAAAAATACATATTCTATTAATTGTTTGTCAAATTCCAAGAACCATGACAATTTTCGTATCGGTTTTGGATTTGGATCCCGAAAAAAAATCGTTTTATCGTGCTGACGAAATATTTCATAAGAATCTTGAGAAAAAAATCAAGAAAAAACGGAATTTCGTTGGAATCCAACGAAAAATCCATTTTTTTTTCTCATTATTTCGATAATTAATAGGATGATTCCAATTTTTCCAGTAAATTCAGTTTTCCAATGGCAAAGAAGACCGTCCCATTGCCATTGATAATTCCTGCATAAAAATTTTGCACGCCGCTACAAAAAAAATCCCTTTTCTCTGCATTCCAACGAAAAATCAATTTTTTTTATTTCATTATTTCGATAATTAATTGGATCCTTTCAATTTTTCCAGTAAATTCAGTTTTCCAATGGCAAAGAAGACCGTCCCATTGCCATTGATAAATACTGCATAAAAATGTTGCACGCCGCTACAAAAAAAATCCCTTTTCTCTGTATTCCAACGAAAAATCAATTTTTTTTATTTCATTGTTTCGATCCTTTCAATTTTTTCAGTAAATTCAGTTTTCCAATGGCAAGGAGACTGTCTCATTGCCATTGACAAATACTGCATAAAAATGTTGCACGCCGCTACAAAAAAAATCCCTTTTCTCTGCATTCCAACGAAAAATCAATTTTTTTTATTTCATTGTTTCGATAATTAATTCGATCCTTTCAATTTTTTCAGTAAATTCAGTTTTCCAATGGCAAAGAAGACCGTCCCATTGCCATTGATAAATACTGCATAAGAATTTTGCACGCCGCTACAAAAAAATCCCTTTTCACTGCGTTCCAATGATCCAAACTTCAACATAGTTATTAATTTCGTTACCGAGTAGTTTTCGAGTTTCTGCAAAAGTGATTAAGAGTGAAATAAAGAAAATACTCACCACCACCAGAATTCCAGCAATTATCAGTCATCCCTGTGTATCCATCTGCACTGGCCTTGACACTTGAGTTTTGTAATAATGCCTTTAAAGTTTGACTGTTTAGTTTTGTTTTGTTTTTCAAGTTCACAACACTGATAATCCTTCTGTTGTTTAGTTTGAATGATTTTTATAATTTGCAGCCTCTATTATGTCACGACGAGGCTCTCCTTCCCGCGAGTGTACATTTTGAGAGATTCTCTCATTTTCCTCGAGCGGCGCAATGACATTTTTGCAGATTGTCAAAAAACAAGAAAGAAATATTCCGTCGACGCGCACAATTATGCAAACTCGTTACACCTTTCCCCTTCTTTGCGGCGCTCGTCTAAAAAAAGAAACGAATATGTTGTTTACATACCGAGCGAGAAATCTCTGTTGCGAGAGCAAGAGAAATTCTTGTTTTTCATCACGATTTTCCAACCGAGGATCGAGCAAATTTTCGTCTGTCGTTTGTTTTATTTGAAAAAAAAAAAAATTTGAAATTTTCGAACTTAAAAAAAAAATGATATTTTCCTATGGGATTTTGGACGATTGACAATTTTCGGAAATTGGAGAAAACCATAACACTGAAGTTTGCAACGTTGAGCTCCAACGAAAAATACGTTTTTCTATTAATTGATTGCGAAATTTCGAGAACACCATGTTTCGTGACGATTTTCGGTTTCGATCTCGAAAAAAAGTCGTTTTTTTTTCGGCTGACGAAATATTTAATGAGAATCTTGAGATCTGCTCAAGAAAAACACGGAGTTTCGTTGCAATCCAACGATCAACATCGCTCAAAACTCATTTGACAGCAAACTGGATTTTCTAACCTCAAAACGTCACGGATTCCGGCCGCAGAATCACCGAGAAATCACGAAAAAACTCGACGTGTTGTACTGTTGAACAAAAAGCTTGAAATATACTAATAGGAAATTTCAAGTTCTGTCAAAATGACGGGAGAAATATCGGCGAACAGTGAGTCGAGCAGACTTTCTCGATGTAAATGATTTTTTCCGGAATTTTTGGTCGCGAAGTTAGAAAGGACGGAAAAATGAGTGGCTCAATAAAACGAACGGGGAAGGATGAAAAAAATGGCAATGGGACGGTATTCATTGACATTGGAAAACTGAATTCACTAAAAAGATTGGAAGGAAATAATTGGATTTTTCGTTGGATCGCAACGAAATTCCTTTTTTCCTCGAGCAAATCTCAAGATTCCCATGAAATATTTCGTAAGCACGATAAAACGATTTTTTTTTGGGATCGAAACCGAAAATCGTTACGGAAATTGTCATGGTTCTTGAAATTTCACAAACAATTAATAGAAAACGTATTTTTCGTTGGAGCCGAACGTAGCAAACTTCAGTGTCATTTAAAAAAAACTTATATACCTGTGCTGAGAGTTTTTCAAAGTGTGTATTTATCCGCGACTAGGATTGGTCTACGCCTTTTGCAATGGTGTGCGACCGTTAGTCTCGAAAATTGATAATCCGGTTTCGCGAAGTTTAAAATAATGCACTTTCTCTCTTTTTTCTCTCTCTCTCTTCTTCGTAGCACAGACGACACTAAAAGATTGACGCACTCGTCGATAAAGTGGCGTTAACCGCGAGAAAAAAGGGTGAGGTTTCGGAAAAGTGTAACATAACCTCAAAAGCATATATTTACGAAACGGAGAAATCGCGATGCACTGATACAGAGGGTGGCGGTGGTGTCGACAACGGCGGCAGATTAGCCGAAACTTTTGAGGTTATAATCATCTGTGCGACGAGCAGATGAGCGAGAAACCGTTTATACGTGCGTTCACATATCTGTATACATCGAGCATTAAGAAACGACGTGTTGGGAGGGGCGCGGGGGAAGAAGAGAGAGAGAGAGAGAGAGAGATAATGAGAGTCTCGTAAGAATCGATAGGTCGATATTTCTTTGTATATCCCGCTGGCGCTCAATGTCTTTCGATATTTCTCAACTTTTCGACGAGATTTCCAACGGTTAACGAAAGTTTTTGATATTCACTTGTTCGTGTTTCACGGAATTCCCGGTGCGACTACAAAATTGAGCCAAATAATCGTTTCATTACCGATCGCAACGCGATGAAACGATTCCGACATGTCGTCGAAGAAAACTAGCCGCTCGCAGCGGAGCTTCCGCGACAGTGTCTCGTATTTCTCCCTCTTGAAATTTCTTCTTCCTTCCTCTTATTTCCTCGCGTGTGTGTTTCTTCCTCCCCCCCCCTGCGGCGGTCCTTCCCCTGCTCCCGTAGTCGCGTAGCCCTTCTGGCGATCACAATAAATCTTTCCTGCTCCTCAAGTCCTAGCCGCGATTTTTCAGTTCGCACAAACGACGAAAATCCGATTTACCAAAAGCATCGAAACTCTCGAACAAAACCAATCAGACATTTGTACACGCTACAAAACAACAACAACACGAAATAATGTTTTTTCTCTCCTTCACGAAAACCACGAAACGTCCAAAACACCAGAGAGAAAATACTACGCGGACGTATCGAGCCTCGACGTGTTTGTGTGCGAGTTTAAACCTCTCACGCTACACGGCACCACATTATGAACGGACAGAGAGAGAGGTAGGGAGAGAGAGAGAGAGAGAGCGATCTCGTCTAAATAATCGCGTCCATGTTTCGTTACAAACAGCAGACGTCGATTCCTCTTTCTCTCTTCAGACGTAATAATTTCGGAGCAGTTTCGTGCTCGTTAGAATTTTTTGTTTTTTTTTTTTCGTTTAAAACCCTCGATTTATAAAGATGATAAAAAAAAAAACGTACTCGATTCACGATCGATGATTATGCTTGAGAAATAATAAAAAGCACAACACTAAGATGCTTATTTGTTTATTTATTTTTGTGATTATTGAGACGATCGTGATTTGCGATTCGTATGTTTGGCTAATCGTCCGTCTCATTGACCGCCATTCTTCCGAACGATTGAACGAATTTCAATCTCGCGTAGTACGACGGAAAACTCGTATGAATGAATTTAGCTTCGATTATTTTTACTCACTACGACGATGATTTAGTTTCATTGTTTTTACGGAAAAACTCGGAGGCGAATGTCTTTCTTGTTTTAGGTAAATGTGACACACACACGCCGTTTGAGAAACGCGACGAGCTGCTCGAATTTGGTGTTTTCTTAATAAATATCTCGGTTTTTTCAATTATTTATATTTTGTTTTCAATGATCTTGTCGCGATGATGAAAGAGGAAAAACTCGGCATCCGAAAGATGGCGTCTGTCGCTCACTAACCGGCCCAACGTTCCTTATTTCCTGCATCTTTCGTGTCTCGGGCACGCGAATTTCAAAGGTTTCCCGAAGAAGGAGTAGGGGGCGAGCAGCAGAACGAGGAGGAGGGGTGTTGCACCGTGTTTTTAGTAAAGAGAGCCTAAACCCGACGCGAATCTCTCGAGGGCTCCCGGCACACAATGCTCTGTGCGGCTTTACAACCTGAGGGGTGGGGGTTAAGTCACGGACAGGATAAAAAGAGGCTGAGTGTGAGTGTGCGCGTTAGTTGAGCCGGCGAGCCGGCAGAGGGCAGACCGTGCCGCTGCTCCGATCATCCAGCAATTCTTTAAACGCCTTTTCATCATTTTTTACGCGCCGCCTCAATGACTTTTCTCTTTTTATGCCTCTCATTGAATTATACGATCCATAAAATACCTTTGTCACCCAAATGATCGAATAATCTTGGAGCTTTCGTCACGGATTCAATGAAATTGAGAAAAATCTGGGAGATTCTTTCAAATAATTATACTCGCTTATCGAAAGGAATGAAAAATTGTTTTTATTAATGATTTCTGTATTTTTATAGTATTTGCGGAATAAAAAAAAATAAAACGCATGAGTGATGGTGATTTTTTTTTTTGCATTTTTATAGTAAGCAAATGGCAATCGTTCTTTTTTTTCAATGGAAAATCAGTCGAGTTTCTTGGCACCGAAACTAACAGTTTTCTTTGAATTTTTCTACGAATTGAAAAAAATAAACGCATGAGAACCGAAATAAAACCATCTCGAAGTTCGCATCGTCAAAATTCAACGAAAAGTCATTATTTTTTGTAACAGAGGACAAAATTTTGCAACAAGTGCATTAATTATGAAAATAATTAATGAAAAATATATTTTTCGTCAACGAAGCAAACTTGAGAATCAAAATGATGAAAACTCTTGAAATTTTCAGGTCCCATACTATTTTTCTACGGATGCTTTGTTTCCATCGATTTATTTATAATTTAGATATTGTACAGCGAGTATTCGATTCGCGCAGACATTTCGATGAATCGTAGTTACAAGTACGTTTTTATGTGGCAAGGGGACGAGGGGGGCATTTATTTGACTCTTACGAACTAAATCTCTCTTCCTCAATGTTCGGAGGGGAATATAAAGGATATCACGTTCACGGTCCACCGCAAATAAAATAAAAATATGTGTATAAATAAATGTTTAACAAAGGACGACTAAATGTTACGATGGCATGTGTTTCAATGAGCATTTGTATTTCTTCGTGGCAAATCGCACTCGCATCTGTCCAAGCGAGCGATGAACCCATTAAATTAACACGAAAATTCATCTCGTTACACATACTCGACAATGTACATTCACGATTTTCAATTTCCATCAATTTTTTCCGCCAGTTTTCAATGAATTTTCGAAGAAATTGCTTTTTTCTTTGAAAATGTGAATTAAAACATTTTTGAAGGAAAGGCAATTTTTGAAAAAATTAATTGACAATGTACATTCACGATTTTCAATTTCCTTCAATTTTTTTCGCCAGTTTTCAATGAATTTTCGAAAAAATTGCTTTTTTCTTTGAAAATGTGAATTAAAACGTTTTTGAAGAAAAGGCAATTTTTGAAAGAATTAATTAACAATGTTCATTCACGATTTTCAATTTCCATCAATTTTTTCCGCCAGTTTTCAATGAATTTTCGCAAAAATTGCTTTTTCTTTGAAAATGTGAATTAAAACATTTTTGAAGAAAAGGCAATTTTTGAAAAAATTAATTGACAATGTACATTCACGATTTTCAATTTCCTTCAATTTTGTCCGCCAGTTTTCAATGAATTTTCTCGAAAATTGCTTTTTCTTCGAAATTGTGAGTTAAAACATTTTTTAACAAAAGGCAATTTTTTTCGAAAGTTAATTGAAAATGTACATTCACGATTTTCAATTTCCATCAATTTTTTTGCCCGTTTTCAATGAATTTTTTCAAAAATTGCTTTTTCTTAAAAACTGTTTTAATTAACATTTTTCTAGTCGAATTTTCGTCCACGAAACATCAAGTCTTGGCACCGAAAGGACAAAACGAGCAATTCACAGGAAAATCGCAACAAAATTATTTCGTTGATTATTTAAATTATTAACTCTGATTATTGGGTCATGGTGTTTTTTTGAATCATTTGATCTTCGATGTGTTTTCATGTCCAGTCGAATCTCGCGTCACGGATTAACTCTTTCTAATTTAAATAATTAAGTTGATAAATTAGTGATTATTGGAAAAAGAGCTTTTGTACGAAAAAAAACGAAATCACATGATTCGGCGATCATCTGGACGAGTTTAAAAAATCTAATAATTATAATACCCTGCTAATTATTCGACAAAAATAAATAAACGTACGACATTCTATGTTCATGTACTGGAATTAATATTTAACACTCATATATTACGTATTATGGAAAAAAAACAAAATGGAATATCGATTCTTACGACTGTACAAAAAAAGATTTTACTCCTGTTCTTATTGGTTGGTTCTAGGAATTCGAGAGATTCGTTAGTCCGAAGTAACCACCGCGTCCTCTGCACTACCGACCATTCCTTCTTTCGCTTTTGTTGGAACGACAATCATTTCTTTGTTTGTTTCTATTTTTTC
Organism: Hyposoter didymator; assembly: GCA_037952995.1. Taxonomy (NCBI): domain Eukaryota; kingdom Metazoa; phylum Arthropoda; class Insecta; order Hymenoptera; family Ichneumonidae; genus Hyposoter; species Hyposoter didymator. The sequence goes on along the minus strand of JBAJMU010000003.1, from coordinate 10,931,143 downwards.
GACATCTTCCGAAAGATTCTCGTTTCTCAAATCCACGTCCAGTGGCTGGATCGTTGTCAGAGTACTCCACCAGTTTGTGAAGGCACCCTTCGCTTGGGATATTGCACCGCCTGCAATTGTTGAAATATGTTTTTCTCGATATTTTATTTCGTATTATTTCCGCATGGAATGGAAATAGAATTGGGTGAGCATTTTGATGTGATTTTCGCTGGAAATTAGTGCCACACTCACCGACTGCCTTTCCTGTCGTCGCCACTGCTCTTCCAGTGTTCACCATGGCTTGATTTATCTTTCGACCACCCTCGGTATTTTGCATCGTACTGAAAGCACGAATTCATCAAAATACAGTCTGGTGTGGTCGTTTTTGTCATTGGAATTTATGGACATTTTTTTTTCTACTATTTTCAACCCAAACTTCGAAAAATCATTTCTAGAAAAAATGTGCGTGTGTGTGTGTGTTCTGGGGATGTAAAATTCGAACGTTTATAACTCGAGAACGGTTTGAGCTACAGGGCTCCCGTTTCGCACAGATGTGAATCTATACAAGTTTTTCATCATCTGAGAATTTTTTTGGAATTGATAGAAAAATCCGAATTCTAAGGCATTTTGAAATTTTCAAAAAAATTGTGTCGACGCTCTAACTTCCGCAAATTTGAAGATTGATTACTTATTATTTTCTTATGAATAGAGCATCACAATAGGAAGGTTGGTACTGAATTTGGAAAGAATCGGTTGAACGGTTTAAATATTATGATTTTTCCAATTTTTCGAAAATCTGAGTTTTTTGAAAAATCGTCCAACCGCTCCAATTTTTGCAAATTTTGTATGAAATTCCGTACAAGTCTGTACTTCCTCTTCACTTTCTGAGAAAATTGTCAAGATTATTTCATAGAATGCGAATTTAACGATATTGTGAAATTTTCAACAAAGTCCGTCATCGCTCCAACTTGCGCAAATTTTAAGATTTATTCCTCTTTTTTTTTTTTATCAATAGAGAATCATACTCAGAAGGTTGGTATTGAATTTGGGAAAAATCGGTTGAACGGTTTAAATTTTATGATTTTTCGAATTTTCCGAAAATCTGAGTTTTTTGAAAAATCGTCCAACCGCTCTAATTTTTCCAAATTTTTTAAAATATTGTGTAACTTTCTAGAAAAGTTGTCGAATTGATTTCTTACTGCGATAGCCTGAGTTTCATGTCCTGTACGGAGAGTTGACCGGCAAACGGATGCCCAGGTTCGATGGTGTCGATTTCCGTGTCTTCGAGTTTGCTCAAGCTTTTGTAATTGTTTGTCGCTCGCCAGGCGTTCACAAACGCCGAGTTGAAATGGTCGGTTTGTCGGGAATCATTGTGCAACGTTGTTCTGATGAGACTCAAAAGGTAGACGCGAAATTGTGTGCGAATCCATTCGTCGCCTCCCTCCCAACCGACGCCGTCCAGGAAAACGTCTTTTCGCGGCTCAGCCACGTGGCGCACGACGTAGTCGGCGAATCTCAAGTCCTCCGTTGTCAGATGCAACTGACGACGTAGCTCTGGATCGTTCGCTTCGATCCTTGCACTTTCCACCTGTTCCAAGCACAAACAATCAATTTTACACTTTTCAAAGAAACTAGGATTTGTTGTGTGAACAACGTGGAAATTCAACAGAAATTTTTATTGTTCATTCGAATCGCGATTTCCATGGAAAATCATTTTTTTCCAAACTTTCATTTCCGCTTTTCAACAAACTCGGAAATGGCAAATATCATGAAATTTATAACGCAAACATCAACAAATTTCTCACCAAAAATATTTTCCGTGAATTTTTTTTGTTTTTTTACATTTTTTTCCAAAACTTTGATTTCGGCTTTCCAATAAATTCGGGAATTGTAAATAACATGAAATTTATAACGCAAAAATCAACGAATTTCTCACCAAAAATATTTTCCGTGAAATTTTTTTTTTTTCAATTTTTTTTTCCAAAACTTTGGTTTCGGCTTTCAAACAAATTCGGGAATTCCAATTATCACGAAATTTATAACGCAAACACAGAGCAATTTCTCACCAAAAATATTTTCCATGATTTTTTTTTTTTCAACATTTTTTTCCGAATACTTTAATTTCGGCTGCCTAAGAAAATTTGGCAATTGCAAATATAAAATTTATAACGCAAACACACAAAGCCATTTCTCACCTCGATCAAAATGTCGATCAATTGTTTTTTCTGTTTAAACAAGACGTTGGTAGCCCCGACGATGTATCCGCTGACATTGACGTCACCCAGAAGATCGAGGTAAGGCAGAGACAAGTATGGCAAGCACAAATAACCCTGGAATCGAATTCGTTAATAAAAAGTTAATTTTTACATATAGTTCGATTTTTTTTTGTTTTTGCATAAGATTTTGAGGAAACGATGAATTTCGTAATGGAAAAAAGTGAAAACTGACTTTGGTAAAGAGTTTCAAGGGTAGGCCGCAATTTTCCGGATTGACATTAGCGATTTGTGTCAAATGAGAAGTCAATCGGGCTTCGGAGAGTGCGTCGCTGCTGGTATCGCGTGGGAGAACATTATCGACGACGTCGCCCATAGCCAAATTGATGGCATTGCCGCTGGCGACTCTGTGCACATTTTCACGTATTTTCGGTGAATATTTAGCGTTGCTGGAAACGACAGACTCGTAATTATCGCCGTTGGTACGAATTTCTCCATTTTCCACGAGGATTACTTTGCTCCCGTCAAGTTTTTCGTGCTCGTTATTGTTTTTTCTCGTCAACGAGCTCAAATCCTCCATACACTTTCCCTCCATAGTCTCGATCCTCTTGTTGTCATTGATACAAAGAGAGTTTTCATTCGTAACATCAATTACTTTTTCCTTCTTCTCTTCGTCGATATCCTCGTTCGAGCTCACCCTCGAACCTGCTTCTTCCTCCTCGTCGAAATTCGGGATCGGAGACATCGGTCTCGAAGGTCTAGAGAAAAAATAAATAATATTCCGTCATCCCACAAACACACACAAAAGCGAAAACTCTTCGGTATCGAAATATTGTAGGTTCCACGACACGAACTCACAAAAAAAATGTTAAGAAAAAATAAATCACACGCTTAAATTTTACGAACAAAAATAAATAAAATGTTATAAAATTTTTCCGGTTCGCGATATTTTTTTTCACATTCACGTGAATTGGGGCCGTTTGCATAAAATTTTTGTACATTATTATTCAATAAAATAAAATTCTTGTTATATTTTTCAAAATTTAGTGACATTTTTGTTTTCTTGTGATATTTTATTTGTTTTATTTGATACTCTGTTTGTTTTGTTTTTCTACATACTTGACACAAGCTGACTCTCGCAAACCAGTCTCGATGAGGCCAGGGTGCAAGGACAAAAGAGTCAGGATGGCAACGCACAACGGCTGTACCGGCGATTGATAAAAAACTACTCTCTTCTCCAGTAACAGTAGTTTGAACAGAAGCAGAGCTTTGTGACGGAATTGGAGTATGAAATCTCTGGCGGACAGGCCTGAAAATTGAATTCATCATGCTCGACACAGAAAAACATTGAAAATCAAGAAAATTATGAGAATTTTCGTGTCGGCGAGACTCGGAAATTCTCTGATGTGCGAAAATTGCTCACCGACGAAAACTTGCGGCGGTATTTGACTGTCGGTGCTCATACACGCATTCAAATGGTGGTACGTGTCCTCCAGGAGAGAAACTTTACTGAAATCTCTCTCCTCGAAGTAGGCGTGAGTTATCAACGCCATTTTCACTTGTATGTGTCCGTAAAGTGGCAAATTGCTCAAAACACACACAGACTTTTGTACAGTTCCCCTCGTTATGTCAGACGTGCGATTAATGAGATTCTATAATGTGAGAAAAATTTTAATTAGCGCTAAAACGGTGAGGCTAGTTTTTTGTTACTTATTCCGATGACCCAGGGTCACAAATCACACAAATTTTGAAAAATTCATATCTCCGGTAAAATTTAACGAAAAAGGCTCTACTTGGGTTCATTCTTTTCGTTTTTTAAGCAGCATGGCTACACACAAAAATGCTGCCATATTAAGGGCATAGGAAAATTCGAAATGATTAAAATTTAATGAAATTTCGTGAGTATATTCTTTAGTATTAAATATGAATATACAAATTTTTTAAGATTTTTCTTTTACATAGTTTTCGAGTTATCGAACTCTACAGTTTACATGCATAAGCATAGGAATCAGGTATATATATATGCATATCTTTTGCATATTGTGAATTCCAATTATTCAAAAACTATGTAGACGAAAAATTTGAAAAAAACTGTGTCATCGTATTTGGTGCTAAAGAATGTTTTCACCAAATTTTATTTAATTACATTGCACAACAATGTTGCCATGTTAAACGCATAGGAAAATTCGAAATGATTAGAATTTCATGAAATTTCGTGAGTATATTCTTTAGTATCAAATATTAATTTACAAATTTTTTAAAGATTTTTCTTTTACATAGTTTTCGAGTTATCGCACACTAGAGTTTACATGCATAAGCATAGGAATCAGATATATATATGGTATATCTTTTGCATATTGCAAACTCCAATTATTCGACAATTATGTAGACGAAAAATTTGAAAAAAAAATGTGTCATTGTATTTGGCGCTAAAGAACGTGATCACCAAATTTAATTAAATTCTCATCATATGGTCGTATATAGCCAACCTCCTCAATAATTAATAACGATCGGACGTGAAGAGGATTTTGTAAACATGGGGTCAATCTTCAGAACGATCAAACTTTTTTGTAAATTTGAGCGATTTTTACCTCGGCGGGAATTTGCCTGAAGCAAGAAACTCCGAAAACCGTTTTCTTTGCATCGTTGAGACTCGGCAGATGAAAATAAACGGTGTCTTCTTGAAAATTGTGCGAGCCGTCCGGCAGAGCCAGAGTCGGCAAGTATTTCCAACCCAACGGACATTCGTTGGGCGAGCCAGGCACCAGCGGGGGAAACGAATATTCCACCTGGAGGAGAGCAGCACGAAGATTTTCGTTGAAGAAACAAAAAAAACATTGGGAGGTCGTGGGGAAGAAAAAAAATCGATAATGTTTCGTGGGCTTCGTGATTGTCGGAAAATTTGAGGCTAGAAAGAAATTGCAACGAAGAGTTGCAGGAATTATTTGAAATTTGAGGAAACTCACTTGGCAACCCTTTTTGTGATGAAAACCAACAACGATTACGTGGAGTATCGGTCCGGAAGATTCTGCCATTATTTTTCGCCCACTCGAGACAACACTGCATCGATCACTCGTTCCTCTTGTTTGTTGTTGTTGTTGTTTCTTTTCTCTTTTTTTTTTTCAACTTTGCATTCTTAATAAATGTCAAAATATAATGGCTGGCGATACGAACGAACGTCAAACTTCATGACAACTGGGAGAGAAATAAACACCCCCTTTTTGTATTATCAACGCAGACCGTTTCCGTCTCGCGTCTCGGTCTCGACACGCACTCTGAATCGGACGATGTAGCAGACGAATCGACATGCGCCATACTCTCGCGAATCTCAACGCGCGAGATAAACTGCTGAAGCATCGACGACAAAGAGACGCGCGCGATCATCCGCGACTCAATCCGCCAATTTTTTGAATATCTTATAATTTTCGGTCAATTGTTGCACAATTTATCTCACTTATTCGATAGAGAGATTTCCGACGTCGATACGAATTGCACGTCACGCAGAATCCAGTTCGAACGCATTGTTGAATATTATTGATTTTCGGAAAAAAATCTGAAATCTGTCAAATTTTTGATTCAGTCATTTTACCATGAGAATCTTACAAACACGGAAAGTCGCTCTCGTGGAGCTTCGACCTTGCCCCGTTCGATGGCGCCACGCGACAAAGTCCACTCGCTGTAAGCGCTCACTCAAATTCAGTTTTTTCGACTTATAAATTATTTCCCAACAAAAATCGTTCGAATTTCACGAAAAAAATAGTTCCGCATTGGATTCTCGATAATAATTCCTCAAAAAAAAAATACAGAAATGATAATCCATCAATTTTTATAGAAACGCTTTTTATAGATCGCTGACCCGATCAGCTTTCGGTAACAGCTGTTCCTTTCGCTATATGTTTCGTTGCAGGTCGCCAGAAATTGACAACTCAATGTTGTTGTTGTTGTAAAAACATAAACATCGTAGATGCTCGTTGATTTTTGACAGACTAAAAAAATTCTAAAACGTTCTAAAACGTCTTGTGATGATGATTTAGTAAAAAAAATGAAAAAAATAATTAGCGTTATCAGAGACCGCGTGATATAACAGTCACCCCCTCCACTTTTGAAATTTTTTACTTGTCTGCACGGCTTGTCTGCTCCAAACAGAACATTGGACTTTTGAACCCGTAAAGTCAACCGAGCGATCACTGCTCCAGATTGCTTTTCATTAACTTATTAACATACTTCGCTTTTCCAAACTTGAAAAAAAAAAAAAAAAAATGGCTCGCGTACTTGTTGGTGTAAAAAGAGTCGTCGATTATGCAGTCAAGGTAAAAAAACTACAAATTCCTATGATAAACAATTGACAAACAATTCTCGTTCGTAAAAAGTAACAACGCAGCTTTTTCGATTGTTGAAAATTTTGGTCGAAATTGAGTTCAAGGTCATGGCTTTTTTGTTTTCAATAATTCCCGAACTTTTTTTCAAAAATTTTGAATAATTCGAATGCAGAATATAATTAGTGCGAAAAAATTCGTTGCAATCTTTCAATCCTTGCGAACGATGCACTAAGAAAATGAAAAACAGAAAAAACTACGAAGCTCTCGCAAAAAATCGATTAAAAATCCAGTCGATTCTTCATACAACGAAAAATTGAGGTTATGTCGACTTTTCACTCCATTATGCAGAACAAATTCCACGAAATAAATTCCCGATCTCGCTCGATGATTTCTTTCCGGAAAAAAATCGAAAAATAAAGCCAAACAAACTTTTTTACTTGGAAAACTTTTTATTTCGAAAATTACTGGCTTCTGCATGAGAAAAATAAAAATTCCAGATACGGGTCAAGCCGGATAAAACCGGAGTCGTTACCGAAGGAGTCAAGCATTCGATGAACCCTTTTGACGAAATCGCCGTCGAGGAAGCGGTGAGAATGAAGGAGAAAAAAATAGCTCAGGAAGTTGTCGCGGTCAGCTGCGGTCCGGCCCAGGCTCAGGAAACCCTGAGAACGGCTTTGGCGATGGGCGCCGATCGTGGGATCCACGTGGAAGTTTCTGGCTCTGAATACGAGAATCTCCAGCCGATACACGTTTCTAAAATCCTTGCCAAAATCGCTCAGGACGAAAAAGCTGACTTAATCATCGTCGGGAAACAAGCCATTGACGACGATTGCAATCAAACCGCACAGATGATTGCGGGCACTCTGGACTGGCCGGCGGGAACCTTTTGCAGCAAAGTAAATTCATTCACAATTTCTTTCTCTTCGAACTTGCAAAACGGAGAATATTCTCAAATTTTTTATTTTCATCGAAATATTAAAAAAAACAAACTGCAAATTGAAATTTGCAAATTGCTTCCTCAAGATGCTCCGAGCTTTCTCAAGTCGAGTTTCGAAAGTCGATTATTAGTTATTAAAACTAAACGTTAACGTCGATTTCCCAAGTAGGAAGATTCCCCAAAAAGCGCAAGAAATAATCAGAGCGAATAAATGAAAATTGATTGATTGGCAGATCGAGCACGGCGACGGCAAGTTGACGGTGACGCGCGAAGTCGACGGCGGCTTGGAAGTGGTGAACATCAAAACCCCGGCCGTCCTGAGCGCGGACCTTCGGTTGAACGAGCCGCGTTACGCGACTCTGCCGAACATCATGAAAGCGAAAAAAAAACCAATCAAAAAATTAACACCCAAAGACCTGAACGTCGACACCGCTCCGAGAGTAGAAATTGTCTCCGTCGAGGAACCGCCCGTAAGACAAGCCGGATCTATTTTGCCGGATGTCGACGCTCTCGTTGGCAAATTGAAAGAGGGAGGTCACGTATGAGAGCGAATTATTGAAAATTCCAGCAAAAGCCAGCCCTCGAGTCCCAACAATTGTTACGTTTCCAAATGAGCAAAGATTTTACTGTTAAATAATTTAGTAACAAAAGTTATTTGTACATTTATAATGGCAATTAAATTTTATGTCCCGATCTTTAATTTATTTTCCAAAAATTCATGAAATTTCTTGTTTCGACCATTCCCGCCGTAATTTCCTCATAATCGTGATTACGAATCTCAAAATTTGCGCGGAAGGAATACATTTTTCAAACACCGACAAATTTGCCCCGGAAATCATCGATTTTTTTCACATTATTTTGTGATCGATTAATCGAATTCTCGAAAATCGAAATTCGAATACGAAGCGCCGGCCAACGCGTGTGTGCTCTTCCAATTCAATTCTCTGCCGTTTTTTTGTGTGTTTTTTCATAACACTCCGAAATACGGAAACCGATTTTTTTTCGTTACTTTTCGGCAATCGAATTTTTTTTCGTGTTTCGATAAAGACGCAACGTTTGGTTCGTGCACGCGATGTAAATAATTCGAAAGACCGTCGTCGGAGTATTCAACACGTGAAATAATAATGGCACATTTCGGAAGGAGAAGGAAACGAAGCGTAGCGAAGATTCAACAAGGTCAAATTTGCTGTCACTCGGTCCTCGGAGTTGTTTTTGTCGCAGCTTTATAGTCTCTTTTCTCTTCGCCCGGCGTACGTCGGTCCTTGGCATCGAATATATACGGTAATTTCATACCACGTTGCGAATAAGAAGTAAAAAATGTGAAAAAATTGGAAATTGCTTTGTTTTTTGATTTTAATGAATATTGATTTTTATCAATTCTAACAAATCGACTTTTCTTTCGAGATTTACAAAACTTTGATTTTGAGGTTATTGGTCTTTGCACGAAAACAAAAAATCTACATTCGTTAAGTTTTTTTGCAGAACGTCCGCGATATCTGCGTCAAATAGTGGAAATTCGAGAAATTCGTCGAGTTTCCATTTCTTTATACTTTTTCACAAATTCGAAAGATACGTGTCTCGTAAAATTCGGAATTTTTGTATCGAGATTCAAAAATATTCGGAGAATCGATAAAATTTCGTTTCGCAAATTTTTCCAGAATGCATATTCGCGTCAACGAGTGAAAATTTAAGAAATTCATCGAGTTTCCATTAATTCATACTTTATTTTCACAAATTCGACAGACACGTCTCGAGAAATTCCAAATTTTTTTATAGAAAATCAAAAATATTCGGAAAATAGATAAAATTTCGATTTGCACAATTTTTCCAGAAACTCTCTCATCCGCACCAAAGAGTGGAAAATCGATCATTTTTTACAAATTCTTATATTTTTCTACAAATTCGAAAGTATTGTCATAATTCCAAATTTCTAGAGATTCAAAAATATTGATGAAATTTTTGATTCAATTGTCTGGGCAGTTATGAACGACCGTTTGCCGATGCACAACGCGCTGAAGCCGCTGGCCTGGCTCGAAGGAACATGGAGAACGGAAGCAACCGGACAAGGTCAATTTCCGACGATAAATCCATTTGGTTATTGCGACGAAATAAAGTTCCTTTCGATCGGCCAGCCGATGCTTAATTTTGAGGCTCAGAGTTGGCATCCGGAGAAGAAAAATCCGATGCACCGAGAAGTTGGATTTCTCAAAATAATTCCAGGAAGCGACAAAGTTGCGCTCGTAGTTTCTCACAATTTTGGACTCGCGAGCATAGAAGAGGGTGTGGTCGGGGACAACGAAATAAAACTGGAAAGCGTCTCCATATCCAGAATGTCACAGGGCACGAAAGAGCCTTTCGTAACGAAGGTAAATTCGGTTTCATCGAAAATCGCTATTCAGATTGCGAGCGTGGACGAGAATGAACGCAAAAGACGATCAACGCAACGAAAATTTTAATATTTCGAAATTTTCCATTTTTTACAATTATTTTCCAGATTAAAAGAGAATTGAGGCTCGTGGACGATCGTTTGGAGCTCGTTGTCTACATGGCGACGACTAAAACGACGGAATGTGTGGAGCATTTGCGTGCGCGTTACGTTAGGCAATCCAAAGAATGAATAATCGAGAAGGAAAAAGTAAAATAGCCAAAATTTGTTATTAAGCTATTACAATATCACGAAACGACATTATTCACAGTTCTTTCAAAATCTCGTACAAACGTTCTTGGCACCAAAACTAAAAGTTTTCTCCCATGAAGAAAAACTTTCCGACGTTTAGAAATCGAGAGATTTAATTTCCAATTTCATTATTTTTCCCATCTAAACACGTGTAAATTGAAGTCACGTTTCGTTAAAAAGTAGCAAGAAAAAAAAAAACAAAAGAAACGCGACTTCAATTTACACGCGTTGAGATTGGAAAAAATAAACAAATTGGAACCAAAATATCTCAAAATCTAAACGTCAGAAAATTTCTCTTCACAGGAGAAAACCTTGGTGCCAAGAACGTTTATACAAAATTTCGAAAGAATCCTAAATTCCGACGGAGAGTTAGCATCGTTGGAATGCAACGAGAAATTTTTATTTTCCATTAGTTCGATAATTAATGCACTTTTCACAATTTTTTTTCAAGTCTATTTGCTTTTCGAATGACAAATCCCATCGTCCCATTGTCCTTGACAAATACTCATTGCAATTTTGTGCTCTGCTTTATAAAATAATGAGTTTTCGTTGCATTTCAACGATGCGAACTTCAACGTCGTGAATAAACGTCGTTTTGTGATACGTAAACGTAAAAAATGGTAAATTATTTTTGCTTCGAAAGTAAAATTCATCGAGTTGGCGAGCGTGGAACGGTTGAGAAAGTAAAAAATTGTACTAGTCCATTTATTTCATTAAAGCATTGAATTCGTATCTAACGTACGTCTCCGCATGACTTTTCATTTCTCTCCAAATATTCGTGTGCGTCCAGGACTCAGGGAAGAAAGAAAAACAACAATATGCTTGTTGGCCACCCTTGGCCTATCACGCGCGAAACATTGACCACTGCTCGGTCTCGCGCCCTTTCCAAAAGCTTTTCAACGTGGAAAGGGCGTGCATCCTAAAGTCCGTGAAATGAAATTTGGTGCTGACACGCGAGCCTCCTACGCTTTTACGGAAAAGGCACTTTTGCCGGATGCATGTCTATGACTTTCGTGCATGGCTAACTAATCGACTCAACTTGCTTTTTTTCTTCAACAAACTTTAAGGCTCCTCTCTCTCTCTCTCTCCTTCTCTCTTGATGCATTCGAATTTAGTTGCCAAATTTGTACCGCGAGCGTTTTAAATAGGTTTATTAAAGAAAGTTCCGATTTATGCACATTCCCTCGTGTACACTGCCGTTCAAAACCTTCAAAACGATCTTAAAAAATAAATAATTTTCGCTCATTGTTTAGGCGACGACGAAAAGTCGATTTTCTCGATTCACTCGATGATTTTTTTCATCATTATGGAGCAATCTTTTCGAATATTCTCGTAAGGCTGTTTACTATTTGCTAGGCAAACGAAAATTGGACAAGAATATTTTTATCCACTGAAACGAAAAATATATTTTGCTTGCTTATGAGAGTTTTTTTGGAATTGCTAGAAAAATATGAATTCTAAGGTATTTTGAAATTTCCGAAAAAAGAACGTCGACGCTCTAACTTCCGCAAATTTGAACATTTATTACTAATTTTTTTTTTGTAAATAGATATTGTGATACAATAGGAAGGTTGGTGGTGAATTTGGAAATTTTCGGTTGAACGGTTTTAATTTTGCGATTTTTCGGATTTTTCTTTTTATTTCATTTTATTTTATTTTAAGATATATTACTAATTTTTTTTTTCATAAATGGAGTATCACAATGGGAAGGTTGGAGTTGAATTTGGAAATTTTCGGTTGAACGGTTTCAACTTTATGATTTTTCGAGTTTTATTCTTATTTTATTTTATTTCAAGATTTGTTACTAAGTTTTGAAATAAATGGAGTATCACAATAGGAAGGTTGGTGTTGAATTTGTAAATTATCGGTTGAACAGTTTCAATTTTATGATTTTTCGAATTTTATTGGAACGTTACGATGGCGAAAGTTCCTCGATCAAGCGAAAAAAAAACAACAAAATTATCGTATAAAAAAGTGTAATTTCAATTTGAAAAAAAATAATTATTTCGACCGCGATGCCGAAAAGTAGCGAATATCGAATGGGTACTTAATAGCCACGAGTGCAAATGGACATTTTATGAATTTTTTATATTCCGGGTGAAATTACGCAACCGGTTATTTGTGGAGGGTTGAAGGGAGTCGTCGAGTAACGACTGACATGAAACAGAGAGTAAGGGGATGGAACACCTGTACGTTGTACGCTCGGCGAAACAGCCCCATACCTGGCTGCGTTGCGATGCCGAATGCGACAGTTGCTCGACGCTTCCTGAGTGCGAAGGTTCGAAATTCTTGTTGTGCTCCACGGGATTGATAATTCTTTCGACGAACAAATCCAAAAGTTGATTTTCAAGGCGAATCCTTGTCTAAAATTTCCCATTGGTCGAAGGGGTTCAATTTTTTATTTTCTCAAACATTTCAAACATTTTCATCGATCCCTTGAGAACGCGTACAAATTTTATCAACAAAAAAAAAAATTCAAAACAACGCTGCAGTGATTTTTAAAAAAATTTGCTCATCGAAAAATTTATTTCAGAATTTACCAATCATTTCCCCATAAAATTCGCACTGCGCGGTGATCAAAGTTGCAAATTCATTTTACAACATAAACAACAATCGTCGCCCCCAGATCAAACTTTTTTTTACTCAATTTAAAAAAATAATTTTCCTCAATTATTTCAACACGATTTTCCACATTTTTGCATCTTCATGGAAAAGTATTTTTCACTTCCTAGTTTCGTGGTGGCAGAAAATCATTTAATCGCACTTACGCTCATGATGAGGTGACAGCAACGCTGCAAGTACAGAATGACGCCTTTGTACAACAGCAATGACTATTACAAGAAGATGCTGGATCTCCAGGAACGTTTGCGAAAAAGGTACCAAAGTCCCGATAATTTTTAAACCGAAAAAAAAAAAACGATAAAAGTGAAAAATAAATTAACATTTTTTTTTCTTATCAGCGAAGAAGAACGAATAAGGCTGGAGGAAAGATTCTCGCTGTTGGAGCACGAGTCGAGAAGCAGGTGAGAAATTTGATTTTCTTCTCAATTAATTAATCAAAACGACGCAAAAAAAAAATTAATCTGTTGATTATCAAGAAACATTGTTAAACGTTACGGAGCTGAAAAGACTGAGCAAAAACATCCAAAGTGTCAAATTATTCCGAGCAGAGGTTAATGTTCTGGCAAAAACTACTGACGCTCATTTTTTTTTTCATTTTTCGTTCGGGTACATTCAAAAGTCGAAGGAAATTCTCACAAAACGTAAATCAGACGATAGAAAGTTATTGCAGGATTTATCACGAAAATCTCCAATTAAAAAACAAAAAACTCTGATGCTAAATTGTGCAAAATGAAATTTATTAATCAGAATAACTTTTAGGCTGTATTTTGACTTTTTTGGGAACTTGAATCAAAAAATCACATTTTTCGTAATATTTTCCACTTTCAATTTTCACAAGAAGCTAAAAAATGATAATAAATGAAAAATCGCTAATTACCAATCGGAAAATAATTTAAAAACGACGATAATGAGGTAACCGGAGTGCCAGTCAAAAGAAAAAAAGTTGTAACGATTTTCGTAAAATCAAAGTTTGAAGATTTTGATATTTTTTTTTATGAGGCTAGTTGTCAATAAATACCACTCACAAGTATAGATACGAAAAATAATAATTTTATTTGAAACTTTTTTGTTTCGGATTATTATCTTATTAATCTTATTATTATTAATTATTATTAATCTTATTAATTTTTCACGTAATTTGAATGTCGTTACATCAGTCGAGCAGTTGCTCGCTCTTGTAGAGATCGAGTTACTTAATAACTCATTTATATCGATGGTATTTTGACATAACGATTTTTATGTCGATGTAGTCACGGACGACCCGGATTCTCGAGAATGCGACTGATCGATAATTTACATTCACCGCGACGATATTATTTCGTACAGAATATAAACGATACAAAAACACGAGGAAATGATGTTGAAGTTTGCATCGTTGCAATGCAACGAAATAATGTTTTTTCTTGAGTAGAACTCACAATTATTATTCAATATTTGATCCAGATAATAAAACGATTTTCTCTCGCCATCCAAAAACTCAATCGACACGAAAAATCGTCAGGATATTTAAATTCCAATAAATAATAAATATACAAAATATTTTTCGTTGAATCTCAACTTTGCAAACTTGAGAGTCATCACGAGGAATGCAACGAGACAGAAATACGTAAACCCTCCGTTGCTCGTTCCTTCTCTCCACAAAAATGGATTCGTACACACATTCGTCGAGAATGTATTTTGTGTATCGTCAGATTATTTGGGCGTCCTGGAGGCGCACGGAAACGCGTGTTAGGAGTTTCACAGTAGACGAAAATCGATTCCAGACGACAGTCAAGCCTGGTACCAGAGCAGATAGGCCTCGTGAGAACAACATTTGAATTTTATCATCGAATTTACTTGCGATCTTCAATGTCAAGCGTTACATGCTCCCGCTGCTTTCAGGCGATCAATCTTTTCCACAAAAAAACATTCCATTACTTTTTACACACTTTTCAGATGAAATATATTTTCTGTGTTTATTCTTTGCGGCACGATGGAGCCTTGACATTGACGAAATGGGACGATTCCTTAAAAGGTGCCCTTTGCGCAATTGCCAGAAATACTTGCCAACTTTTTTTTTTATCGATTCTTGCAAACAAAACGTTCTCCAACGAACAATCGGACAATTTTTCTTCGTCACGATGAATTATTTTCCTAGACACCAATGCAAAAAGTTGCAATTCATTGATTCAAATGTTGTTTCTGTGGGGACGTGATTACAGACACGAGACATGTATCAACCGTTTGAGAATGAGATACATTGACTTTTTGGAGGAGCAACAAGCACGGGATGAACGGAATCATCAGCTTCTGGGTGCCCTCGACCGCGTCGATACCAGCTTGGCTCTGATGACCGCTAAAACTGATCGACTTGGCGCACTCAGAGTGAGTTCAGAACGACCGCGAGAGAAAAGCATTTTTTCTATGATCTTTAAGTTCGCATCGTTGGAATGCAATGAAAAGTTATGATTTTTTATAGCAGCGGACAAAATTTTGATACAGGGTTTGTCAACGATTATGGGAGAGACTTCTTTGCCATTCGAAAAGTGAATTTACTCAAAAAATTGCAACAAATTGCAAAAAAATCATGAAAATAATGAATGAAAAATATTTTTTTTGATGTATTCGATACAAACGTCAATATCATAATCAAATATCCAGCAATTTGAAAAATGTAACGATGTTGAAATTCGCATCGTTGGAATCCAACGAAAAGTGATGATTTTTTATAGCCGATAATAAAATTTCAATAAAGTATTTGTCAACGATTATGGGAGAGACTTCTTTGTCATTCGAAAATTAATTATTTAAAGAATGAATGGAATTTTTTTTCCGTTGTATTAAAACGATCCAAACTTCATTATCGTGATTTTCTTTTAATTGATTCGGTCGATCGAACCGAGTTTCAATAATTTTTATTTTATTGCATTTCAGAAGCAGTACGAGGCTTCGATACTAGCTCGTCACGAAAACAGACGTCCGAACGGTAGTGTGACCGGGGACAGTGGAGTCGCGAGCCAACACGACGAGGGACATCGAAGATGTTTGGAATTGTATAATCGTGGCAATGGAAACGTGGGTTTGCCTCCAAGTCGCAGCAAGCCGTTCATTGACGCAGGGAAATCGAGGCTGAGCAGTAGCTCAACGAGCCAAGCGAGACCAGGAGCATCTTACGGCGGTAATTGGTCAGGAATTCGCTGCGAGACTTGCCCGACGAATCAGGCATCGTTTGCGTATTCGCGTCGATCCCCAGGAGTAGCAGGTAACGCGTTAACTCGTGATAATGGTTTGTCAGCGGCGTACACGAGTCCCGAGCCCCCGACGAGGTTCCTCGGCGCTAAGACATCGTCAGAACCTCGTGAGTCAATTTTCCAATCGCAGCGTTACGTTAATGACAATTCTGCGGAGCTATCGCGTTGGGATCTCCGGAGAAACGATCCGGCGGCGAATTACCAGAAATCGCTTTACTCTTCGCATCGAAGAGCCGAGGAGCCGAGCCAGAGTTTGCAATACGGACGATCAGTGGCTCGGAATTTGGCAGCTTCCGGGGCTTACGACTCCGTCGATTATAGATTTTCAAATTCCGCACCAGGAGCCAACGCAGAATCTTATGAACGAGCCTCGATAGAGAAAAATTCACCGAGAAGCAATCTCGTCGACGTTCTCCATCGAAATTCCCACTCGACGGATTCTAATCGCGTCTCAAATTTGGAAGAACGCAAGACCTTGTCGTTCTCGACACGATCTCCCAAACTTAGCGACATTCTGCGGCAGGAACTCGGCGACGACGAGCAACACATCGGCCACCTCGTGGAGAATCAGCTGGAACGTTACATCAGCAAAATTCGAAGTCTTCATCGCGTTGCCGAACCTCAGAGTCTTGAGGAAATGGATCACGAGCAAAACACCAGCGGCGACTTGCTGAACGCGAGCCTCTCCGACGATGGGCTGGACTTGCAGCTGGTCGAGGACAAACCTCGAGAAAGATTGTTGCCACAAGATCTTGGAAATGTTTTGGCCTTGGCGAGTGATTTGGCGAATCAAACGGCAACGAATGCGATCAGCGTGGCCAACAACATGTATGAAAACGCTTCGGCTGGAGGCTGCAAAGTCGAGAAAAACGATGCGGAGGTTAATAATGCTGCGGCGGTTAACCGCGAGAGAAATAATAAGAGCGACGAGCAAATGGTTGTTCCGGAGGCGGGCGAGCACCAATTGGCGTCGATTAATCGGTCACTCGACCAGCCGGAATCCCACGAGAATGAGAATATTTCGAGTAACGAGAAGAGACACGAGTCACTTGCCAAGAACGGAATTAGTCGCGAAGTTGCGAAACCTCCTCCGGAATTAGCTCCACGGCCGAGGCGAAATATTCGCGAGATTGCCAAATTGATTCGAAGTAGCGAAGACACCGATCAAGGCGCTTCCCGACGAATTGGAGCGAATCCGGTAAACGAAAATCATTCAAAATCTTTCGACATCGTTTGCCAAACGCGCGAACATAAACGCGACAACTTTTCGAGACGTTCCTCGTCTCTCGCGCTCAAACAATCGCAATACAAAAATGGCGAACAACGAGAAAATGACGAAAACCTTGACGACGTAGTCGAGGATCTGGAGCCGTGGAATCTCAGCGCACTCGAGCGAAGAGTCCAAGAGATTATTCTCAATGACGAAGCCCAGGATGACTTTGTGAGCAGAGGACTCGCTAGAAAAATCGATGCAACTCCGACGCTCTCGAAAGAGGAACACGAAGATTTAGCCATTGAAGAGATTGTCGAGCCAGAAGCTACCGAAAGGCCCGAGTTTATCATGAAAAACGAAGAAACTGAACAGCCTTCTGATTCGTGCAAAAATAACGATGAAACGGAAGGTTCCAAGCTACCGGAACTTGCGCAGTCATCTTCCGGTCCAGCTGCCGAACCAAACGCTGAATTGCCAGAAGAGACCATCACCCAATTATGCGAAGAAGAATCTCCCGAAGCAATAAATTATAGCACCAACGACGTCGCTGATCCAAACGTCGATTACCAGCCCAACGAAAATCCCGCTGCGGAATATGCCTACAACGCCGATGCACAGTACGCAGTTCCGGAGGAGGAGTATTCGCAGTACAATCCAAACGACGGTCTGCAATACGACGAAGCTCCGGACCAACAGTACGAATATTCCAACCAACAGTATCTCCAGGATCCCAATCAACAAAATTACGTTCAAGATCCAACTCAAGAAACTTATGCTCCGAATACCGACAAGCAAATCTACCAGCAGGATGTTAATCAGCAGAATTATATGCAGGATCCTAATCAACAAGTTTATGCTGAAAACTTTGCTGAAGGAAACTACAGCCAGGATGTTCCTCAGGAAAATTATGCCCAAGACCCCAATCAGCAAGAATGGCATCAGGATCCTAATCAACAGTACGACGTCGATGTTGATCAACAATTCGTCCAGGATCAACAATACGATATTAACCAGGAATATTCGGGAGTTCCCGAAGAGCAGTACGCGGCCAACCCTGACGATCAGTACCTCGGAGACGAGCAATATCCTGCCCAACCCAACGACGCATATTCCACCAACTACGTTCAACATGTGAGCGAGGATTATCCAACTCCCGACGCGGAGAATCCTCACCCGGAAGCTGCGGATGACCTTGGAGCTCAGGAAGATCCGGCCGATGCTTACGAGTCCTCGGAAAAGCTGCCAGAGGCCAACACCACTACGAGGAAGACGAAAGACGTCATCAAATCGATCCTGGACTCGGACACCGATACTACCATCGAAAAAAACGTTTCCAACACCGACAGCGACTTTGATTTCAATTAGACTGCCTCGCTTTTGTAGGCTTAGACGTTTAGTTGCTCGCGAGGCTTACAGAAAAGTGCAATTCCAGAGAACGCTCAATTTTCATGACGATTGACCCTTCGAGTGCACGGCCAAGTGCATATTGGGTCCATGTGACCCAGGGCGTTTTTCCAATCGTTGTATTCCGGTGAATATGAATTTTTTTTTTTTACGGAAACGGAAATTAAATGGGAAAATCGTTCGTTGCTATTGAATATGCCAAGGGGTTGGTGGCAGAAAAATTTTGGGGTCAAAATGACCCAGAATGGGTGCCCAGGGCGTTTTTCCAATTGTCGTAATTCGGTAAATATGAATTTTTTAATTTATAGTTAATTATCGATATTCTAGGGCCCTTAATTCATTTTTTGAGATAAAGGGAAATTAAATGGGAAAATCTTTCGTTGCCATAGAATATGCCAAGAGATCGGTGGCAGAACATTTTTGGGGTCAAAATGACCCAGTTTAGGTGCCCAGGGCGTTTTTCCAATCATTGTATTCCGGTGAATATGATTTTTTTTAAATTTATAGTCAATTATCGATATTCTAGGGCCCTAAATTGATTTTTTGACGGAAACGGAAATTAAATGGGAAAATCGTTGGTTGCCATTGAATATGCCAAGGGATCGGTGGCAGAAAATTTTGTTGGGGTCAAAATGACCCAGTATGCACTCGAAGAGTTAACTCGTCACGTAAATGTAATTTTTATCATTTAAATCGACAGGAATGCAATGGATTATAATAATAGTGTGTCCAGCACTGTATAGGTGTTCCGAGTGTGTAATTATAAAGTGTATGATTAACGTGAATATGCAATAAATGAGATTCTAGTCGAGATCGTGTGTTCGGAAAGTATAATTTTAAATTTTTTCATCAAAGAGCAGCGATGTGAACGGTTTCGATTTATATCGATCGTGTTTTGTTATTCTGACGAAATGGAACGTTTCGCATTCGTCGAAAAAGTCGCGCGACCTTTCGCAATCAGCCAATGGATGTGCGAGAATCGTCAGGACTGCTCGGTGGCGCCACAGCGACTGTCTCGTTTACTATTTCGCGTTTTCATTCATTCCCCGATGCGCGGCGGCGGTGGGTTTGAAGGGATTTCCACTTTCCAGGCGACCGTGAAGCTTCGATCTACTTGTCTGCATAGTGGGGGGTATGAATTTTCGTAATTTGTTGAAACGCGCCAAGAGTTTGCGCCAATGAGGCTGCACGATTTTGAGGGCGTTGTGGGGCGAACACCGTTCTCACGCCACGCGGCGCGCGGGGTGTTATCATTCTACTTTGGTGGCGTCGCACGTTCGCGGAACACGCGCAAACCTGCTTTTCTATATCTCGTAAAACAGTCAAAATTGCATGTACGTTTATAACGATGTATTCTTGAGAATAACGAGCTGAGCAGTAAAGGGATGCGAGTTTGCGCTTCGGTTGGACAGAATCGTACGGTATAGGCTCGTGTGTGTACGAGCAAGTTTATTGGGAGAGCAAACGCGGCGCTTCGAGCGTTTCCATTTAGCGGCTAGCCTCGCACTACGACACTCATAGTTGTCTCTTCAGCAGTTAGTTATATACACTATACAGTGGGATACACACGTTTACTACGTGCGACTCGTGTGGCGGCTTGTCCGGTTTTTACTGTTTGCATGTTGATATTGTTTTTCTCGCTCACTCGTTCGCTGCGTCTCATTCTCGCACTTTCTCTCTCTCTCTCTCTATCTTCGCACTCTTGCTCATTATCTTCATCGCTTCGCTACGTCAGAAGTTCCAGCCAGCGAGCTGGCTGTCGGAGCTGAAGCTACGAGTATCGCGCAGTATCGTCTGTCAAAGAACGCGATACGGATGACACTGTAGAGCTCGGCTTGTTAATCGTTTATCTCGGACCTTTCCCTCCAATTCTGTCGCTGTGTCTTTCGTTCGACCAATCATCTCGTTCGTTCGTACCGCGCCGCCCTTATCCCCTTCGGAAAATCTTGTTTTTTTTTTCCATGCGTCGAACGCATGCGATTTTTTAGAATTCGTTCGATTCTGGAAAGTGCGTGCTTACCAATCATTTCCGGTGCAACAGTCTCACGAGTTTCAACATAAAAAATACACCCGAGTGGTGTTTTCGTTTTTACTTCTCGTTCGAGCTCTGACACTTATCGATTCGATTCTCCGCGCGGGCTCCTCCTCACCAGCCGGCTTTCTCCTTCTCTCTCTCTCTCTCTCTCTCTCTCTCTCTCTTGGGTGCATTCGATCTGTTACACACGTGAACCGTGTCCATGTAACTGCAGGGAGCTCTCAAGCTATCGGCAGCTATCGGCCCCGACGAATATCTATCGGGTTCATTCAATCTTTCGTCACCGAAGAAATATCTTTGTTGGTGAAATCTCCACGCAGTGTTGTGCGTCTCATCGTTCTCAGAACATTTAGTTTTTTCCCTCTTTTTACATCATTCCGCATCGGAACGCGTGTGTTATACGTCAGATTCGAGTTTTATCAGCGAAAGTAGCGCAAGGTGAGTTAAATCTTCCGCGTTCGTTTCATGATTCACTCCAATGCGAGGGCGATGACGATCGTTGCAGCACGCTGTGTTTCTCATTCGACGAATTCATGGAAATTACACATCCTGAGAATCTCGCTTTGTTTACATTTCTATCGAGTTTGTTTTTTTCTCGTAAAGGTCATTTACCGTTTTTGTCATGAGGTCATGGAATTTTGAGTTTCTCGTTTTTAAATTTAGTTGCTTTCTCGATTTCTCGGAACTGAAGAGATGGAAATGCGGCTCGGTTCTGATTCTTCGATGAATCTCCAAATGACCTTGATCCACTCGACTCACGAAACAACTGTAAAATTCGATCCATTCTTTGAGTCATTTTTTTTCTTTATTCATCTTTGCTCGATGACTTATTGATTACTCGAAATTTATTCTTCTGTGTCTCTCTCTCGATCGTCATTCAGTTATTTTGCTACTTCATCGTATCCTTATCGTTTGGAAAGCCTGCTCCAGCTAATAATGATTGTATATACTTGGATACATTGATATAAAAATGATATACAAAAATACATATTTAGATAAATTGATGACTTTCTATTTTTTTGTATTTTTTCAATTTTCCGCCGTATTATTATAATAAACACTGAAAAGAATTTTTTTTTGAAAAAGATGAATATTTTGTTCGATACGTTCGACTAAACCATTTTTTGAATAATTCCAAAAATTGTGTCAATGCAGCAAAAAATTCTTTAGAAAATCTTTTCGGAAGAAAATTTTAGTCGTTCCACTCGTAAATTTAGCTGACAATTCCGTTAGAAACCAAATATACTGTCAAAATAACAAAGATTTTGAAATTATCAAAAAATATTTAGTTCACCGTATTCAACAAAATATTTACGATTTTTAACAAAATTTCAGTCTCAGTGAACGAACTTATGTTGCGAAGAAAAAATATTGTTGAATACAAGCAACTATTAATATTAATATATTCATGTACTATCGTACGTAACTGTATATTAGTATATACAACTGTATGCAATTATATACATTTATATATGTTTATATATATTCATTTTTCCCGACTAAAAATGATTATATACACTTGGATACGATTATATTAATATTATGTACAAAAATATATATTTATTTAAATTGATGAATCTGGATTTTTGAAATTTTTTCAATATTCCGCGATATCATTATAATAAACAATCTAATGTTGCAGAAAAAAAAAATTGTTGAATGGAAGCAACTATTAATATTAATACATTCATATACTATTGTACGTAACTGTATATTAGTATATACAACTGTATGCAATTATATACATTTATATATGTTTATATATATTCATTTTTCCCGACTAAAAATGATTATATACACTTGGATACGATTATATTAATATTATGTACAAAAATATATATTTATTTAAATTGATGAATCTGGATTTTTGAAATTTTTTCAATATTTCGCGATATCATTATAATAAACAATCTAATGTTGCAAAAAAAAAAAATTGTTGAATGGAAGCAACTATTAATATTAATACATTCATGTTCTATCGTACGTAACTGTATAATGGTATATACAATTTTATAAAATTCTGTCGGGTTATTTTTGTGTATAATTGTACATGATCAATTATACAAAATTATACATGTTTATATATATTAATTTTTACTCGGCAAAGTTTCGAGATGCTCCATCCACTTTAAATTCGACGGAGCCCGAACGAATCAATGAAACTGAAAGGGAATCGCTAATCTCGCTTGATTAAACTCTCCAGTCCCTTGGGTCTCATCGTTCTTGACCCTCTGCGCAAATTAAGCGGCTACTCGATGTCCGTGCGCTACACACGCGGACGATGTAATACGTCGCGACGCTAATCTCCCGATAATTCATCCGAGTGAGTATCGTATTGTTTTTATTTTTTAGATTAAATCAAGCGCCGAGTCACTCAAGGGCAACATGGAAGATCCGGTCTCTGTAAACGGAAATGGTTCTACGAATGGGACTCCGGGGACCGAAACTCTCTATTACGAGCTCGAGGGTGACGCCGATAGTTCCATAACGCCTGGCAATAACGTCGATCATCAACGGGAGCGTGAGTATCCTCAATTGACTCTCGTTTCGTGGGCTCATTATTTAATATCGTAAAAATCTTTCCGTTACTTTGAATCATCGTACCAAAGTGTGTAGAAAATTGTTATCTGGGCTACTGAGGATATTGGCGTTTGGTGAATTTCCAAAGGTTAAAACCAATTTTTTCCGAGATTTTGAGCTTCAATTTTTGTTTCCCGAAGTTTAACTGCGTTAGCCAAGTTAAAAATTTCGTATTTTTGTCGAAAAACCATAAATTTTTTATGGGGTCCGTATAACGATAGCGAGCCTTTATTGATATTTAAAAAAAACAAAAAGTAACGCATGAGAAACAATGATATCGGAATAAAATGTCGTGAATCGATTTTCTCTTGCACGTTGCTACAGTTTCAAAGTTTCTACGGTTGGAACTGCATCGCCTTGTAGTACAGAATCTTGCCACCACAAACGCCGTGCGTCACTAATCTTGGCTGAGCTGCGTGAAGCTTTGATTTATCGCCACTCGACTGTTTTCTTCCACTCGACGAGATACTTTGTTAATAATTTGCTGGCATACCTTCGGAGGTCGATGCAGATTCTAATATCGATCTTGAACTTTGATATTTGAAATATTTGATGGTCATAAGAGAGGAAAAGACTGGCGATAAATAATGGACGACGGACGAGCAAGATAGAAGCGACACAGCACTATTCATTGATCCTTAGCCATTCAAGTTTTTGTCCAGTTGTCAGTTCAGCATTTTGACGAGTAGCCCACAAACCTTTCACGTTAAATACTCCATTCGTTTGCTTACAAACACGCAGTTCAATTTCCCCTTCAAGCAAAACAAATTTAACTTGAACAAATTGATGAACCTGTACTGTTATAATTTTCTTAATATTCCGCCGTATTAGTATGACAAACAATCTCATGTTGCCAAGAAAAAACAAATTGTTTAAAAGCAGAAAGAACCATTAATATTAATACATTCATACACCACCGTACATAACTGTAGATTTCGGTATATACAATTGTATACAACTACGTACAAATATATGAAATTCTATCGGACTATATGTTTATACATATTCATTTGACTCGAATATTCATGTAAACACGAACAAAAGTTCTCGAAGCATGATGATTTTTGGCAGATGCCACCGGACCAAGTTGCCTCGTCATCCCAGACACAAAGATCTACGATTCTGAATACGTACATCACGTATTGGCTTGTGCACAAGTGTGAATAGAAGCTAACTTGAGAAAATGATTCTCGTACCGCGTGTACGCGAATAGAAACACGACAAGCCGTTTAGTTTCGGCCCAGTATTATGTCGGTTCGTCGTCCGTGAAGGGTCACCTTCTTGCTTTCGTTGTTCTCTCGTAATTCCGACGTTCGAACGAGCGATAGGAACCCCGAGGAAAATAATAACTGCCCAAGTTTATTTCGTGGCGTTGTGGCGCAGTGACGAGCAATTAGTGTCGATACGCGATACAATCGTTACTTTCCACGCACTAGTCGGCTCTATATTTAAATGTCACAGCAGCGATAAAACTTTGCAGTTATATACATATGCCCATACATGCAACAGGCTCTTGTTTCACGTATCGAAACAGAAGTTCTCGAACTTTCGCACGTCGTACATCGTCTTCCAACAAGACTATTTACTCCTCCAAGTTTCTAAGAGTGACCGAGTCCATTTCTCTTTCATTTTCATTATTTTGTGACGAAAACACACGAAGATGTCAAGCAGAGGTGTCATGGCTGGGGGAAACGAGGCTTTCCTTGGAATGTTGCATCCCCCCAATTTCCTCATTGATCCGGACGAAGGTACCGCGTGTCTGTTTTACCTGGAATTTCCAATGATACATTTCCTTCAAAGTTACAGTTTTTTCTAATATTGAAAATTCCACTTTACCATTCACCCAGCAGAACTACGAGACTATGCAGCTAATTTCGTAATCCCCGGGTTCTAAATATGCCTGGATAATAATCAATGTTTCAAAAAAAAGTGAGGGTCAGGTCCTTGCACATAACCATGATAAAAATAACTCGCGTACACGTGCTTACTCTTTATTCATTTCGGAAGGAATATTTACGTATGGAATGTACTAATAATTCGTTTTTAATTACCGACTTGTGGCAATTATCGCGTTGGTAGCCCGAAATCTCATTAAATAGGCTCGCAGATACCCTCGTCGTATGTAGATAGAAAGAACATTATGCACCACACAAGACCTATATATGTAAACTGCCATTACATTTTTCATACGTCCACGTGTTTTTTAATGGCGACCAGTTTACGGAGTTTGGATCACGACGATACAATATTGTCATGCTAAACCATGTTAAAAACATAAAAAATCATTTCAAAAAGAAAAGAATTGGGTATATACTCCCGTTTAGCCCATACCTCCGATCGATCTGAATTATGGTGTACTTGGGAATAGATTTTCCCATTTATTGCGATAAATATCGACGGTGGAGAAAAATGTTTTAAATAAAAGTTGTAGACAATGACAAAATTGACATTTTTTGTTCCGTACGTTTTTCGTGTAGAACCGGTGGTTTGGGAGAAAAATACGAAAAACAGAAATTAGTATTTTTTGTTGTTGCGGAAACCACTTCAATTGCAATACAATGTTCTGATGCAGATCGTTTATCCTGAGAAGTTAACAAAATTTAGCGAATGTATGATTTAATAACATAAACTCCAAAACAAATTTTTTCAGACTTTTCTACCACATCGTACTCGAGCAATTGAACACTAAAGTTCACGTGTATAAGCAGAGAGTTTACACATATTCAGCAGGTTTACATTTCGTGCTTAAGAACTTGGATTTAACTCCAAATTATTCCATAACCATTTCGATATAAAAATTGAGTGTTTGTGTATTTGATGCTAAAGAATGTTATCACCAAATTTGATCAAATTCTGATTATTTTTATTTCGCGATCCAACCTCCGAAAGTTTCAACGTAATGGAAAAAGCCCGAATCTCGAGTAGCGTCTCTATATACGTTAACAAAATAAAATATATTTGTATACCTCGGAGATAGGGTTGTAAAGTGACTGAGCGCAAATATTTCAAGCTGGATACGTATCGCGATATGAATCATGCGAGATTATCAATTCAGCGATCGGAGGTGCGGAGCGATTATGAAAAATTTAGCAGTCAATGGATCTTCTTCGGGTGGAGTAACCTTTGAGTTATGCAGAAGCTCGGAATAATATTTCACACTGTTTGCACGAAGGCTGGAAAGTTCCATTGGCTAATTAGTCACACGCAGGCCTATGAAATTATTGCATGGAAGATAGCAGTTTGTAAAGCTTCGAGTTTTTATGATTTTCGCGAGGAATTGGTGGGATTTGCTGCTGCAGCAGATGAAACAAGTAGAAATACGTCGAGGAAAACCTGTGACGCTTTTCATGTTATTTTTGTCAAGATCGGCGTCGTCCCGTAGTATTGATCCTCCTGTAAGAGCTGCAAACCTTTTCCAAGTTGCTTGGCGATCGCTTCGTAGAAGCGGTTCTGGTCTCGCGCCAGAAACTGACTCACCTCACACATCCTCAATGCGCAAACCGTCTTCTGGAAAATTCGTTAAATCGTAACACTCACAGAGCAGAGCACGAAGGTCTTGCAATTTTTCGAATACGTTCTCTATTCATGATTCCATCAATTTTAATCCTCTGCTGTTATGATGTGCGAATAAGAGCTGACAATATTCTTGCCATATCCAACTCTTTGCAGATATTCACTTCATCACGCAAACAAGGCGTCATATACTTTCACTCTTAGAAGACATACCAACTGTCTACAATTTTCGATCATTCAATTCCATCCACGCCCATTGTGACAATTCACCATTACAACGTGCCACATTTCTCGAGCCTTGTTTCTTCGCATTCCACATTATTTGGCCAACGTTCAACGTCGCGAAACGTGAGACCGTCTGGGTGAATAACTTGATTTCAATCGTACATGAGGATCGGAGCTCGTCTATCACGATCTTCAAAATTGATTAGGTCTTGGAATTCAGGAAGCTGACGATCGCATAGTTTGACCCTTGGTGGTGGACAGGGGTGAAAATGACCTCAAGACTTTGAGCTAGTACAAAAGTTACACATTGCTTCTTTGCTGATTTTTTTTGCCATTTAGGAAATTGGGTAAAAAAATTTTTCTCTCGATATTCTTGTTCATAAAGGTTCAAACTAATATCCTGAATTTTTATGTTTCCTTTGGAACGATTCGAAATCGGATACAAAATATCTATGAAAAAAAATGGACCAAAAACTTCCTTTTTTCGACGGTCTTCTGGAGTTGGAACGATATTGAGTCATATCGTCGAAATTATGCTTGACCTTTACATACACTCCTGGACATTGACCCCGAAGAGCTTAAACGTACGATCTCCACGAGGAAGAGTTTTTTTTTTATCAAAATAAAAATAATGCGCAGTATAATACAAACGTCTTACGAATGGCCAAGTGTGTGGAGTCAGCGTTCGTCTTATCGTACGTGTTTACAAAATCTTCTACAATATGTGAAGTATCTTTTTGTGACGCAGTAAGGCAGTCTGTGCAGAACTTAGCGAACACGAGGAACGTAAAAGAAAATGCAGACTTCATAAAATGTTAATTACGCGGTGCAATAATTCTTCGATTCGAATTATTGATAAATTATTATTATTTAATTATAAATTATTATAATATTATAAATTTCACATTATAAATTATGAAATTATAATTATTACAAATAATTATTAAATTATTGATAAATCGCAACAAACTTTTTCGTTATGACAGACACGACGAAATGTTAATTGAAAATTCAATCATGCAATGACAATCGAATCTCATAACACGATATGAATAAAACGAAAAGTGTCATTTTGAGCACGTAAGCGGCGCCTTCAGCTCGCTTAAGCCGAAGCCATAAAAAAACTTTAAATAGTTAACTGCCACACGGAGACTCTGCGTGTGAGCGAAAATTACACAATAATCATAACAGTGGGAGTTACAATCAAATGTAGTATTTGCACGAGCCGTCTTTGTCAGTCGATGCGGCATTTTATCGTAAAGGTGTCGCTGGTATCGCAGCTTGTTATTGTTCGATATACAAAGTGCTCGTGAAGCCGGCTCGGATTTTCTCTTGGTATCACGATCGATGAAATATGCAAGAAAACTTTAGCCAACTCCGCGGTAGACCTCGCCGTCCTTGAATCATCTGTCACTTCCCATCTTCATTGATAATAATCATCATCTTCGTTCATCATATTTCACCACCAGCTTTGAGTTACAAAAATATGCGAAAAACTATAACGCCGCAGTCGGAAGACAAAATAAAAATCGAAATAACTGAATGATACTAAAGTTTGCATCGCGTGGGAATACAAGAAAAAATATATTTTTCATTCATTATTTTAATAACTAATTCACTTGTTCTAATTTTTCCAGTAGATTCAGTTTTCGAATGGTAAATAAGACTCTCCCATGATTGTCGACAAATACCGTATCAAAATTTTGTCTATAAAAATAAATTATAAAAAAATATTATAAAATAAATAAATTAAATAAATTAATAAATTAAATAAATTAATAAATTTAATAAATTAATAAATTAAATAAATTTGTTAATTTAATAAATTTAACAAATTAATAAATTTTACAAATTAATAAATTCAATAAATTAATAAATTAAACAAACGAATTAATTAATTTATTTATAAATTAATTAATTTAATAAATTTATTATAAAATAAATTGAAAATTTTGTGCTATAAAAAATAATAATTTTTCGATGCATTCCAACGATGCGAACTTCAAGATCGAATAAATGAATATAAATGAAAATATTCTATCCCATAAAAGTATAGAGACCCTAAGGGCTCTAAGTATATACAATGAAATCAGAAAATTAATTGATGATGAAAAAAAAGACACCCGGTAGACAGCTGCGGTGGAAAAAAAAAATAATTCCGCCATTTTTTCTCTCTTCCTCATTCGTTGCTGCTGCACGCAGCATCGGTCTTTGCAACCGGGCGTCGAGTGAAAATGCACACGTGCAAAACGTCCGTATTCCCCACTGGTTCAACTGCACCAGCGTGTAGCTCGAATATCTGGGTCACCGAGGTATAATGAACGCGTTTAGGCGGCGGCACGCGTCTCGCTGCATGTGTGCTCGATCTTATTGCGCTACTGTAATCTTATTCGTTGCTTGGTCGTACATACATATGCAGGCTGTTTCGTCGATCATGATTTATATAGGAAACGATTGATAATCGTTGATAAGCGAGTATCAGTAAAAAATTCGCTGCAAAAATCATTTGAACGCTAAAAAAAAAAATTCTGTCGTTTCATCTTTTTTTTTTCATTCCTCAGGCACTTTGCCCACAAAATCGAGAAAATAAATGTTGTGACTAACAAATATTCGTCGTCCGGTTTGTACGGAAAAAGGGGGAATAATAAAAATCGAAGGCGAGATCCGTATAAATACGTGCAGCTGCAACAACGTTACAGTTTTTTGAAAAATTATTTTTCTCCCACCTCGAAAATACGTGGGAGCATAATGACTTTCGTTTATTCAAAACAATAAATTCGTGTCTCGCAATTGCTTCCACGAAAAACCAGATGAATCCTAAAACCCAATCTATTTATTCTTTCGTTCTGAACGAAAATAATTCAACAGTTCCATTAAGAAAGGAAATTCGAATCAAAATAGTCACGTGTTTGCATTTTTTTGAAATTATTCAATTTTCTGGTTTCTCATTATTGTTTAGGCAGCTAAATTTCACTTTCTACGAGAAAATGAAATTTTTTACGTCGATATTAAATTTTTCACACCTTCAATCACCATTTACTTTATTTTATAATAAGCTGCACAGGAAAAGTTTATTCACCATCAATTCTTCCATGTCGAATCCGATTTTTTGCAGACAATTTTCTTCTTTGTATTTTCCAATCCATTTATTCTTTCGTTCTGAACGAAAATAATTCAAAAGTTCCATTAAGAAATGAAATTCGAATAAAAACAGTCGCGTGTTTCCATTTTTAAAAAAAAATATTTAATTTTCTGTTTTCTCTTTATTGTTCCGGAAGCTAAATTTTACTTTTTACGAGAAAATGAAATTTTTCCAGTCAATATTGAATTTTTTACACATCCAATCATCATTTACATTATTTTGCAATAAGCTGCACAGGAAAAGTTTTATTCACCATCAATTCTTCCATGTCGAATCCGATTTTTCGCGGATAATTTTCTTCTTTGTATTTCAATGCACAAAGAATGATTTTGTTGTTGTTTTTATTAAATTTTCTGTCGGTCCGGAAAAAATCATTGTGACTCGTATGTATGGACTCGTGTGTGTATTGATCGGAGGATCGACAAATATAAACTGTTTATTCAATATGAGGTCATGCGAGGTCGAAACGAGTCGTACTTTCACGGGGAGCTTCTCTAATCTGTAAGCCACTTTGGAATATTTATGTACGTACGTTCCGAAGGCATTTCTCGTCTCGGTGCAAAGTCCACAACATTGATTATTTTTTCTCTGCCATACGAATTTTCAATCATATTTCTGAACCGCGGCACAAAGATTTTTGCGAAATGCATTCGTGACTTTTTTTTTTCAATCTGCGCATTTAGCTCATGGAATTCTTGGCCGATGATAATTCTCGCGGAGAGTTTCGGCGTCACAGACCACGGTCGACTCTTCTTTTTGAACCAACACTTTTTTGTATTTATAACGCGGAGTCATTGGCCTTTGACCGTGCAGTAAATCGTGCTGCTACTAAAATTGATTTTTTTTTTTACTTTTTGCTCGTTCGTTCTTGCAATCCATTTTCCTTGTGCTCGTGATGAACGCTACTTTGCACTGCCGTTGTTCGACTCTTCGCTGTAAGACTGGGTCACAGTGACCCAGACTTTTCTTTCTTCGAAAAATTGCAGTCAAAAATCTTTTTTTCAAAATCTCCGTTTATTAAAAATAGAAGAAAAAAAATTGTCGATCGATTTTCTTTTTGTAACACGTTTTTTTTTCAATTTTTTTTTCCAGGCAGCGAAAGTCCAGTTTTTGGTTTAGACGGGACAGGAGGAGCTGCTGGAGGTCTCCGAACCCCCCACGAGCTACCGAACGAGATATCAGCACCTTACGAAGTTCCCCAGTTTCCGATTGAGCAAATCGAGAAGAAATTATTAATCCAGCGTCAACTGACAGTAAAGTAAGAACTATCGATTAACACGTTTATAGAAATTATTCATTTGGTTAAACCAGCGGAACTCGGCGTCCATAAAACTAGGTCGAATTTATTAATACAAAATCCAATTACCAGTTGCACTTTCATCATTTCGATGCAATTTTTTTTCCCTCGATCAGTTTGAAAAATCAAGTTTTTTCAAGTTAAAAAAATCACGTTTTTCCAAGTTTGAAAAATCACGTTTTTCCAAGTTTGAAAAATCACGTTTTTTCAAGTGCAAAAATCAAGTTTTTTCAAACGTAAAAAGTGGGTAACGTAAAATTGTGTTTTTCAGAAGAAAAAAAATCACTTTTTAAAGTGTCAATATTTTTAATTATTATTACAAGCCAAACAATTTTTCATCTTCTCTTCTCGTCGTAACCTTTTTTATGCAACATTCGTTATCGCGATCGACGACTATAATTTATCGATCGGCTTTGACAATAGTGGTCACTTTCGTCTCTTACGTCGGCCTGCACGTTGTCCAGTGGCCTCTTTCTCGCGCAATCTATATATCCCCGTGTAAACGTCTATATGATAGATACACACGAACAATGGTTACGAGAGAGCGTTATACGCAGTAAAGTAACGATCAATAACACAAGCCCAAACTCCCTGCTTCTCGTTCTCCAAGCAGCACCAGCAGCTACCCCTTCGAAGACAAGGAAATACTGACACGTCGCAAATTGCCTCTCTCTTTTCTTCTCCTCGCACTCTTATATTCTCAATCCTCTTCTTCACGTAACAATTTAATTTAATAATACATAACAAGGCATTATTACGTAATCGTCATTAATATCGTCGCTGAGAGAAACTGAAAAGTAAAGAGGGGACTCTCGTACACAATATCTTACAAGATTTTCAAAAATTAGAGCGGTTGAACGATTTTTCAAAAAACTCAGATTTTCGGAAATTCGAAAAATCATAAAATTTAAACCGTTCTACCGATTTTTCCCAAAGTCAGTACCAACCCTCCTATTATGATACTCTATTGATAAAAAAACAATTAGTAATAAATCTTCAAATTTGCGGAAGTTAGAGCGTCGACACGTTTTTTTTGAAAATTTCAAAATGCCGTAGAATTCGGATTTTTCTAACAATTCCAACAAAATTCTCTGGGAATTAAGAGCTTGTATAGATTGACATCTGTGCAAAACGGGAGCCCTGTAGCTCAAACCGTTCTCGAGCTATAAACAATATCTTACAACATTTTCAAAAATTAGAGCGGTTGAACGATTTTTCAAAAAACTCAGATTTTCGCAAATTCGAAAAATCATAAAATTTAAACCGTTCAACCGATATTTCCCAAAGTCAGTACCAACCCTCCTATTATGATACTCTATTGATAAAAAAACAATTAGTAATAAATCTTCAAATTTGCGGAAGTTAGAGCGTCGACACGTTTTTTTTGAAAATTTCAAAATGCCGTAGAATTCGGATTTTTCTAACAATTCCAACAAAATTCTCTGGGAATTAAGAGCTTGTATAGATTGACATCTGTGCAAAACGGGAGCCCTGTAGCTCAAACCGTTCTCGAGCTATAAACAATATCTTACAACATTTTCAAAAATTAGAGCGGTTGAACGATTTTTCAAAAAACTCAGATTTTCGGAAATTCGAAAAATCATAAAATTTAAACCGTTCAACCGATATTTCCCAAAGTCAGTACCAACCCTCCTATTATGATACTCTATTGATAAAAAAACAATTAGTAATAAATCTTCAAATTTGCGGAAGTTAGAGCGTCGACACGTTTTTTTTGAAATTTCAAAATGACGTAGATTTCGTATTTTTCTAACAATTCCAACAAAATTCTCAGGAAATTAAGAGCTTGTATAGATTGACATCTGTGCAAAACGGGAGCCCTGTAGCTCGAACCGTTCTCGAGTTACGAACGTTTGAATTTTACAGTGCCAGAACATACACACACATCCGGACATTTTTTCTAGAGATGATTTTTCGATGGTTACACATTTTTGAAGCATATTGAAAAATTGAAAAAATGTTCAACGTCGCATAGCTTTGTCAGCGAAGAAGCAAAAAGCTTCTAGTGACTATCGATTTTGGGACAAAATCTGGGAATAGCAAGGCTCCTTTTTTTCCAACTTTGGAGAAAGGTCGTTCGCAACAGAATGATAGAAGGGAAATGTGCTCGTAGCCTTTGATGAGACTTCCTCATTTTTATTTCAAAGCCATTTTATTCACTCTCCTGCTGCAGAATTGCAGCTTTTTTTTTTTTTTTTGTATCCTTCACATTGTTGCGAAGGGATTTGCGATCATCCGTTAGATCTCAGCTCTGCAATGTAATTTGATTAAATTCTAGCTGAGCCGGAACTCGTTGAAAAACCAGTTATAATAATTCATCCAATTAATCCACGAGGGAGAATGGAACGGATTTTTATTCTTCGTTTTCAATGGAAAAACGTCCTCGAGGCTGTTGAAAATCTACATTTTACGTTTTCTGTTTTTCAATCCATAAACTATTATTTCTCTCGTGCAACATTCTGCTTTTCAACGCAATTTTTTACTATCGATTTTTATTTTCGCTGGGAATTCCGAAGAAAACGATCAATTGACAAAAATTTACTTTTCACGTGATAATTACAAATTATTCGACCAACTCATCTCGTGATTTTGGTCACGAAATGTTTGTCCATTTTTCCCACACTGAATCTCCTACCCGCGGCCTTTCTCCTACGACTTTATTTCTAAGAAATAAAAAAGAGAGTGAACAAAAGCAGAAAAAAAAAAAACGTAAGAGACCTTTGCAGTACCGGAGCAGGAAGGTCAACTAATTGGATGCGTGCGTCGCTACAGCAGATTTTTCTCTCACTGCGCATTATCACGTTCGTAATAAACAGTAAAAAAAATATAAAAACAAAGCACCGTGCATTGTGCGTTTTTGCGATCGGTTTCCACAGAAATTATCATGTTAAGGAGCTTGGATCACGACGATACAATCCGGCCATTCCAAACGATTTTAAAATCATAAAAAATTTCAAAAAAGCGAAAAATTCAATCAAATTTGGTCAATAAATTTTTTAATTGTATTAATAACGATACAAATTTTTATCCAAACACACAGACACACATCTTGTGCACAGGAAGTTCGATTTAACGTATTACCATCACGAAACGACTTTATTTAGGGTTCTTTCGAAATTTTTCCATAAACGTTCTTGGCAACAAAACCAACAGTTTTCTCCTTTTAAATAAAGTCGTTTCGTGACCTTTATATATTTGTGCATCATGAAAGTCCCGAAAATATTGAATTGCATCGTTTCACTGAAAATGAAATTTTGTTAAAAATGTTGGATATTTTGTTGAACGCCGCAAACTGAATATTTTTTGATAATTTGAAAATTTTGTGAGCGCTCAATTACTCGATAACCATGTGGTAAAAAATTTGGGAAAAATTCGTGTTTCTATGCTCTTATGAAGAAAATTTTTTCTGACGTTTAGAATTTGAGATATTTCATTTCCAATTCGTTTATTTTTCCCATCTAATCGCGTGTAAATTGAAATTTACGTTTCGTTAAAAAATTGCAAGAAAAAAAATCAAAAGGAACGAGACTTCAATTAATACGCGATTAGAATTTCACAGATTTAATTCCCAATTTTTTGATATTTTTCCCATCTAATCGCGTGTAAATTAAAACCACGTTTCGTTAAAAATTTGCACGAAAAAAAACGAAAGAAACGCGACTCGCGTTTAGATGAGAAAAATGAACAAATTGGAAATTAAATATCTCTAATTTTAAACGTCAGAAAAATTTTCTTCAAAGGAGAAAACTGTTAGTTTTGGTGCCAAGAACGTTTATAAAAAATTTTGTAAGAATTCTTAATAAACTCGTTTTGTGACCTTTATATATTTGTGCATCATGAAAGTGCAGAAAACTTTGAATTGCATCGTTTCAATGAAAATGAAATTTAGTTAAAAATCTTGGATATTTTGTTGAACGCCGCAATATTATTTGATAATTTGAAAATTTTAGTGAGCTCTCAATAATTCGATAACCATATGTGGTGAAAAATTTGGGAAAAAATCGTGTTTCGATGCTCGATGCCGAAGAATATTAACAACAAATTTCATCAAATTCTCATTGTTTTAATTTCGGGATCCAACCTCCTTAAGGGGGATGAGAAGGTGAGGAATTATTCATGGAGAAGGAGAGAATGGGAAAGCTCGAAAGAAAGGCCGTGGATGAGGGAGAAGGAGATAATAACGACGAGTGTAGAAAAGAAGGATCTCGTAGATGGAGGAGCGTTGCGGGGAAGAGTGGCATGAAGGGGTGCGGGGAGGTGGCAAGGGAGAAGAACGTATCATGGAGTGAGGCAACCGGTGGCCGCTGTCAGTGTATCTCGAGCGGTGGACGCGGAAGCACGCGCAGATTATTAAAAATTGTGAAATTCTTTATTTTTTCGATAAATACGTTCGTTGATTAGTGAATAAATTTCGAATTATGGCAAAAACTCGAAAAATTACAACATTTTGGCGACAGCCTCGATAAGTACAAATCCAAAACGGGCGATAATAAACACTCGTCATTTCGCCCGTACGTGAATTCAAAGTGATTGGAAAAAGGAATAAAAATTGAAAAATAAAAAATAATTAAAAAAAAAAAACGATACGCGAGTTCGAAATACGATTTTTAAAACAAGGCAGTGTCGTTGCTCGATTAGAAAGTCGAGATTTCGAGGTTTTCTATACCGGACTTTCAGGGGACATAAAAAAAGTGCCTTTTAGTGTTTTAGGACATTTTTTTTTTAACGCTATCGGTGATTGAACGTTCGTGAATGAATCCGATGCGCAGCCAGTGCAATTAAAAAATTTTCCATTGATAAAATTCATACCATTTGTTACCAAGAGCTCTTCAACTTTTGGCGTTTCATTACTTCCACGTGGAATCCTTCGAAAAGTTCCCACGAATATTTCCAATTGCAAAAACTCAATTTTCCTTCGTCTGTGTCTGTTTTTTTTTTCGTTCAGTACACGTTTACGATCGTGTGTGAACAGTTTTATAACGACGATAAAGAAACAAACAAAAAAACCATGTTCGCCTGTGCTATCGACTCGAAACGCTGGCAAAGGGATAATTCCATTCTGTTGAGGTAATTGAATGCGATTTACTTCATGATCGATCTCGTTATTTTGATGTATGGGCTTTTCCAAGCCTGCTGGCAATTGTTCAATTTTTATTCGCGTTTCTTACGAAATACGAAAATTTCGTGAAAAATATTAAAATTAACAATTTCACAAATTGGATCGTTTTTCAAAAATCGTTGATGCGATTTACTCGTCGATCGATCTCATTATTTTGACGTATGGGCTTTTCCGAGCCTGTTGGAAATTTTTCAATTTTTATTTGAATTTCTCACGAAAAACGGAGATTCGTAAAAAATATTGAAATAAACAATTTCACAAATTGGATCGTTTTTCAAAAATCGTTGATGCGATTTACTCGTCGATCGATCTCGTTATTTTGACGGATGGGCTTTTCCAAGCCTGTTGGGAATTTTTCAATTTTTATTTGAATTTCTTACGAAAAACGAAAATTTCGTAAAAAATATTTAACTAAACAATTTCATAAATTAAATAGGTTTTCGAAAATCGTTGAATTTTGAAGAATAAAATTATTTCGTTGGGATGAACCAATGCACAGCTATACTTCTTATCGAGTATCGAAACGTGGAGCCGAAGAAAAAACGTAGCACTGTGAGATTAGAGACTCCGACGTTCTCGTCTTTGTTCAAGCTTTTGTTTTTTTTTCCCTCATTTTCTGCCGACCCCCACGAGTTTTGAGGTTACGAACAAAAGATTGTGATTATTTCGAATCGTACTCTTTTATGAAAAAAGAAGTAATTTCTTAGAAATACTGAAGACAAAAAAAAACGGTTTTAAAGATAAAAAGGAAAAAAAAAATTTCTTGCACAAATTTTCACAATTGTGGGCAATTTTTATTTATTATATAACGAAGGAAGCAAAAAAAAAAATGATTGTTCCAGGGCAGCGAAAGATCTTGAAGAGCGTCGAAGTCATTACGAGCCATCGTTGGGTCCAGGAGTTCCCGATGACATTGAGCATTCCTTTAACCTTGAGGAAAATGACTTTGTGCCGCACTTTCAAAGAGTCTCCATTTCCGGAGAAGATACTTCGGGGGTGAGTTTTTATGACGCTGACGTTTGCAACGTTGGGCTCCAACGAAAAATACTTTTCTATTAAGTGTTTGTTCAATTTTAAAAATTTTCAACGACGAATACGTTTTTCTATTAATTGTTTCTTCAATTTTAAAAACCATTACCATTTTCGTACAAATTTTCCAACGATAAAGACGTTTTTTTATTAATTGTTCGTTCAATTTTAAAAACTGTTCCATCTCCCTACAATTTTCCAACGAAAAATACTTCTTTTATCAATTGTTTCTTCAATTTTAAAAACCGTTTCATTTTCGTAACAATTTTCGAAATAAAG
Organism: Hyposoter didymator; assembly: GCA_037952995.1. Taxonomy (NCBI): domain Eukaryota; kingdom Metazoa; phylum Arthropoda; class Insecta; order Hymenoptera; family Ichneumonidae; genus Hyposoter; species Hyposoter didymator. The sequence continues at coordinate 10,893,309 of JBAJMU010000003.1, read as the reverse complement.
ACGTTTTTTTATTAATTGTTCGTTCAATTTTAAAAACCGTTCCATTTTCCTGACAATTTTCCAACGGAAAATACTTCTTTTATTAATTGTTTCTTCAATTTTAAAAACCGTTCCATTTTCCAGCGGAAAATACTTATTTATTAATATTTTTGTTTAATTTTGAAAATCGTTCGATTTTCCTAATAATTTTCCAACGATAAATACGTTTTTTATTATCCCTCGTTCAATTTTAAAAACCATTACCATTTTCGTACCAATTTTCTCTTTGGATACTGAAAAAAAATCGATTCAATGTCCTGAATAAATATTTCATGAGAATCTTGAGACGTGGTGAAGAAAAAACGGAATTTCGTTGCATTCCAACGATGCAAACTCGAGCATCGTTATTTTTTTTCCTGCGTCGTATTAATTAATATTGCTTGCTCATTAGTTTCGAAAAATCTTGAAATTAATTGCTTCGGGTTTGTGATACTCCCGTGGTAAGGTTTTTGTCTAGCGAAGTCCCGAAAGTGCACTTCTTTGGAGGTATCGAGAGTTGGGGGTAAAATGGAGCCCTGAAAATCCCAAGAAGTTCTAAAAGTTCGTTCGGATCGATCCGGAAGGATAAAGTTTAACAAACATTATTTCCAGCACTAAATTTCCTTCCATTTTCATTCACAAATGATATTTTCTCTCACTCATTCGTCAACTATCTAAGGAATTTTGATTTTTGGTATAAAGTTGATAAAAAAAAATTTGATCGCGATTTATCGAATTCGTGATTTTCCATTTTGTGTCTCACGAAGAAAAACTTTAAGCTCCTCGACGTTCTCGTCGTCGCGAAAGGTTATGGTCATTCGACTCTGACTACATCCCCTTTAATTCTGCCGAGTTTTTCCGAGTAACCGTCCCTCCCCCCACAGACCCCTCCTGCGTCTCTCGAACCCGTTCGATAATCACACGGAACGTGTCCACACTCGACCGTGTTACAGACAGCGACACACTGTCGCTAAATATATGTTTCTATTCAACGAGGCTCTCAAATTTTTATCAACACTCGCGAATACCCACCGAATTTTTCAAGCTTTTTTTTTTTTGAGCCCGTTGGTGCCTTGGTTGGAACCTTAAGGGGATATTGAAGCTTGAAATGTCGTTTTTAGAAACCCTTTTCCGAATGAAAAAATTTGGGAATTTTCCGTAGTGCTTTTTTCTTCATTTTGTACAATCATCATTTTTCAATATGGCCTTGAGGCTCTCGGGTAAAAAAGTGAGCCCAGCCAAAAATAGAGTCAGTTGGTAAATTTCTGTATTAAAAAAAAAAAAAAAACACGATGCTCAAATCTTCGTTTATAAAGAGCTATATTTTTTTTATTAAGCTTCGAGCATCGTGCATCTTGAGCATCTTGAGGAAGCTATTTGCAAATTTCAATTTGCAGTGTTTTTTGTATTTGCATTTAAATGATATAATATTGACAATTTTTCTGGAAAGTAAAGAGGAAGGCCAGACTTGTACACAATACCTTACAAAATTTGCAGAAATTAGAACGGTTGGACGATTTTTTGGAAAATTCCGAAAAATCATAAAATTTTAACTGTTCAACCGTTTTTTCCCAGATCCAATACCAACCTTCCTATTATGATATTCTATTATAAAAAAAAAAATTGGTATAAATCTTGAAATTTGCGGAAGTTAGAGCGTCGAAAACCTTTTTTTGAAAATTTCAAAATTTCGTAAAATTCATATTTTTCTAGCAATTCCAACAAAATTCTCAAAAAATGGAGAACTTGTATCGATTAACATCTGTGCAAAAATTCACTACTAAAACAAAAATGCACTTTTTACAATTTTTTTTTTTTTTGCGAATTCGGTTTTTGAATGGCAAAGAATTTTGCGCTCTGCTTTAAAAAATAATGAGTTTTCGTTGCATTTCAACGATGCAAACTTCAACATCGTGTTTTATTATGCAAAATGTCATTTGCAATCACCACGATTCTGACTGTTCGCTTCGGGCAGTGAGAAGTGGAATAAATTTCCGTCTCAGTGTTGCCAAAAATATACTCGTGTCGTAACTGTTCCCTTTTAAATACATTTATGGCAAAAGAGCAATCGGGAGATCGGAATTTCTCAAGGAAATGGAGTAAAATTTTAGGTCATTGCGTCCACCACGAAAATATAACGCTGAGTAGCAATTCTCGAAATTTCATATCGTTCGTAATATTTATTAGAAGCTGGTTTTGAATAATTAGCATCTCCAAAATAATAGGATCTTGTTGTTTTTTTAGGTGCCTTTGGAAGATTTACAACAAGCATCGCAAATGTTGGTTCAGGCATTAGCGATACGAGAAAAATACATGAACAATTCGAAACAGACTTTTCCTTCGATAACATCGAGGTTTCTCAGAACTGCTGATAAACGACCTTTGAATATCGACGATGAGGTTCAACACGACGATCGAATGGCTATCGCAGGTATTTCACTATTTTTGTTTATTTATTTACGTTTCAACATTCTCGGACCTCAATTTCGTTGTAATTTTTTTGTCATAACTATAAATAGCTGATTGCCACATGAAAATGTCAAGATCGTTGATACAGAGACTCGACTCATCGATTTTTATTCCTTTTCGTTAATCCGGTGGTTTCGTAATTGAATGATTGCAAAATTTCTAAAAATGTTTATTCTCCATTAACCCTTAATAATTACACCTCCGGATTGCGACGTAATAGTCATTGGGGGTGTTATCAACTCCACTCTTTTTGGAAGTCGATGAATAGTTGAAAAATCGTTCAAAAAAATAAAATAAAAATACTACAATGTATTTCCAAGCCTTGAGTAACGACCATGACGATTGCACTCAAATCGTACAATTTTTAATATAAAAAAATGTAAAAAAAAAAAAATTCTGCAAAAATCACTCTTTTTTACAAAAAATGATGCAGAAATTGTAATTTTCAATAAAACAACGAAAAAATCGTTTCATAAGTCTGAAACAGCATGCTTTCAGGCGGGACTGGTAAATTAGCGACAGTTCCAAAAAGCATACCCCAGGTTTTACACCATCCGCTTCCTACGACTTCGAAAACTGAACTAACGGGCCCTTTCAAATAATAACGACGAGGCTCCCTACTAGAAGGTTCAAACTACCGATAGAGCGTGTCGCGAGTCCCATTTTCTTAAAATTTCAATTACGTATCGTCGGTCGAAAGCGGCTGGGGTAAAATGAACCCCGAGTGACCATTAAGGGTTAAATGACGAGAATCTAAAACTACAACACTTTGCATAATTTGCTGATTTGATTTTTTCAAGATCATCCGGTACATGCACCAGCTTCCCGCGGTGACCCATGGGAGTGCGAATTTCCCGAGGCGAAAAACTACAAAATAGCACCTTTGAACGGAGTGTTCAATGTTTACGCGACCGAGGAGGATTTTGCCAACAAAAAAGCGTTGCCATACTCCTACCCAGACTTGGCAACTTTCGTCCGCGACATGAATCTTCTCTGTGCAATGATAGCAGACGGACCATTAAAATCGTTTTGCTATCGACGACTCAGTTATCTTTCCTCGAAATTCCAACTGCACGTGCTCCTCAACGAGCTCCGAGAACTCGCCAGCCAAAAAGCTGTACCGCATCGTGATTTTTACAACATACGAAAAGTTGACACCCACATTCATGCTGCTTCCTGTATGAATCAAAAACACCTTTTGCGATTCATCAAAAAAACTTTGAAAAATCATGCCGACGAGGTTGTCACTTGCTCGAAAAATGGCGAAATGATGACATTAGAAGAAGTTTTCCAGTCAATGAATCTCACCACTTACGATCTTAGTGTCGATATGCTCGACGTTCACGCGGTAAGAATATATTTTTCATTATTTTTACCTCAAAAATACTGGGTCAAATTGACCCGAACTGCCAAAGAGAAATTAATTTTAGAAATTGTATTTTTTAGAATTTTTAGAATTTTTGGAATTTAGAATTTTTAGAATTTAGAATTTTTAGAATTTAGAATTTTTAGAATTTAGAATATTTAGAATTTAGAATTTTTAGAATTTAGAATCAAGAATTGAGACGAATAGAAATTTAGAAATTTTTTTAGAAAAAGGCTTTTGACTAAATTTCCATCGAATTCTCAATGAACATGAAAATTTCATACGTTTTGCTTTTTCGTTTGTTTTTCGTCACACAGGACAGAAATACTTTTCACAGATTTGACAAATTCAACGCGAAATACAATCCGATCGGGGAAAGTCGACTCCGCGAGGTTTTTCTCAAAACCGATAATTATCTCGAGGGGAAATATTTCGCTCGCATAATTAAGGAGGTCGCGAGCGATCTCGAGGAATCGAAATATCAAAATGCTGAATTGAGGCTCTCGATTTACGGGAAAAATCCTGAAGAATGGGACAAACTAGCTCGATGGGCCATTTCCAGCGATGTCTCCTCTGACAACGTTCGTTGGCTCATTCAGATTCCGCGATTGTAGTGAGTGATTTATTTTTTTAAACATTTTTCGATTTTTTTTTAAATTTATTTTTCATTCTGACAATTAACGAGAAAACTTGTTTTTTGTTTTGTTATCCAATGAACAGCGATATATTCAAATTGAACAAATTGATGACGAATTTCCAAGAGATTTTGAACAACATATTTCTGCCACTTTTCGAGGCTACCAACGATCCAAACAGTCATCCGGAACTTCACAAATTTCTCCAATACGTGAGTATGAAAAAATAATTACACTGGAGTTCGCAACGTTGAGGTCTAACGAAAAATACGTTTTTCTATTAATTGTTTGGAAAATTTCAAGAATCGTGACAATTTTTTTAACGATTTTGGGTTTCGATCCAAAAAAAAATCGTTTTATCGTGCTTACGAAATATTTCATAAGAATCTTGAGATTTGCTCGAGGAAAAAGGGAATTTCGTTGCGATCCAACGATTCAAACTTCAACGTTGTTTATCTTGTTGACACTGAAGTTTGCAACGTTGAGCTCCAACAAGAAATACGTTTTTCTATCAATTGTTTGGAAAAATTCAAGAATCGTGACAATTTTTTTAACGATTTTGGGTTTTGATCACGAAACAATATCGTTTTATTGTGCTCGCCAAATATTTAATAAGAATCTCGAAATTTCGAATTTCGTTGCAATCAAAATCGTAAAAAAAATAGGATTAAAAAAATTTACTCAAATTTGCTCGACGAAATGATGGAAATTTAATTAATAATTTCAATCGACTGCACAACGTTTGTTAAGACGAATAGCAAACTTTAACAAAAGACTGTGAATCGCTCTGCAACAGACTTCTCATGCAAAACCGCTGTGGCGAAAAAGCCTCCGGGAGGTCAAATGGTCAATCGAATTTTTGGGTGCCTTCCAATTTTTCCAATAATTTCGAAAATATTCGTTTTGGAGTAAAAAATTCCGAAACTTTTGCCGATTGGTAAAAAATCGTGAAATAATGAATATGACAGGACTTGAGCGTTGCATTAACTTTTATAATATGATTTTTCATTGCTCAATAAATCAGGTGATTGGTTTCGATTCCGTCGACGATGAGAGCAAACCGGAAAATCCCCTGTTCGACAAAGATGTTTGTCCACCCGAGGACTGGAACGATGTCGAAAACCCTCCGTATGGATATTATCAGTACTACACGTACGCGAATATGACAGTGCTGAATCATTTCCGAGCGTACGTATTGTTTTTTTTTTACAGCAAATTTATATTTTTTTAGAATTTTATCCTCGATCCATAAATTCATGAGTCACAATTAGATTTTTCGATATCTAGCGAATTACTTATGATTGGAAAATATTACGAACGATTGTGCGATTGGAATTTTGACCCTAAATGCTCACGTAGGGTTTATTTTACTCCAGTCGCTTTGGACCGACGATACGTAATTGAAATTTTGAGAAAATGGGACTTGTGACACAGTCTTTCGGTAGATTGAACCTTCTAGTAGGGAGCCTCGTCGTTATTATTTGAAAGAGCTCGTTAGTTCAGTTTTGGAAGTTGTAGGAAGCGGACGGTGTAAAACCGGGGTTACACTTTTTGGAACTGTCGCTAATTTACCAGTCCCACCTGAAAGCATGCTACTTCAGACTTATGGAACGATTTTTTCTTTCTTAATTGAAAATTACAATTTCTGCATCATTTTTCGCAGAATTTTTTTTTCGACATTTTTTTAATATTAAAAATGGCACGAATTAAATACAATCATCATGGTCGTTAGTCAAGGGTTGAAAATACTTTGCGGTATTTTTATTTTATTTTTTTAACGATATTTCAACTATTTATCGTTTTCCAAAGTATATTTTTTGCAACGGTCGCTAATTTAACCAGTCCCATCTGAAAGCATGCTATTTCAGACTTATGAAACGATTTTTCTTTGTTTTAATCAAAATTACATTTTCTGCATCATTTTTTTGTAAAAAAAAGTCATTTTTGCAGAATTTTTTTTTCCGACATTTTTTTTAATATTAAAAATTGCACGAATTAAATACAATCATCGGGGTCGTTACTCAAGGCTTGAAAATACATTGTAGTATTTTTATTAATTAGAATTTTTAAATATCTTTGCAGAGAACAAGGCATGAACACGTTCGTTCTGAGACCCCATTGCGGTGAAGCTGGTCCCATTCAACATCTCGTCTGTGGTTTCATGATGGCGGAGAACATATCTCACGGTCTTTTATTGAGGAAAGTTCCTGTCCTTCAATATTTGTACTATCTCGCCCAGATCGGTATTGCGATGTCTCCGCTGAGTAACAATTCTTTGTTTCTCAATTACCATCGCAATCCATTACCGGAATATTTAGCTCGTGGGCTCTGCGTCAGTTTGTCAACGGACGACCCTCTTCAATTTCATTTCACAAAGGTAACAAAAGAGCGATATGTCACCGTTGAAAAAAATAAAATAAAAAACAAAAAAAAATCCACTCTGTCGAGCCAAGAGCCATGGGTGACCATGTTTTCGTCATTGCAGGAACCTCTCATGGAAGAATACAGCATCGCCGCTCAAGTTTGGAAACTCAGCTCTTGCGACATGTGCGAATTAGCGAGAAACTCCGTTATTATGAGCGGATTCCCTCACAAGGTACGATTGATTTTTGAAAAATTGTCATTAAAAATGAACTACGGAATATTTCGACTTGAAAATTGTTGTAGAATATATTGAAGTCTTGTTTCGAAAGATTCTCTACTTTGAATAGCCAAAAATTAAATTTGAGTACACTACAAAAATGCTAAAACCAACAGAAGTGGAAAAATCACTATTTTCCTTCAGGCCTGGAGTAGATTCGTACCCCGGTGACAAAAATTGTTATAAAAAATGAACTACCGATTATTTCGACTTGAAAATTGTTGTAGAATATATTGAAGTCTTGTTTCGAAAGATTCTTCACTTTAAATAGCCGAAAATTAAATTTGAGTACATTAAAAAAGTGCTAAAACCAACAAAAGTGGAAAAATCACTATTTTCCTTCAGGCCTGGAGTAGATTCGTACCCCGGTGACAAAAATTGTTATAAAAAATGAACTACTGATTATTTCGACTTGAAAATTGTTGTAGAATATATTTGAGTCTTGTTTCGAAAGATTCTTCCCTTTAAATAGCCAAAAATTAAATTTGAGTACACTAAAAAAATGCTAAAACCAACAGAAGTGGAAAAATCACTATTTTCCTTTAGGCCTGGAGTAGATTCGTACCCCGGTGACGAAAATTGTTATAAAAAATGAACTACCGATTATTACGACTTGAAAATTGTTGTAGAATATATTGAAGTCTTGTTTCGAAAGATTCTCTACTTTGAATAGCCAAAAATTAAATTTGAGCACACTAAAAAAATGCTAAAACCAACAATAGTGGAAAAATCACTATTCTGGGTGAGTGAGGGTTACTGGAAAAGATTTCCAGCCGTTTTTGGTGTACATTTTGAAAAAAAAATTATAAAATTCATTTTACCAGTTTTTTGAACCGACAGTTGATGATTTTTTCGCGCCAGCGAATTCAGTAAATACTCAAATGACATTTTTGTGAATGTGAGTAATTTGTCTGAAGCGTCGTTTTCTTTTTCTCTTTTTCCCAGAGCAAACAATATTGGCTGGGACCGAACTACACGAAGGAAGGTGTGGCGGGCAACGACATAACGAGAACGAACGTTCCTGACATTCGAGTGTCTTATCGTTACGAGACCCTAGTCGACGAGCTTTCCAATATTTTCAAGGTCGTTGATAAGCCAGGCGAGTCCTTTTAGCCCGGGTCTTTGAGATGCTGCGAAATTTTCTCTGACCCTCGAGTATCTTCCATTTTTTCGAACTCTCTGTTAGCTTCTGATCGTCTATTCGATTTTTGATTCTCGACGCTTATCAGTTTGGACATTTTTTCAATAATTCTCGTAGTCGAAAGAATCGTTGCTATTTTTTTTTCTTCCCTCTTCTCGCATTTTCTCAGAAGATCCATCCTTTTCTCTGCTACAGTGAAATTCCTCCTGCACCAATTTCCAACGAGGAATAAAAATTGTTGGTCAATAAGAATTTGACCAAAAAATTTCTGCAGAGAATAAAAATGAATAATTTCTCAAAATCTTTGACAATTTCTTCGAAAATATTTCTCTTGCCAATGAAATTTCACGATTTTCTCACTCAATATCTTTTCCAAATTCCCGAAGGACGAAAGTTGCAATGTTTTTTCGCGATATTTCGATTCCCCAAAACTTTGCACGACTAGGAGTATTTCCAAAAAACTCAAATCAACGATTTTTCTCGTGCTTGAAAATTACAAAACCAAAAATCGTCAAAAATTAAAAAAAAAAAAAACAAAATCATTGAAAATTGAATTTTCGGAAATCCAAGAGATTTACACGCAGCGATCCTTGTGGTAATGAATTTCTAGATTTCATGAAAAAGCAGTTGTCGTTAAAAAACAAAATTATGTAACGAAAACGTAGTTTTTATTCCAACGAGAGCGAATTCGAGGTCTCGCCCGTTTTTTTTAGGAGAACGAAATTAAAAAATGATGCACTTATTTGTACAAATATGTATGACAAATAGCGAATGTAAGTGAACAAGAAAAAAGAGTCTGCAATTGATTCGCATCGCGACGAATCGTGAGCTTAAATTAATTAAGACTAATTAATCAATTAATCAATCAATTAATTAATGAATTAATTAATTATTAATATTAATTAATCAATCAATTAATTAATTGATTAATCAATTAATTAATTGATTAATTAATTAATTAATTAATTAATTAAGATTAATCGTGCCGATTGTACTCCGTTTTTATGGCACTATTTTTTTCTTCGTTCCTTTTTATTATTTTTACTAGAAAATGTAACATTTTTCCGTGTGGACTTTGTCACTTATTTTGTTATATTTTTGTACATTTATATACCGAGCGCAAAATTCATTTTGCGATTAATCGCAGCGACTTGGTCGCTCGTGACGTTACAACTTGAGATAAAATATATATATTTTTTCTTCATTTCCCAAACTTGGCGCGATCATTTTTTTCAACATTCGTAGCCTCAACGATTTTCATTAAAAAATTCCACGTCGCTCGCCCGTATTTCTGCATTTTTTCATTTTGTTTTCGAATTTGAATTTTGGACCAACTGTCGACACAGTCACTTTATGAATTTCGATACTTTTGCCATAATTTTCATGATTCGACCATTTTTCTGTCTCGATCCTTCGAGGCTCATTTTTTTTCTTTTTATTAATATTTTTGGCTCCTGACAATAAATTTAATCCTGCAGAGTCGAGGGTCGTCTTCGCTATTGTCAATCGCGAATCTCAAGTTTATTCTGACACAGGAACGATGGAAAGTTTATGGTAAAACATGAAAAAAATGTGATCGAGCGTAGATTTTCGAGTTTGTGTATATATTTATTCATTATCTCGCGACGATAGGAACAAAGATATGTATTTCTTGTACAAATTCAACGTATATTATAAAAACATTACCTAACATTATATTAGCATAGCGAAAATGAAAAAAAAAAAACAAAAATAACAAAGAAACAAACAAAAATATACATAAAATACATAAATGCGAATAATGTTTAGAATTTTTTGGTATTCTAGAAAATAAGAAAAAGAAAAGTCATTTTTTATGGATATTTGCAAGAAAATATTGGGAAAGGAGAAAATTTGAATCTTTCTCTTTTGTTGGGACTGCCTTGTTACTTTTTCTGGGATTTGCTTCAGTTTATTTTTTTTTTCACGTGAAAAAGATCGATAACGAATGGCTTTTTGTTTCTGCTGTTGAAAAAAAAAACAAAAATATACATAAAATACACACACGAATAATGTTTGAGCTTTGAATTTTTTGGTATTCTAAAAAATAAGAAAAAGAAAAGCCATTTTTTATGGATATTTACAAGAAAATATTGGGAAAGCAGAAAATTTGAATCTTCTTCTTTTGTTGGGACTGTCTTGTTGCTTTTTCTGGGATTTGATTTAGTTTTTTGTTTTTGCCACGTGAAAATAATCGAAATCCAGTTTTTCAAAACGATCTTCTTGGGCTCTTGGGAACTTTCTGTCTTGCTGCTTTTTCTGGGATTTGATTTTTTTTTTCCCACGTGAAAATAATTGATAATGAATGGCTTTTTGTTTCTGCTGTTCATGAAGTCTCTGTCACAGTCTCTGTCGACAGTTCACGCTGTTAAGGGAGCTTCTTGATGTGAAATTTGGAAAATCTCGACTTCGAGAAGCCACTTGACGAAATCCTGTTTTTTATGATGATTTTCTTGGGTTCTTGGGAACTTTCTGTCTTGCTGCTTTTTCTGGGATTTGATTTATTTTTTTTTCCACGTGAAAAAAATCGATAATGAATGGCTTTTTGTTTTTGCTGTTCATGAAGTCTCTGTCACAGTCTCTGCCCACAGTTCACGCTGTTAAGGGAGATTCTTGATGTGAAATTTGGAAAATCTCGACTTCGAGAAGCCACTTGACGAAATCCTGTTTTTTAAAATGATTTTTTTTGCGTTACAACGATCTAGCGATTACGTAATTCGCAGTAATGATCAACGTTGTTAAGATCGAGTTGGCGGTTGCGGAGATTTTGCCTGCCGAGACTCCGCTCGCTGCGCTTTGCCTTTGTAATTCAGAATCGTGCGTCGGGTCGACGTGTGCTTGTAAATTTTCGTGAGTTTGCTTTCCAACGTTATTGTTGTTTTCATTCTTCATTTCTACGAGGATTCGTTTGGCAAGGACCTTGTCACCAGTCTCTTCCATCGACCTGGATTGGAACTCAGTCGTCTCTTGAGTCGACAGCTCGTCGCTTTCTTTCTCGTCGATTGCTTCTCCTTCTTCTGTTGGTTTTGCTTCTTTTGGTTTTTCGTTCGATTCTATTTTTTCTTGAAATGATTTTTCCATTCTTACTTCTAGTTTTTCTCGTTCTCGTTCATCGATCTGAGGCTCTTCCCCTGATCCCTCGTGCTCTGCTCGTTTGTGCAGATTTGCTTCTTCGACTCTTTCGGGCTTTATTATTTCTTCTCGTTCGTTTTCTTCTTCTTTTTCGACTTTTTCAGGTTTTGTTATTTCTTTTCGATGATTTTCTACTTTTTTGAGGTTCATTATTTCCTCTCGTTCGTTTTCTTCTTCTGCTTCGATTTTTTCGGGTTTTATCATTTCTTCTTGATGGTTTTCGACTTTTTTGAGGTTTATCATTTCTTCTCGTTCGTTTTCTTCTTCTTCTTCAATTTTTTCGGGTTTTATCATTTCTTCTTGATGGTTTTCGACTTTTTTGAGGTTTATTATTTCTTCTCGTTCGTTTTCTTCTTCTTCTTCAATTTTTTCGGGTTTTATTATTTCTTCTCGATGATTTTCGACTTTTTTGAGGTTTATTATTTCTTCTGGTTCTTCTAGTTTGTGTGTTTGATGCTGTTCGTTTTCTTTGAGCTGTTTGCCTTCCATTGCGCCTGCTACGAAAGCTGTTTCTTTTTCGTCATCACTGAAATGGATTTCCGGCTTATCGGAGCTCTCGATGTGTTCGGATCTCAGAACGATTCCAACATTTGGTGAAACAGGAATGAGATTTCGAGAAGCAACTTTCCTGAAAGATTGGTGAGACAGTTTTTTTTGGTTGTTACATTTATTTGTAGAAAATAAATTTTTATCGATAATGGTCAGCAAATTATTCTTACGTTGATATTTCATCTTTTCCGGAAGTGATGACCACGTCGAGGTAAATGTTTAAATCTGGATACAGCTCGGTCATATTTACTATTTGCTCCCTATTTGCCAAATTTATTACGAGCACGAAGACTGGATGATTGGTCAAGGTTCTAGAAATATTAAAAAAAAAGAGAGAAGGTTACGAGCTAAATTTTTGTTTTCAGTTTTTCTTACATACAAAATGGTTTGCGAGCCTAAGATCGCAATCTGTCTTTTTTATATAATAAACAAAATTTCGAAAAAAATTTACGACCGATCTTTTTGAAAAACTAAATAAAGCTTCTTCGATGTTGCACAAAAGTGTATGCAAAGTTTTAAGAGGCTTCACCATTTATAAATCGAAATATTTAATGTTGAAAATTGCAACTTTTAACACACGCTCTCACGAGAAACTCCTGAAAATTGTGATTTTTATAAATAAATATTTCGACTTCTACATGATGAATCCTGTTGAAAAATTAAATAAAGCTTCTTCGATGTTGCATAAAAGAGTATGCAAAGATTTGAGAGGCTTCACCATTTAGAAATTGAAATATTTAATGTAGAAAATTGCAACTTTTAACACACGTTCTTATGAGAAACTACTGAAAATTGAGATTTTTATAAATAAATATTTCAACATCTGCATGTTGAAACCTTCCAAAATTGGGCAAGCAATTAGATGTCACTTTTCTCTTTGTGTGATGCAAATTTGAAGGAATTCTATGGATAGAGAATTTAGCATACAACGTTCTTTAGGTAAATTGAAGCAAAAATATAAAAATTGTTATTCGAATTACCTTCGCAATACGAAAATAGTGTCATTGTTGATATCTTCGATTTCCCAGTCACCGTAACGAAAAACAGGACTTTTTCTTAGTGCGGCAAGTTTTTTATAAACGTTCAAATGACTGCGAGGATTGTCGAGTTGTTTGGCGACGTTAACGTTGTCGTAATTGTCATTGACTGGCAGTTGCACATTTGTTGCATTTGAGAAACCAGCTGATGGAGAATTGTCCCATTGCATGGATGTGATGGGCGAATTATATTCGAAATAGTCAGTCACATTGAAACCAGGTGCAGAGTCGTCCAATGGAATTGGAGTATCCGAGAGGCCGATCTCATCCCCATAAAACGTGTGTGCTTGACCAGGCAATAGCATACTCAACATGAGGAGAGCATCGAGTCTGTCAGGACCAACTCTTGTTGTTATTCTCATGCTATTGCTGTTCGAGAGCTGTAAAATAAAATGATTCGACAAATTCATAGATTTTCATGGATTTCATGTCAATGCGAATTGTCATAAATAATTATTACGTAAAATCAACAGAAAATCATTAAATGAGATTTTTTGCTTCCTCATAAAGGAAGCTGTGCGATAATGAATTTTTTTTTTTTTCACAGTTTTCAATGTCAATGAGCTCGAAATTTCCCAAAACATCGAAAAATCATATTTAGAAAAAATGTCCCGATGTGCGTGTGTGTTTGGAACTGTAAAATTCAAACGTTTATAACTCGAGAACGGTTTGAGCTACAGGGCTCTCGTTTTGCACAGATGTTAATCTGTACAAGCTCTTCATTCTCTGAGAATTTTGTTGGAATTGCTAGAAAAATACGAAATCTACGTCATTTTGAAATTTTCAAAAAAAAGGTTTCGACGCTCTAACTTCCGCAAATTTAAAGATTTATTGCTCATTTTTTTTATCAATAGAGCATCATGATAGGAAGGTTGGAACGGATAGGAACGATTTAAATTTTGGGATTTTTCGAATTTACGAAAATCTGAGTTTTTTGAAAAATCGTCCAACCGCTCTAATTTCTGCAAATTTTGTAAGATATTGTGTAAAAGTCTGTATTTCCTCTTCACTTTCTAGAAAAGTTGTCAAAATTTTATAATTTAAATGAAAAATTAAAAAAGAGCTGCAAATTGCTTCATCAAGATGCTTAAGATGCACGATCCCCAAAGCTTCTTCTATGAGGAAGCCGAAATATAAAATATATGGTTCCTCATAGAGAAAGATTTGAGCATCGTGTTTTTCGTCGTCATATTCTTCGAGGATCGGTTTTTCAAATATTGTTCTCAATTTCTTGTTTTACCATCCAATTCGTAGTTTCGTTCATCGGAATCCGATCGAGCCATTTTTCGATATCTCTGCCCAATTCGCTCGCACTCGAGCCAGCAACGGCGTTACTTTTGATAAAACAATAATTCGATGGTACAACGGCAGACGTTGTACCATTGTTCCCATCCTCGTAGTACGATAACAAATGCTCATCAGTATCGTACGATCCAGTCATCAAACATCTGCAAGTATAAAAAAGATTTTCTTACATTAACGAGTAATGAATAATTATGGCAAAAATGTATCGTAAAATATAAAAAAACGCCAGACTCAAAAACACGAATTTTGTTTGCCATTCCGAATTATTTCGTTCTCATTTTTTTGTTATTCGAAGAACGATCGAAAATTTCAAGATTTTCGAGTAAATTTTTTCCCAATACTTCGCACAGCATCCTCAAAAAATTCCCATCGCGTGTGCAGTCCCAAAAATTCATTTAATCGTTACGTTACGTACTTGGAATCAGAATCGTTGGTTTTTGGCCACTGCTTGACGAACGTACGAATTCTCGACAAAAATTCAACATTTTTTGATTCAGCCAGAACGTGCTTTCCGCTGGAGGCTGGTGAATGGTTGCTTGATTGAAAATCTTCGAAGAAATGAGGGACTCCACTGATTCGAAAACCATCGACGCCTTTTTTTAACCAGAAGCTAAAAATTTCCTACAAACACAATTTTAAAACATGAGTCAAAATTGCATTTTTCTTTGGGAAATCGATGCAAAGCATTTGAGAATATTCTTTACCATCATATCGCGTTGCACGTTAGGATTCTCGAGATTTAAATCGGGCTCGGACTCACTGAACTTGTGATAGTACCACTGCCCTCGATCCTCGTTGTACGTCCATCGAGAGCTGGTGATTTCATGGTTGCTATGATTTGTCTTGAAACAAAAAAATGCCCATGAACTTTATCGTTGCTGCAAAAATGCCCAATTAATCGTTTCTGTCTCGTTTGCTTTTGACTCCTTCTCATGGTTGATACACAAATTTTTCGAAAAATCCTTCTCGACAAAATGTCATTGGAATGATAAATAAAACGTCTTTGCGTTTTTTTCTTCATTTTTATGATTTCCATACGATTTCATTAATAAATTTTGAATCGTTTCTGTCTCGATTGCTTTTGAATGCTTCTCATGGTCGATAAACAAGTTTTCGAAAAATCCTTCTCGAAAAAATGTTGGAATGATAAATAAAACGTCTTTTCGTTGTTTTCTTCATTTTTATGATTTCCACACGATTTCATTAATGAATTTTTAATCTTTTTTATTTCGATTGCTTTTGAATGCTTCTCGTGGTTGATAAATAAATTTTTCGAAAAATCCTTCTCGAAAAAATGTTGGAATGATAAATAAAACGTCTTTTCGTTGTTTTCTTCATTTTTCTGATTTCCATACGATTTCATTAACGAATTATAATTTTTTATGAAAAAATAAAGTGTTACTGTGTTCACTGGATTAGTGGGTGGAGCCAGAATGCCTTCGGGAGTAATGGTGCCATTTGCCCAGATGTAATAATCCTTAAAGGGTTCCATCTTTTTCGTGGATGCGACAAACCATTTGTGTTTGTCACTCGTGTGGTTCGGTTCGACGTCCAAAATGATTTTCATGTCTATAATGAGCACGAGACCGAAGAAAGAATCGTTTTAATCGAAATGCTCATTCGTCGATGTACCAGATTTTCATGAAATTTGCTGACAGAGCGCTTAATTACCACGGGCGTGTGTTTCTTCGACGAGCTCCTCGAAATCGCTGAGATCGCCGAAAGCTTCGTTCACGTTTTCATAATCAGAAACATCGAAGCTAGACCCGACGAGTGGTGACGAAAAAATAGGGTTGAGACAGATTGTCTCGATCCCTAAATCGTCGAGATAATTCAGACGATTTGTTATTCCTGGAAAATTGGCAATTTTTTTAAATTATGACAATTATTATTTCTCTTGGTCGATCGTAATTTTTTCATTAACATTCAGGTGCCCGACGATTTTTGAATTTTTGCGAAAATCGTACGAACCTCGAAAATCGCCGATTCCGTCTCCATCGCTGTCTTGAAAAGTTGGAGTCCATATTTCATAGACCAGCGTAGTTTGCCACCAATTCTTGTGAACGAGATCTCCGAGAACGAAGCATTGGTTCGATTCGAGAATCAACAGACTGACGATACTGAGCGTGATCTTTCCGGCGAGCCACGACATTTTACGATTTCTAAAACAATCCTTTCAGTATTTTGTAATCTCAACGGCAAACAATAAAAATTGGGAAAACGGTTAAAACACTCAGCAAATCGTTAATCGATGAATCACACAATATTTGGTTCCTTTCACTAACACAGATTTTTGTATAAATCGTTTTTTTTTTAGATTTCTACCTCAGTGACAAAAATTGTTATAAAAAATGAACTACTGAATATTTCGACTTGAAAATTGTTGCAGAAAATATTGAAAGCTTTTTTCAAAACATTGTTCACTTCATACAGCCAAAAATTAAATTTAAGAACACGAAAAAAAATGCTAAAACCGAAAAAAGTGGAAAAATGACTATTTTCCTTCTTGGGGTACTTTGTATGCCAAGGTGGAAAGTAAGGGCTAGCCAAGGGTAAGGTAGTTCCATAAAAAAAGGAGCAAAAACCTCTGTTGTGACGTTAAGAAGCGAAGAAAATACCGTAGCACAGTGCAAAGATCGATCGCCAACTGAGCGACTGATTTTAAGGTCCAACCGCAATGCCCCCCTTGACTGAAAAGAGTCTCGTAAATAAAGTGGATGTACACATTTTCGTACGATGTCAGCAAAGATTTCGAAACTTGTCTCCTAGACCCAAAGACTGTTTATGATATTTGTTTGACGTTTCATAATGAAGCATTTGCGAAATTAGTATTAACGAAAAAAAGAAAAAACATTGCCACACATCGAACGATGCACGAACGAAAAAATCGTGAAATTAAACAAAAATTGTTCGAAATAATAAACGAATAACGAACTGACCTTTGTTTTGATACTTTTCTCTGTTTTTCCATACGCTTGCTGAATTCTTTCCACCGCGCAGTCAATAAATCGACTTTTGGTTCCCGCTCCGAAACGTTTTTGCTGCAGCAACGATCGTGGCTAATTGATTTATTCAAAAATAATAAAGTAATCGAATCTTGTCGCTCTCGTTGGCACGATGGGTGCCAACATTTCGGGGCGCGATAACGTCACGTCTCTTCGACGTGACTATCGACGTCTCGCACAATTTGAAAACTTGGCGATAACTTCGTCAAGATTCTGCAAAGTTTCGCTGAGCCACGTCCCCCCAGTACGCGTCACACACTTTACTGGCAAAAATTGAAATTCAAACGTACGTAGATTTATTCGATGCTTCAAATTTTCTTGGCTTCGTGGTCCAATCATTCAAGAACCGAAAGAGCAATATCATCGAAAGTGCTACTGCTACGAAAAATAAAAAAACATGCCGATACAGCAGATTTCGAGTCAATACAGAGAATTGTGCAGACTGTAGTTACCAATTTTTTATAGTACTAGCGTGCATCACGCGCGCTAACGGAATAACTCGGCACCACGGGGTTAAAAGTTTTTATGCATTTTACGATTTTTCAACTATTTATTGCCTTCCAAAGCGAGTGCATGGGGTTGATAAAACCCGCAATGACTATTACGTCACAATCTGGAGGTGTGACAATTAACGGTTAACTGGTCTTGAGTAAGTCAAACTTTATGACAAATGAATATTATCGAATTTTAATGAATATCTTTCGAAACGAACCCCCACGAATGATTTAATTGCTGCTACATGAAAACTTGGAGATGAAGGCCAACGATGAAGATTCCGAACGTGTTGCAAACGATTAACGCGGACGTGTCAAAAAAATTGTAATGATTAGAATTCCCACGACGTTAATTAGCATGAAAAGTTGCATTAATGTTTTCAAAAGATTCGAACAGTTGAAATGTGATAATTTTGACAAACAGTGACAAGGAAATAATGTCGAGTGTCGAAAGCACACGAAATGGCACGTTTCTCGATTATACATTTATTAAAAATATCTCATTCCTCAATCGGATATCGTGAAAGAAGAAAATGAGGTCAGTCGCAATTAGAGTCATCGTCAAAATGGAAATATCGATTATCGAGAATCGTTTTATTAAACAGTGATGGTTTTTTTTATTATCCAGATTCACGTGTGTCTCGAATGAAGGGCAATCTTTGGAATTCTAATGCGGATGAATCGTTCCTTCTGCAAATATTCATCGAAAAAAAACTTTTTTCTAATTTTCATTTCAACCGGTTCCCTGCGCCGAAATATTGAAGATAGAGGAATGTCGCCGGGGACGTTTTTGTCAAAAATTTCATTGGCTACAATTTTTGTTCCATAAACTTTTTCTCTATCTGTAACGGTTCCTTCAGAATTTGCGACGAAAGCCCGCCGAGGGACAATCAATGACTCTGCAGAGTGGATTTCAGTGCGGAACTCGAATTTGCATTTTGGATCATTGGCTGAGGGACATTCTGTATTCTAAAAAGTAGGTTTGTGTATATAGTTGATATGAGTAGAGAAAGAAACATCACCGCTACTAAATTGCTATTTCATAGACCCCAGGGGTCTCCAGTCATTCGTTCCACAAAAGCAATTACGAAAACATTATTCGTCCCACAACAGGCTGCTGCAGTTTTCTGCGACTGTATACCTTTGTATGTTGCTAGATCGCGTCACCTACAGCTGCCAAATATATTACGTTTTTATTCCGGTGTTTTTGCAATTTTCCTTCGACCCACTTTAATCAATCTTTTTTTTTTCGCGATGCGAATATAAATTGAACGTTTTCCGTGCGGGCTTTGTGCAGTTTGGATCGTTTGTGGACGAAACTGAAAATTATAAAACAAAAAGCTTACGGTATCGCGACTGTGCAATTTTTTTTCTACGATTTTTTGAGTCTATCGAATTCATTTTTCATTTTGCTCCCTCCTATCTGACGGTGAACATTTTTTTTTACAGTTTTCAATGTCAATGAGCTCGAAATTTCCCAAAACACCGAAAAATCATATTTAGAAAAAATGTCCCGATGTGTGTGTGTGTGTTTGGAACTGTAAAATTCAAACGTTCATAACTCGAGAATGGTTCGAGCTACAGGGCTCCCGTTTTGCACAGATGTGAATCTATACAAGCTCTTTATTCTCTGAGAATTTTGTTGGAATTGCTAGAAAAATACGAAATCTACGTCATTTTGAAATTTTCAAAAAAAAACGTGTCGACGCTCTAACTTCCGTAAATTTAAAGATTTATTACTAATTTTTTTTTCATAAACAGAGTATCATAATAGGAAGGTTGATATTGAATTTGGGAAATATCGGTCGAACTTTTTAAATTTTACGATTTTTCGAATTTACGAATATCTGAGTTTTTTGAAAAATCGTCCAACAGCTCTAATTTCTGCAAATTTTCTAAGAAACTGTGTACAAGCTCGTACTTTCTAGAAAACTTGTCAAAATCATACAATTCAAATGCAAACACAAAAAACGCTGCAAATTTCATAGATTTTCTTTTTACGACATTAAAAAGGACAGGGCCATAAAAAAAATCGTGTTTTATACCTGGACTCATGCACTATTCGATAAAGCTAGGAAGAACATTTGAATAAATATATCTCTCGTGTAAACAACATTCAATGTATGTATATTTTGCACTTTCGATTCAATTACAATTAATTGATTCTTGTTTTTTCATCTTGTATCATATTTTTTTTTATTTGTATTTTTTAGTCGGTCATATATCGCGTTTTCTCCACTAGATCGATTAGCGATTTTCCAACAGCAAATCCTGTTTCTTAACTCATCATTATTTTAAATAATGTATATGATTCTACGATTATTCGAGCCTCGCTGATCCATCTTACGTTTGGAAATAGCGAGGCGAATAATCATCAACATTTTTCCCAAGAATTTGTAGGCGCGAGGACCTTTCACCTCTCCGAATTCTTGGCTCCATTTTCAGACATTAACAATCAACACCTTTTGTTTTTCATAATCCCTTTCTTTTTGCAGAAAATTCTTAATCGTCCGAGCATCGAATATTCACGAGCTGTGTCCTCGTATTTATCTCTTGGCATTTTTGTAATTCCTCTCGTGCAATAAATTCTCTCTTTTTCGTCAGACCGAATTAATTTCGCGTGCAAATAGCGAGTATAGGGATAAATGTGTGCTCCTGCGATAATAAATATTGAGTGTAGGCTCGTATATTGCGATCTTCCAATAAAACGCTTGATAATTTTCCTCCATACTGCGTTTCAAAGCTCCATCGAAATGTTTCATATATTTTTTTTTCTATTTTTCAATATCAGTTGTATACGAGAACCAAGATGGTGACAAAACTTTTCTCATTTATCTATATGCCTACTATATATATATGTAACATATACGCGCGATCGAGTTGCTGGTGAGGATCGCGAGACTACGCTCGTATGTGCTCCTCGCGATTAACCTTTTTCTTCGTTATTCTCCATTTACCAACTTTTCCGTAACAAACTTTTTCACATTTTCTCAATAGCTCGAGAAAAGATCGAGGAGAGATAAGCGTATTTTTCCAAATAGATTTAGGGTTTTTTTTCTCACATTATTTTCTTTTATTTAGTTTTTTTTTTTTATTTATCCAATATCTCAGGAAAAAGTTTTCATCTCACGAGCACGATATAGTACACTCTTGGAACTGTCGTTCCTCCAAGTATAGCATCGACTTGAATTCGATCACCATAGCAGAAGACGTGTTTGTTGAAACGAGAAGAAAACGAAAATGGAAATAAAAATCTCTAACGATCAAATATATCGATTACTCAAAGTTTACAAATTTTATTCGTTGTTGACATGTTCACTGCATCCGTTGCACACCAAACGACAATTCGTTTATTCGTGCCAATCATTTTTTTCGTACTTTTTCAACTGTCAAATTGTTCGTAGCTTTTGTTTCGACTCTAGAAGCATTTCTAAAGACTACATGCGCTTACGCAGCGAGAAAAAGAGAGGAAAGAGATCGATCGGGTGCCATGGCGATTGTTACAACTTAATTGAGCTGTGAGAGTGAAGAAACGTGTTAATTCACGAGGAAACGTCATAGAAACTGAGGAACGTACATGAAAGTCGTTTTTCTTAAATTCAAGTTAAAGACTCGATCTTCGAAGCACTAACCTTCAAATAAGACATGCATTGTTTATACGACGTTGAAGTTCGTATCGTTGAAATGCAACGAAAACTCATTTTTTTTTGAGCAGAACGCAAAATTTCATACAGTATTTGTCAAGAACAGTGCAAAACCAAATCGACTGGAAAAAAAATTGTAAAAAGTGCATTTAGGACGTTGTATGGCGACGGTCGAGTCTAGAATATTTTTATTCAGTTTTTCTTACATAGAAAACGGTTTGCGAGCCCAAGTTTACTACAAAAAGTTGTTACATATTGACCAAAGAACAACATACTCCAAATCCAAGATTGTCCGAGGTAATTTGTATTTTTTATGTAATAAACAAAATTGCGGAAATATTTTACGACTGATTTTTTTGAAAAACTGAATAAAGATTCTTCGATGTTACTTAAAAGTGTATGCAAAGTTCTAAGAGGCTTCACCATTCAGAAATCGTAATATTTAATGTTGAAAATTGCAATTTTTAACACACGCTCTCACGAGAAACTCCTAAAAATTGCGATTTTTATAAATAAATATCTCGACTTCTACATGGTGCATCCTGTTGTAAAACTAAATGTTGCATAAAAGTGTATGCAAAGTTTGAAGAGGCTTCACCATTTAGAAATCGAAATATTTAATGTTGGAAATTGCAATTTTTAACCCACGTTCTCACGAGAAATTGTGATTTTTATAAATAAATTTCTCGACTTCTACATGGTGAATCCTGTTGAAAAACTAAATAAAACTTCTTCGATGTTACATAAAAGTGTATGCAAAGTTTGAAGAGGCTTCACCATTGAGAAATCGTAATATTTAATGTTGAAAATTGCAACTTTTAGCACACGCTCTAACGAGAAACTCCTGAAAATTGTGATTTTTATAAATAAATATCTCGACTTCTACATGGTGGAGCCTCTTGAAATTACGTGAGCTATTAGGCATCACTATTCCCTTTGCGTAATGCAAATTTAAAGGAATTCTATCGATAGGAAATTTTGCATACAACGTCCTGAATGATAAAAATAGTGAATTAATTTTTTTCGTTGCATTCCAACGATGCAAACGTCAAAATCGTTATTGTTTTATCTTTTGAGGTTTTTCTTTCTCATTCCTTTCGTCATTATTCTTTTTGCAATGAAAAAATAAAGAGAAATACTTGCGTTTCTTATCCCGTATGTGCAACTACTCGTTCAAATGATCAACTGTATTTACAATCAAGGAATAGACACTATAATACGTATAACATGTATTACTATATTTTTCATTTGTTTGTTTGTTTGTTTGTTAACAATATTCTTGTTCTTAATTCTGTTCGGTTGGAATATAAATATAATTCGATGAATTGTAATCGGTGTATGGGCGGAGGTAGCGAAAGGAAGAAGGAACATATGTTTCACATTACGTTTCTATAATACGCAGCGTTTATGTTGTGTTCTCAACGTATACTCACTATACAATAAAATAACAATTAACGAGTTTTTTTTTTCAACGAGCTTGAAGCAACATTTGTACCGTTTTCATCTCAGCATAAAAATTCCTCGAGTCGTACAGGAGTGGAAGGTCAAAATTCAGATAGAAAGTTATCGTCATGTTCGTTGCATCGAGACTTTTTTTAAATCTCGTAACGAAATTCATTTTTCCGACTAATTATTGAAATTGAAAAATAAAAAAAAATTATTTTCGAAAAAAAAGGAGCAAAAATGTGCAGGACTCCATTTACGAATAATTGAACGATTGGATTTTAGAGGAAAGACAATTATCGAATTAAACTAAATTTTTTTTTTTAATTATTGGAAACTTTTTTTGGCAGAAAAAAAAATCAGGACGATCGCGGTACAGACGTTGAACAATATTCGAACAAATTGACTCGCATATTTACATATATATATATATATCTACTGGCGCAATTGTTTTGTTAAATTTTTTCGCTTACGGTACAAAACTCATACTTAATGTGCATCCTTGTCTCAATCCCTCTCTCCATTCTCGAATATTTTGCATATTCGTTTACGTTTATTTGGTTTGTTGGTTTTTTTTTTATTATTTTTTTTTTTTTAATTGTTGATTTTTTCTGGCGTTTCACGTCGCAGCTAAATATTCATGTCTTTCACGTTTCATTGCCAAATCCTCAATCGGGGTCTACTACTTTTCTTTACGTAACATTTATCGCAACTTTTGAAAACGCGTCTAAAAAACCACTCTGACTACTTTTTCATAATACATCGAGCGCCCCCCGCCAAAACGGCCGTTTCAGCAACTTTTTTTTTGATCCGCAGTTGCCTTCATTTTTTTCGAATCCATTCGTCCATCCACTTTTTCGATATGATTTTTTTTCTTCCATGGGCCAATTTCTACCAATTTTTTTTTTTTTTTTTTAATTTCCTATGGGAATTGAGATTTTTTTACCTCACGAGTTGAAAGAGATTGGTAATTGTGTTTTTATACATTTTATCGAACGAGAGCTAAGAATCATCGATATCGAGATGTTGGACGTTTTCAGTTATTTTCCAAAAAAATTATTAGCAAGTTGCGATCGACTGAATTTTTTCAAAAATCATCGTTGTGTCATTTATTTTTTCGAGATTTTCGAAAAAATTGATTTTGGTCAATTTTTTGGAAAGTGATATTCGTGGAAGGAAAAATTTGTCGAATTCTGCGGGAAATTCGAATTCGTCAGCTTTTTACGGTCCATCCAACCAACTCGTAATATTTGCAGCTAACGAAAAATAAGGAAGCTGCTGAAGTTGTTGATCTGGCGTGGAACGCTCCATACGCACGTATGTTTATATTTTTATCCCTTAAATTAGAAACTAGGAGAAGATGCGATACGCGCCTCCTCGCTCATCGTGTCACACGTTTTATTTTTATGCATTTAAATTTTTTTTTCTTTTTTTGTATTAATTGTTTATTTAGGTTAGTTTTTAATAGGGCGATTGCTGGATCATCGCTCGAGCTAATTCGCAACAATTAGCGATATTATTTATGACGCTGGGCGGCAATACCAATGACAGCTCTCGGCGTAATTTAAAAATAATTATTAATTATTAATAATAATTATTCATAATTATTAATATTTAATATTTATTCATTTTTTTCTTCGACTGTCAATTTTTCCGAAGAAAATAACTAACTACCAATACTTCGTCATGTTATCCAGGAGATTTCCTTTTTTTCCCTCTTTTTGTGACGGCCCTAAAAACATCTGCTACGATGTTTATATTTAGTTTATAAAGAGAAGAGATTTTCAAGAGTCGTTGAAATTTATTCAATATTTTCAATAATTGTATAACATTCGTATCTAGATTTTAGTGTATATTTTGCTTTTCTTATTTTCTTTTTGTTCCTCCAATGATGCATGTTGATTGAAACGTTCGTGAGAGAGAGAGAGTTTATTTACGAGAAATGAAAAAAGATCGCGACCAGCCCCACAAAACTTCTGTGATATACGTACGAGAGTACTTTTCAGACAGTTTGTTTATTTTTCATTTTATTTTATTTTCCATTATTTTCAAATTGGAACGCGACGAGTATTCTTCGTCCTGATGAACGATTTCGTTTCGCAATCAGGATCGACGATACACCGCGTGTGATATTCAATGCCAATCGCACTTTGATTTTGTGCGTGAAGCATTTAAGTCGAGCGAACAAAAAAAACAAATATTAAGGAAAAGAAAAAGAAAATTTCAGTCGAAGAAATTTTTTTACTGTTTAATAACTTTTTTTTAAACAAATTAACTAACTTTTTGAAAATTACGAGACTAGATGCAAGAAAATTTGAATGGAAAGATGCTTGGTCCAAATTGTACTGCTCACTCATCGTGGTTTTCGTAAGATTGGAAAAAATGTTCAGCACCTGTTTTTTGGTCATTTCGCGAATACTGGCCCATTTTTGGAAACTATGGTTTTTTTTTGTTTTTTTTTGTTTTTTTTTCTTCAAATATTTCGCGCATACGAAGAAGCCAAGAGGCAGAACAAAACTATACTATATGTGTAAAATATCACCCCGAGTAACTGATTTGTCGCGTAATGGAAGAAACAACGACGATTTTAAACAATTCGTCGATTTGGGAAAGGAAAATATCGAAGCTCGAACGAAATTTATTTCGCCTCTTTCAAATCCTTTTGTATTTTTGCTGTAAATATTTTAAAACGTTGTATATGCTGCTTTTGGCATCTAGATATGCATCTACCCTTATTGTGGATTATCGAATCATCGAAAATGCTTCTCAGTCGGCTCCGATCAAGGGTGAACGTTGTCTACACGAAAAAGTTGCTTCCTCGTTCACTTTGTTAAACGGGCACCAATTTTTTAAGTGGTTTTATTTTTGTTCGATTAAATATATACTTAATAGCAACATAATACATCAGACTTTCCGTTTCACGATGATCAACTCCACGTGGCATATGTCTCGCGAGAACAATCGACCTACAGGATATAAAGTTGGTCCGGTGTTAATGTTTTTGTATTAATTTTTTTTCTTTTTTTTTCATTTCACTAACAATTTTATTTTTTATTTTCACGAAAAAGAACGAAAGAATTTTCAGAACAGTCTACGCGAAGGAATCGACCTTTCTTCAAATTCTACGGATCGAAAAATTGAACGCGAGTATAGTTTTCAAAAATCGAGAGTAGAAACGAAAATCGAGAGTCGATTTTCGATAATCGAGAGGGGGCTGGTCAGACGTTACATTAGGGAAATTTATTTCCCTGGAAAAAGGGATAAGGGTGGATAAAACCCTGATAGTATTTTCAAGAAATCCTCGAGTCACATGTTTTTTTATTTTCTCCAGCAATTTCAGAAATTCCGCGTAAGATATGGAGCAACTTTGATTACGTTTATTTTTTCCTCGGGTGGGGGTTCCCATGAGTGTATGTTATTGATTGGCTTCGCGCGAAAAATGCGTTCTCAGCCAAGTGTTAGCCTAACGAAGGGGCAGAAAATCGACAATAATTACTTTATACGTTAATTACAAAATAATATAATTAATATTATTATAATAAGAATATCATTATAATATTTCAACATATTATAATAATAATATCAATATAAATTAATATATTAATTACTACATAATTAATTAGTATATAATTATAATAATTAATATTATTATAATAAGAATATCATTATAATATTTCAACATATTATAATTATAATTATTAATAATAATATCAATTTAAATTAATATATTAATATATACGTAATTAATTAATGTATAATTATAATAATTAATATTGTAAATTATAATAATTAATATTATTATAATAAGAATATCATTATAATATTTTAATATATTATAATTTATTATTTTTATATTTTTTTAACTTTTCTATAACTATAGATATATCGGTGTTTATGGAGATTAATAATTAATCCTATCAGGAAGCTTACGCGAGGCGAAATTTTTTCTGACCTTGCGATCGAAACTGTTGGCGTATATTAATTTTTGTTTTTTTTTTTTATTTAACGCCACATCTGCACTACCAATTTTATTGATTATATATTTGTTTTGATCGAAAGAACCTTTTGGGTGTAGAATCGTCGCATAGCTGGCGTTTAGAAACTTTCAACGCTAAATTATTTTCGTCTCGAGATGAATTATCCTGATTTTAATC
Organism: Hyposoter didymator; assembly: GCA_037952995.1. Classification (NCBI taxonomy): domain Eukaryota; kingdom Metazoa; phylum Arthropoda; class Insecta; order Hymenoptera; family Ichneumonidae; genus Hyposoter; species Hyposoter didymator. The sequence goes on along the minus strand of JBAJMU010000003.1, from coordinate 10,866,258 downwards.
GCAAACATTCCAAGGGCTCTTTCTCAGCCCGGAGGATCCTGATTCATCGATCTCTCTCTCTCTATACCCCTCGATTTTTCTAATTACCTGAGTAATTTGAGAAATAGGTCGTGTACCACTTCTATCGACCCTTTTGTCGTTCAGACCCCCTAGTCTCGTGTCGTTATCATCGAACAGCGAATGGGCGTGAGCTTTAACTCAAACGATCTAGCAATTTATCGAAAAGCACAGCGCTGCTGCTTGGGAAACTTCTTGTTGGTTTACCGAAACGATCGAATTTTCACAGTCCGAGAATCGTTGATATTACTCGTGCATAATGCATTGCTATTTTTTCACGATCTTTTTTTTTTCTTCCATTCATTTAATTTTTTCTTTTGGGTGGAAAAAAAAATTTCAAAAATCGCGCCACATATTTTTTTCGTCAAAATTACGACGATCGTATAATTTTTCTGCAAATCGGCGAAACTCAGTAGACAAAGTCTGAATTCTTTACATTATTGATTCTCGCACGTTGAAAAAGTTGTTTAGTGTGTTGAAAAAAAATTTTTAATTATTTTTCTTTCGAGATTCAGTTGCAAGGATTCTCGATGCGAATTTCGATTTAGACGATAGTTTCGATGATGAAAAGGGACTCGACACGTGGATGAAAATAGAACGGAGAGTTTCACGGACCCCGGTTGTTTCCGAGAGCTCCGACGAGAATTATATTTCAATTCCCAAATTTGGAAAACTTTTTTGTTTTTTCATAAAATAATGTTTTTTTTTTATTTCATATTTTTTTTTCAAACAAAAAGCTTGTTCGAATTATTGCGAAATGTCAAGTTGAATTTCGTAAGTTTTATATCTTTTCAATCATAAGTGGCATACGACATCGGGAAAGGAATGTGAAAATTTGGATTATTTTCGAAGAGACGTTTTTTTTTTGATGATCCATCGAAACTTCGGAAACTTGGGTTACTTTCGTGATCTCATTTACGGTTTATCACTTTAACGCTTTGCTAGTTGAGTGTCTGTACTTTTCTATCAATATGTAATTAAAAACCCCCACCCTTTGGTTTAATTTAATTTATTTTTTGAGTCACGTCTAGTGTGTGATTATTATTTATTTAAAATATTCTTGTTTTATTTTTCTTCGTTCGAAAGAAATTCGTCCGAACGACGTAAATACACGATATTTTTCGTTTCTTCTGTTCCAAAGTTATAAATATTTCATTTTGCTCCAGAGCCTTCATAACTGTTTCTATTCTGACCGGAGAATGATTGTTTTATTTTTATTTATTTTTTCAACGAATTCCCGCACCCGGATTATATTTTTGTTTGTTTGTTTTTTTTTTTTAATTATTTTTTTTAAGCGTTTCATAAAACTCTAAATAATTAAAGTCCGTCATTGATTATCTTGCCAAAATATTTGGTTTCTCGAGTTTTCGAGAACTTTGCGATCTCATGCATGTTTCGGGATTTTCTGTCTCGCCAAGTTACGAGACTCAGGATGGGCGAACACGCCGTAACGATTGAAACAAGCGTCGGTGCTCGCGGGCCAACGTTTGTCTATCTCGAGCCAAGAGCCTGCTGCGAGGGCTTTACGCAGAAGGGAAAATTGCAGTTTGAAAAATCGACGTTTCAAGATGCAGCTCGACTCTCTGCTCCACGAAATCCTCTCTGCATTGGATTATTTTTACCAGAAACGTTATTTCAACTCGTGAATCTAATGGACAAATAATTTTTTACGAGGAGGAAACTCACGTAAGAGAAAAATTGGAAACTCGTAAAAAAGAGGAAACGCCTTTAGCGAATTTGATGACGTTCCTCTTTCTGTCGCTTTTCCTCGCCTTTTTCCCTCATTAATTGATTTTCTCTGATTTTCTTTTCATCGCGTTAGAGAAAAGCACGAAATCACCTTCTATCTTACGAATTTCCATGCTTCTCGATTTTCCAGAAAGCTCGCAGGCAATTGACACTTGGTCTGTAAACCTGAATGAAAAATTTATTTTTCTGCAATTTTATAATTGAAACTCCAAGTTGGAGATTTCGAAAACTAACCTGCAGTTTTTTTTTTGAATTTTTGGAATTTAATAACAGGCTAGCGGAGTGTCCAGATTTACAGACGAAAAGTGTGGAAAACTCCATTCACATACGAAGTGTTAAGGTAGTAGACTGTCAGTTTTATAATTAGTGTTGAAAATTTAAAAAAAATCATTAGCAATATAAAATTTTACATCAAAATTGTGTTTGTGCTCTTTTCATGCAAAAACTGTTGAATCAATTTTAATGAATCTTTAACAGGAATGGAGCTCGTGAATCAGAATAAATTTTCTGCTGTATTCCGATAATTTTTTTTGTTCAGAACCCGAACTAAAAAATCACATTTTTTGTAACATTTTGCACATTCAAAGTTCACAAGCAACTAAAAAATGATAATGAATAAAAAATCTCTAATTACGAATTGGAAGATAAATCTGAACGGCAATTATAAAAGCGACAGTGCTACCGAGCGTTGTTTCACGAGATCAAATCACTTGAGGGAACACTGGGAATGAAATTTTGTTAAAAATCGTCGACATTTTATTGAACACGTTGAACTAAATATTTTTATATAATTTCAAAATTTTCGTTATTTCGGCAGTATTTTTGGTTTCTAACAAAATCGTCAGCGAAATTTACGACTGGAACGTCAAAAATTAGCTTCCGAAGAGATTTTCTAGAATATGTCTTGTTGCAATGACACAATTTTTGGTATTATTCAAAAAAAAACGTTTAGTCGAACGTATCGAACAAAATATCCATCTTTTTCAACAAAATTCCGTTTTCAGTGAAGGGACGTGAGGAAAAAGCGAGAGAATTACTTGAAAGAGTGTGTATCTTTGTGGGTATGTGTTGAATGGAGCGTTTTTTTATGGAATGTGGATTTTGTCTATCGAAAACAGAATGTCCCTTGATAATTCAAAGAATTCTCGTTTTTTCCCTTTTGTTGAAACTTTCAAATAATTTATAACCGGAAGTAAAGAAATTTGACGATTAAAAGAGATGAAAAAACGCCACTTCCGGCGTTACTGGATTTTCAATTTATAAAATAATGTACAATTAAACACACAAACAAATTAAAATTAAAAAAAAAAAAATTAATTAAATTGATAAATTAACGAATAATCAATTTAATTAAATGAATAATTAATAATTAATAAAAAATAATTAAAAATTAAAAAAAATTAAATTAAAAAACAAGAAAGAAATAATTAAAGTACAAACGAAATCATGCTGTTTCATAAATTGGTAGATATTTCATGAAATCTTGTGATTTTATAGTTTAGATGTTTAGCCATCGAAAAAATGGTGTAAACATTGAAAATATTAATTACCACGACGTGGTATTATTGCGTAGGATTTAGCACATCGATTTATTTTAATTTCCTTTATTTTTCAGTATTTTCGTCTCGATTCATCAATCCTACGATTTTTTTCTCCATTATTTATGAATTAATTGATTATCCACGATTGCTACACACGTACATGCACATTGTTGTTAACACTCTCGTTTTAATTCGTGTTGACAGCAACGTTTCCGTTGTTCTCTACACCCAAGGTGCTAAAATGTGATCCAATTGATCGAACTCGCTCGTTTTTATTATTTTCATTATTATTATTATTATTATTATTATTAGCATTTTATTTATTTATTTATTATGATGACGTTTTTTTTTCATTTTTATTGTTATACGTGTGTACGTTTTTATTTTCATCGCGTCGTCTTTCTTCTGAAAAACTCGGTGAGGCATGCGACCCTCGATCAAAGGCAGTGAAGAACAATCAAAGGTTTTACTTTCGAACGAAGGCCGCCTGTCTCGCGATCACGACAATCGATACTTTTTTCTTTTCCACTCTCCCGACTCTTTTCTATTCTCGTCATTTTTTAATCTTACACCATAAATTCACGTTTGTCACGTTTCTCAACGCCCCGGAACCGCGATCATGCTCGAGGAATCGTTCGAGTCACGAACGACTCATCCGAAGACGAAAAAAAAAAAAAAAAATTTTTTCAGTGGAANTTTTTTTTTTTTTTTTTCAGTGGAACGCGAAATGGACGAATTTGCCAAAAATTTTTCGCGAAATTTCGTCGCTTTCAGTTCAACGCGTTCATTCGCGAGCGTTCTTCGTCGTCGAGACATTTTTGTCTTTTCCTTTCCACATACGTTTTTTCTTTTTCGCTCGTCTCGTCGATTCTCTGTCGTGTACAGAAAGCGCCAAGTTTTTTTTTGTCGAGCTAATTTGCCCTCCTCCCTCCTTACGAACTAATTACACTCTCGGGGTCCTGAAGGACGTTGTAAAAAATTATCAGCTTTTCCTTCTCTGGTAGATGAAAATAATAGCGAATACTCGTGATTGCTAAAATATTTTTGAAACTTGGTTTGAAAACGTTCGATTTTTTTCATTATTTCAATTTTTTTTTTTTTTTTGAATTGTTTTNTTTTTTTTTTTTTTAAATTGTTTTTCCTTTTTTTTGTTGTAATAATAATTATGTTCGAGGTATTTCCGTTCGTATCGACCAACCAGAATCCCACAATTTCGTATTCTCGAAATCTCCGGAGAATCCAAAAAATATTTGACTCTCTGTTTTATTTTTTCGTCGCATTCTATGAAAATTTTTTCTTAAGAGGCCGATTTTTTACTACTCTCGTATTTCCAGGATGTTGGAATTTTTAAAAATACGCAAACGGGAATGCAGTTGTTCTGTTTGGTTGCGAAAAAAAAAGCAAAAAAAATTCCCAGTATTATTTTTCGATCGATCGAAACACGAGAGATTATGAGCAACTAATTTTTTGATAATGAAAATTTACTTCGAGTGGTTATGGCTACGTGGCATCGATGAAACAGTAGAAAACCAACGAGTCAAAATATCTCGACCAGACAACGTCACTTAATTTTATTTAACTTTTTTTTTCTTTATTTTTAATTACAATTTCGATTTGTTTTTTATGTTTTTTGGTTTTTCGAGGTTTAATATTTTTATAAGTGTGAAGGAGGGGGGAGGGAAGAAAAAAATGGTCTCGTCGGTTCGAATATTTTTCATGGCTTTCGTGGAGTTTTTTTTTGGTTGCTCGTGCCATTCGTTATTATGCGAAATAAGCAACGAAGTGACGCGAGGAAATTTTGAAAAAATTGGCATCTTCATTTTGCATGGTTATTCTGCTCACGATGACAAAAAGTTTTGTGAGTGCTTCAGGAGACGAACCGTAAGAGTATCACCGAGATGGCACGAGATGGATTCTTCTCGTCTGCTTGCTTGATGGCCTCGACGATACTCATGAAAGGAAATTTGCACTCTCGACTTGCTACCTGGCTGCGATTATTCTCGCGTAGGCCATTTGTTGAGCTAGCTCTTGTTTGAGCAATTGGCGATTTACAACGCGAATCGCACGATCAATTGGCTGACTGGTAAGGCAGGAGATCGTAGGCCTCCAACGTCGACATTACCAGATAAAAAATCCAAAGCGAAAACAAAAATATCGCCGTTATGATCTTGGGCAGAACTGGACCACCGAGCTCACCACCGATCCTCTTTGAACGCCTCAATATCAGCACCACCACAACCAGGCATGCTTCCGTGCAGAAAAGTGTCACCGAGAATGCCAAACTGTCGATCATAACATTTTTATTAATTTTTATCATTTTTTTGCTCAAACTATGTGACGGTGAACCTTTTTTTTTACAGTTTTCAATGTCAATGAGCTCGAAATTTCCCAAAACATCGAAAAATCATATTTAGAAAAAATGTCCCGATGTGCGTGTGTGTTTTGGAACTGTAAAATTCAAACCTTCATAACTCGAGAACGGTTCGAGCTACAGGGCTCCCGTTTCGCACAGATGTGAATCTATACAAGCTCTTCATTCTCTGGGAATTTTGTTGGAATTGCTAGGAAAATCCGAATTCTACGTCATTTTGAAATTTTCAAAAAATTTGTGTCGACGCTCTAACTGTCGCAAATTTTAAGATTGATTACTAATTTTTTTTTTATAAATAGAGTATCATAATAGAAAGGTTTCTATTGAATTTGGGAAAAATCGGTTGAACGGTTTGAATTTTATGATTTTTCGAATTTTACGAAAATTTGAGTTTTTTGAAAAATCGTCAAAACGCTCTAATTTCAGCAAATTTTGTCAGATATTGTGTAAAAGTCTATACTCCCTCTTCACTTTATAAAAAAATTGTCGAAATTATATAATTTAACTGCAAATACAAAAAACGCTGCAATTTGCCAATTGCAAGTTGAAAATTTATTGAGTATCGTGCTAAGTCTTCAGGAAACAATTTGCAGCGTTTTTTTTCTTCGTTTAATTAAGCTCCATGCATTATTCAGCTGCACTCGAAAAATGTTCGATTTCTAAGTGATGCATATTTTTTTAAAAACAATTAAATAATTTGATGAGATGAGCATCTGACGTACTTTCCGGGATTTACTAAAAATTGTCGGCCATGATAGGCGTGGTACATGGCTGCGATACTCCACGCAATGCCGATACCTAGGAAGACGTTGACCGCGTTACTTCCGGTCACATTGCCAACACTCGCATCAGCATATTTGTCCTGACAAGCGGCCACTTTGCTCGCGAATGTATCTGAAACAAACGGGATCAATAAAAAAACATGAGAAATGTTTTTTTTTTTTTTCATTTTCATCGAATATTCCAAGTCATTGCTGTCGGTATGTTTTTGCATTCGAAATTCTTGTTTGTAAATCAATCAGTTTCCCTGACTCTGAAATATGAAAATTCCATTGGACAAGGAATGAAAGTGTGAAATTGAATGAAACTGTATTTATCGCAAATTACGAACGACGAAGAAATGAATTTCATTGTACGAGCGATTCGTGAGTCGAATATCAAAAGCTTTCATCAAGTAGGCTGACAGACGGATTTTCGAATTAGTCTTCGGAACTGTGTGGATCGAGGACTGGCTAAGGATATCATGAGTTATTTGCATAGACTTGGAAACATTCACTTCATGGAACTTGGAGAGCTTTCGAAAACTATTTTCGAGAGTCGGCAACCTTCTCGAGAGTTTGCTGTTTGTTTATTAACAGGAAATTCTGTATTTGACGGTAAAGGGTGTCCCAGAAATACAGGCGGAGGTTCCCGAAGGGTAAATCGGAGTATTTCAAAAATGACGAAGAAACATCAAGTTTTCTTGATTCTAGAGAGTCTCTGGGGCATTCGAGAATGTGCAAAATATAAACAGTCACGTTTGGTTCATTGCGGATAAGTCGGAAGTAGTGAAATTCCATAAAATGTTGCTTGAAAAGTTATAATGGCTCGGGAGTTGTGTTGCGGGCGGTAAAAATGATTAACGACGTTTTTCCCAAGATTTTAAGCTCCGAGTTTCAAGACAAATTCGAAGGCTGGTGTTTGGGCAACCCGGTATATTAATCCTTCGTAAACTTTTCCCTTATTCCGGTAAATCCCATAAATATTTATCTTGCCAGTTTCTCAATATTAGATCCACATTTTTTTTTTACCAAAATTATGGCCAATTTTCGAAAGTGTTTTATTCCCATCTGCAGAAAGAAGCTTTCTGAATGCTCCTCAGCTCGAAATTGTCGAATCATGGTTTTCATTCCTGCGTGTGGCCATCCTCTATATTCTCACCCTCGGAATGAACTCTGCATTGGTGCCTGCCTGGCCCGAGGGAACTTTTCGTCTGTCATCTCTGGTGCGAAACAAGGATCGTTGGGGAAGCGAATACATTTTGAAAGTAGGCGAGGCCTCTTTGAGTCAAATTCCATTTTGCATATCGCCCGATCGATCAGCATTCCAATCAAGTTTGCGTGTATGAATCGTGCCTTTGTTTCGAACGATTCTTTTTTTTTTTTTNTTTTTTTCCAAACAAAATAATAAAAATGAGACTGATAATTGGTCATTTCTAAGTGACGATTCATCTTTGCATATTGCTTCGTTACGATTATTCCGGCGTCTTGATAAAAGTTAATAAACTGATGAATCGCATGATTCAACCCTTAATGGTCCCGTGGGGTTCATTTTACCCCAGCCGCTTTCGATCGACGATCCGTAATAGAAATTTTGAGAAAATGGGACTTGTGACACCCTCTATCGATAGTTTGAACCTTCTAGTAGGGAGCCTCGTCGTTATTATTCGAAAGGGCTCGTTAGTTCAGTTTTGGAAGTCGTAGGAAGCGGACGGTGTAAAACCTGGGCTATACTTTTTGCAACAGTCGCTAATTTACTAGTCCCACCTGAAAGCATGCCATTTCAGACTTTTGAAACGTTTTTTTTTCTTTTTTCAATTGAAAATTAAAATTTCTGCATCATTTTTTGTAAAAAAAAACGTCGTTTTTGCGCAATTTTTTTTTTCGACATTTTTTTAATATTAAAAATTGCACGAATTGAATACAATCATCGGGGTCGTTACTCAACGGTTGAAAATACATTGTAGTATTTTGGAGGTGTGACTATTAAGGGTTAATCTGCACATCATTACAAACATGATTTTCTCTTCAGTTGACATGCGGATTATAAAAATCCGATTGAACACAGTTTCTTTCCACATGTGAATGTGTGTTGTCCCCGTATATTTAATGCTCGTGCATAATGCATACAAACTGATATTGTTTCCTGTGTGGAGTATAAAAAAAATATTGTCCCTGCGATAAAAGCCAGGGAGGCAACGAAAGAGCGATGATAAAACGAGTTTTCGGAGTAAATAACGGGGAGAGGTATCCTGTCCACTAGGGAAGTCTAGGATAATATTGTCCAAGAGACAAGGCGAGTATGTGTGTTTGTGTGTGTGGAAATTTAATGCCACACGACGTGGCCGTTCCGCATAACGAGCATAAACTATATGTTCATTTTTCCATCTATATTTACGTGTGGGAAGGTACACGTCTCGCAAAACCTCGTGGTACATATTTATTTTCACTATTCAGAGTAAATATGAAAAGGAAATAATTCCTCTGGGCGAAAAAAAATAAAAATTCGTATCCTGCCGGCACGGTCTGCTCATCAGGGAACTTTTCCACTGGGACGCTCGAATCTGACACGCATTTCTCAATTCTTCCCTTTTTTTCTTCCCCCACGAGAATTAATATTATGAAGCAACTTCTTACGCGCATTTTTCGTGCCGAATACGAATCATTACCGATAATTAACAATTTTTACATCCGAACCTGATGGCTCGATGACAGAGCAGTGGAAAAAGTCAACGGTAGCCTCGTTTGCTCAGACGACCTCGTTTCTCGCACCCTTTATTCTCATTCCATATAAATTCCTACTTTCTAGCTTGAGTTTTCCTCACACCAATCTCACGTAATTTCCTTCAAATGATGCCACGTGTCACAGAGCATAGGCTGCTTCGTAACCCTGACACCATTCCAACCCTTTTTCTTATCGCATCCCTCTTTTTTCTTCCCCTCTTTTGCTTCCTTTACATTTTTTATTTTTCACGCGTCTATTTTTAATTCTCTCTCTCGCTCTCTCCCTCTCGGATAATGCTCTTTTTGTCTTTCTAACATTCTGCTAGACTCATAAGCAATTCTTCAACGAGCAGCTCCCTCCTCACCCATTAAACTGGGCTCTCAGTGTCTCATGTAATTGCCAGCAGAGATGAGCCTCCAGTTTTCACGAGGGTGCCTAAACACCCTTGACAAGATAGCAATCCCGCTATATACGTTTAGGTGCATAAATACGTATGTCCATAGATATATATTTAAACAACCGGTTATCAGAGTAGACCAACACGTATCGTTAGGACAGTTTATCGAGTTCCCTTCAATAGAGATATGAGCTTTCAACGATCCTTTCGCGCTCCATCACCCTAAAACTGCCTCTCTCGTTAAGCACACACAGAGCACGCTGTGTCCGAAACATCGTTAAGTATATATCGGCAAATTTGAGGCCCGTAACATTCTTTTTTTCTTCCTGCATCTTATCCCTTAGAGGTCACGTGGGGCTGATTTTACCCCAGCCGCTTTCGACCGACGATACGTCATAGAAATTTTGAGAAAATGGAACTAGTGACACTGTCTATCGGTCGTTTGAACCTTCTAGTAGGGAGCCTCGTCGTTATTATTCGAAAGGGCTCGTTAGTTCAGTTTTGGAAGTCGTAGGAAACGGACGGTGTAAAAGCTGGGCTATACTTTTTGGAACGGCCGCTAATTTATCAGTCCCACCTGAAAGCATGCTATTTCAGACTTATGAAACGATTTTTTTTTTTTTAAAATTGAAAATTACAATTTCTGCATCATTTTTTGTAAAAAAAAGTCATTTTAGTAAAATCTTTTTTTTCGACATTTTTTTTGTATTAAGAATCGCACGAATTAAATACAATAATCGGGGTCGTTACTCAAGGGTTGAAAATACATTGTGGGATTTTTCTTTTATTTTTTTGAACGATTTTTCAACTATTTATCGCCTTCCAAAGTATACTTTTTGGAACGGTCGCTAATTAATCAGTCTCGCCTGCAAGCGTGCTATTTTAGACTTATGAAACGATTTTTTTTTTTTTAATTGAAAATTACAATTTCTGCATCATTTTTTGTAAAAAAAAGTAATTTTAGCAGAATTTTTTTTTCGGCATTTTTTTTATTGTAAAAATTGCACGAATTGAATACAATCATGGGGGTCGTTACTCAAGGGTTGAAAATACATTGTAGTATTTTTATTTTATTTTTTTTAACGATTTTTCAACTATTCATCGCCTTCCAAAGTGAGTGGAGTTGATAACACCCCCAATGACTAGTACGTCATAATATGTGGAGGAGTGAGTATCAAGGGTTGACAGAAATACAATAAATTTTAATGTACGATTCCATCATTAAAATGCAGAATGTCTATAGTACACTCCATTTTCTTATAAAGCTGCTACACACAGTTTTACCATAAATCGGAGTTTTCACGAGACAGGGTCGAGGGCACGAAAGTTTGAGAGTAAAATTTAGCGAAAGACAGCAGGATAAGGACTCTAAAGCCTACTCCCCGAGGCTTTACTATCTGCATAGGCCGTATACACGTGTATTTCTCCTTGCCGGGATAAAATTATTTACCTTCGGGTAAAATCTACTTTGTTGTGCTTCGAAGAAACACGGGGGCGGAAAGCAACCCCTAGTCTTCGGAATATTCGAGCTTTACGCAGCCCAAGAATGACGAGGGACTATATTTTGGCTCCTCGCATTCGCCTGTATATAAATTCATACATAACGTTATAAATACAGATCCACACACATAGACACAGTTGTGTAACAAAATTCGAACGAATTTAAAGCACAGAGAGTGGAAGCTGAAAAAGCTCTTCGCCGCTCTTGGCCGCCCGACAGGCAATTTTATTTTGGCCTTCCTGTTTGTGGTAGCTCGCGATATAGTTTCGTCCTGGCGTACCTTTCGCTCTACTAAACTCATCCCCGCAGTCGAATTTATCGAATTTGTTCGCGCAACGTGAAATTCTCCGCGCCTCTCAACCACGACGTTATGCATTTTGAATCAAGAGTCTGTGTAGATTGTTAAATAAATATGTACACGAATTCTTTTCTGGCTGGTCGATCGAATGATTTTTTTCATTTTCCCTAAAAAACGAAACACTCAGCTCGAAAAATATTTAAACAGAGTTTGCATTGCTTGTTTTTTTGCGAGTACTTTGGTTGGAAAAGTCACTGAAAACAAAATTTTGTTGAGAATATTTAGTTCGAGACGTTCGACTAAACGTTTTTTTGAATTATTCCAAAAATTGTGTCATTGCAGCAATGAATATTTTAGAAAGTCTCTTCGGAAGCGAATTTTAGTCGTTCCACTCGTAAATTTCGCTGACAATTCTGTTGGAAAATAAATATTCTGCCAAAATAAGAAAAATTTTGAAATTATTTTAAAAATATTTAGTTTACCGTGTTCAACAAAATATCGAGGATTTTTAACAAAATTTCATTTCCAGTCCTAATGACTGTCCTTGGAGAATTTATGTGAATGGAGAAATTAGTGAAAAATAGTAAATTCCGTTGACCCAGTGGAAATAATTATTCATAATTCATCCAGGCCTTCCTGGAGATCATTCAATGGTTATTAATTATGTTTACGATAATTATTGCAACCCTCCATAATTATATGACGCTGTGGACCAATCGATCGAGACCTGACGATACAGATTCTCCTGCAGATCGTGCTGTGGTATTATTTGACATTTGAAATAATGGCGCTCAGCCCATGAGCTCCGGAAGAACGTGTCCAATTAATTTCTAGTCGACTATTCGATCGATTTTTCGATAACCGGTGAATTATTAGTACACGCTGTTTCAGTCATTTTGTACGGATTCGCTTACGCAGTTTTTATTATTTTTGTCGCGAACCTCAGACCGGAAATGAAATTTTGTGAAAAATCGTCGATATATTTTTTTTAATACGATGAACTGAAATTTGTTTTGATAGTTTCAAAATTTTCGTTATTTTGGCAGTTTTAACGAAATAACGAATAACGAAAATTTTGAAATTATCAAAAAATGTTTAGTTCATCGTATTCAAAAAAATATATCGACGATTTTTAACAAAATTTCATTTCCAGTCCGAATTTTGTTCTACTAACAAAATAATATTTACTTTGATTCTAAATTGCTTATTTGCAGTGTTTCGAATAATAAGATGTCCTTTGACTAGCTAATGCGATGGGTCAACCTCATTGAAGGCTGTAAAAGGGTCATGAATGTGGCTGGAAAGTTTGGCTGGTTTCGAAATTCCGAGCTCTCGATTTCTCGTAATTCTGGAATTTCTCAACGCAGTCTGATAATTTTTACGCTCCGAAGTATGAATATAAAAATATTGCTAAAAAGTTATGCCATGGCGTCAATTACACGAAGGACAAAGTTGGGAATAATGGAGGGCGATGTAGGGTGCGGATGACGATTGGTAATTTATAATGCTCCTCCGTGAAGCGAGTTCTCGTAATTTTCGTGTCAAAACTTTTGGAAAAGTCATCCATAGAATTCTCGGAAAAAAGTTAATGCAACTTTTCGTAAAAAGGGACATAAAAAATCAAGGTGTCTTGAAGGTTCTCGGGAAATGAATAAAAATGGGATCTAAAAATTATCTATTCAAGTTTTCAAGCTGTGAACTGGGGAAATGGCAAAAAAAAAAA
>JBAJMU010000003.1:10775584-10850335 GCA_037952995.1 Hyposoter didymator | reverse complement strand
GGGGGGGAGGAGTGACAGGAGGGACAGATATAGATTGCGTGCTCTGCAGTCGAGCAAACAAAACCGCGCGGGTATTTGAAAATCCCTGTACTCCTTTCCGTAGGTAGCGATAGTCGGCACGGAATGGTTTACGAATTCGAAATCGGGGAAGCTGCTCATAATTTTATCATTTTTCATTTTTTTTTCGTTTTTTTTAATACGTAATTTTACTAACTGTTTTCTTCGACTCTATTTTTTCGCTTCGTTTTAATTGGACGATTTTTTTTTGTTTGGATATTGTAATCATTGTGATCGTGACAAACCTGAGGAGCTGAACAATTCTTCCCTTATGGATATCATCGAACAAGGGATGATACACTGAAAAAGGAATTTTGTTGGAAAAGATCGGGATTTCGTTGGATACGTTCGACTGAACGTTTTTTTTGAAAAATCACAGAAAGTTTGTCAATGCAGCAAGAAATATTGTAGAAAGTTTCTTTGGAAAGCTAATTTTTGTCATTCCGATGGTAAATTTTTCTGACAGTTTCGTTAGAAATAAAAAATATTGTCAAAATTACGAAAAATTTGAAATTATCAAAAAATATTTCGTTTACCGTGTTGAACAAAATATCGATGTTTTTTGACGAAATTTGATTTTCAGTGTACTGAAGTTCGCATCGTCCTTGATACGATTTATTTATTTTTTCACCATTTTTGGAGGATCCATTTCTCGCGAATGTTGAAACATCGCTTCGTGAAAATTGGGCAAGAGTTTCATAAAAATATTGGACTCGGAAGCGAGCTCGAAGGAGCACTCGTCCACAATCTCGTTCGTTTAAGGTCGACGATAAACGTTGAGTATCTCTGTTTCTAACGGTTGGCTGGATAGTTTAAACTGTCTGTATAAGCCAGTGCAGTCGAGAGTTCTCTTGGACATTGTTGAGTGAACCGAGCAGGGAGGACGACGAGACTCCGAGAGAATTTGTGGGCCGCAGGCTCCTCAGGCTTTCCTGGAGGAGATTGAGAAACTCGTTGAACAAAACAACTTTGGTGGAGGACTTCTTGGCTCGGCTTGATTAATCGTGAGAGCGTTGTGCGATTGGCTATCGGGTTGAAAACGTCGGACGATTTTTTTTTTATAGCCACTGCTTTTAAATTTATCGCTCGGATTTCGAGCGGAAAATTGATATTCTGAACGAAACAACGGAATAAATATGAATAAAATGCAAAACGTTGGATTTATGTTTCACGAAAAATCCACTTTTCAGCAAAAAAAAAAAATAAAAAAAAAAAACGTCAATGGCAAATGTACAAAAAAGTATCACTGGAAACNAAAATCCACTTTTCAGCAAAAAAAAAAAATAAAAAAAAAAAACGTCAATGGCAAATGTACAAAAAAGTATCACTGAAAACGAAATTTTGTTCGACTAAGTGTTTTTTTGAATAATCCCAAAAATTGTGACATTGCAACAAGAAATATTTTAGTCAGCCTCTTCGGAAGCAAATTTTAGTCCTTCCACTCGTAAATTTCGCTGACGATTTCGTTAGAAACCAAAAATACTGCCAAACTAACGAAAATTTTGAAATTATCAAAAAATATTTAGTTTACCGTGTTCAACAAAATATCGACGATTTTGAAAAAAATTTCATTTCCAGGTCACGACAAGCGTCCAACTGTTACGTTCACTGTGTTTGATTTTCATTATACAAAATAAATGGCATTTGTAGCGATGCTACGTCATTCTCTTCTGAACGAAAGCAGATCCAAGTTGCAATTGAATTTCGGGCAGTTGGTGTTTTAGAAATAATGGTTTCGAAAACGTATATGCAGAGAGTGGAAAGTTTTGAAAGGTCGAATCGAAGCCAACGATGTGACGAGAGAAACAACGTGTACGTACAAAGCTTAATTCACGTTCGTCCTAATGGGAAACAGTCACCAGAGCGGTTGCGATACTGACACATTCCACTATGCCGAATGCCAACCAGAGGCTGCTGATCCTCGGAAATGCGGGACCGAGGTGACGGAACGACCAACGCTTCGTTAAACAAGTACACATGCATCCGGCGCGATGCACAGATAAACCAAAGGTCAAAGGATCCGTGTGGAATCCGATAATGGAAGGTTGCCAATGTTCTCCCTTTTCCTCTCATCCGTTTCTCTCATTCCATTTTATCTTTTCCTCCTTTTCCATCAATTTCCTTTCCAGTCCGACTCTTTTTTCTCCTCCTCGTTCTTATTTTTCTTTTCGCTTCTTTAAAATTTCAGATTTCAATTTTATCCTTTCTCGTATTATTCATTTTCGTCCGTATCAAATTTTCCATCAGAATTTCCATGAAAATAAAATTTGCTTTTTATTGCTTGTCCGTCTATACGTTGATTATTTGTTTTCCATTTCGACTAATTACTTGAAACACTCGCGGTGATGAGACAAAGTTCTATTCAGTTCGAGTATCGACGTTATTTCAAAGTACATTGCTGGTGCATTTTCAAGTGCAGTGTGCAGCGTTTCTTGATGGATCGATTTATTGGTGATTTAGCATACGAAATCGTGTCTGGCAGCTGTTCAGTCTGGCGGAGCCAGCAGGTAATAGCGTGTGAGCTTATATCGACAGGCAATTCTCTGGGAGATGAATCAAGCCTTTGGTTCAATGTCGCTCGGCTCAATATCCGGAGTTCATGTAACCGTCTTCCTGGTAATTCGCTGTTCTCCCTGTCCTATTTTCCTTCCTCATAGAGCAAGCTATGTGACGGTCAATTTTTTTTTTCAGTTTTCAATGTCAATCTGCTTTGAATGTCCCGAAACATTTTTTCTAGAAAAAATGTCCAGAAGTGTGTCTGTGTGCATGTTCTGGGACTGTCAAACTCAAACGTCCATAACTCGAGAACGGTTTGAGCTACAGGGCTCCCGCTTTGCACAGATGTTGATCTATACAAGCTCTTCATTATCTGAGAATTTTGTCGGAATTGCTAGAAAAATACGAATTCTACGGAATTTTGAAATTTTCAAAAAAAACGTGTCAACGCTCTAACTTCCGCAAATTTAAAGACTTATTACTAATTTTTTTTTTTATAAATAGAGTATCATAATAGGAAGGTTGGTATTGAATTTGGGAAATGTCGGTTGAACGGTTTGAATTTTATGATTTTTAGAATTTTACAAAAATCGGAATTTTTTGAAAATCCGTCCAACCACTCTAACTTCTGCAAATTTTGTAAGATATTGTGTATGAGTCTGTACGTCCTCTTGACTTTCTAGAAAAGTGTCGAAATTGTATAATTTAAATGAAAATACAAAAAACGCTGCAAATTGAAATTTGGAATTGTTTCCTCAAGATGCTCAAGATGCTTCCTCCTAGAGGAAGATTTGAGCATCGTGCATTTTGAGTTTTTTCTTGGCTGTCTCTGTGTTTTCTCCCTCTCTTTTAATTTTCTCTTCACTGACTCTCGCTCCCCTCCTTTTTTTCGTCTACTCAATTGTTCGTGTCACTTTTTTCTGCCATGAATATTCCGAATGTTTCTCGTTCTATACTTTTTCATATCTCCTCCTCGTATTTCATTTCTTTTGCCGTCTCCATGCGCGTTTCCACGTTCGCTCTCCACGCTCTTCTTCCCTGCTCCATCCCCTCATTACTCTGCTATTCTTTCGCTCACTGTCTCTTCCTTCATAATCCTGCAGAATTCCATTTCAAGTACGAACGTCTCATGCAAAACGGCCCTCTTTGCCACAGCCTGTCTCCTCAGTTGATCGATTTTCCGCCACGATAATTCCGTGTCTCAGACACATGCTGAGCCATCCCACCTCACGCGTAAGCAACATTATAATCTTGGGAAACGATTAAATAACACGTTTCTCTTAGTCGCTACGTTCGCCAGTTTACCAGTGACTCGGTGAGTGGCAGTCCGAAGAGAAGCTCGAGATGAACATTCGCAGCAGAAGAGTTCTTAGCTCGCTCCTTGGATAATCATTTAACCGAACAATCTAACTGACTGTGCAAAAAGTTGCATCCACTGAAAAAAAAATTTTGTTGGATACGTTCGACTGACTTTTTTGTGAAAAATCACAAAAATTTTGTCATTGCAGAAAGAAATGTTCTAGAGAGTTCTTTCGAAAAGCTAATTTTCGTCATTCCAATCATAAATTTTTCTGACAGTTTCGTTAGAAATAAAAAATATTGTCAAAATAACGAAAATTTTGAAATTATCAAAAAATATTTAGTTTACCGTGTTGAACAAAATATCCATGTTTTTTGATAAAATTTGATTTTTAGCGTACTGAAATTTGCATCGTTGGAATATAAAAAAAAATTAAATTTTTTATTTATTATATTTTAATAATTAAATGCATTTGTTGCAACTTTTTCAGTAAATTCACTTTTCGAATGGCAAAGAAGACTCTCCCATAATCGTTGACAAGTACTGTATCAAAATGTTGTCCTCTGTTATAAAAAATAATGACTTTTCGTTGCATTCCAACGAAAAATATAATTTTCATTCATTATTTTCATAATTAATTCCCTTGGTGCAATTGTTTCAGTAAATTCAGTTTTCCAAAAATTTCCATCAAAATTTTGTTCTCTGTTATAAAAAATAAGTTCCGTAAGTTCCGTTAGAAATAAAAAATATTGTCAAAATTACGAAAATTTGGACTTTATCAAAAAATATTTATTTTCCCGTTTTGAATATCGACGTTTTTCGAGAAAATTTAATTTTCTGTCTCACAACGACTCAAGAAATAGTTGGACGGAAGTAAACTCGTTGTCTTACGAGATTGACAAACTTTTGCAGAATAAACATATACGCGCGCATCGCGATTGATAGTTTGACGACGAATAAACGTTTGTGCGATCATGCCGCAGTTCGCTGTTGTCACTTGTCGCACGTTCCGCGTAAACTTCACATGGCAATTTGTACTTCTAACAAACGGAATATGAAAGGGAGCTGACGACAATGTATACCCTGACGATCAGAAATGTGACATGGCGAATCGGTCCGCCTCGTTTTATCCGGGAAACTTGTGACCCAGTTGCAACGCGAACGATCTAGCGAGTGAGTTAACGCTTCCAAGGAATTATGGCCTCGACGGAACACATATCCTGATGCCCACGGACTTACACACATGGTTCACCGCCTCCGCTTAGTTCTGCATTCTCTAGCATCCGCCATATTGCTTTTCCGACCGATCTTTCGACCTCCTGCCTCTCTTTCCTGCTCCCATACGTCAAGATGCTTTACGAGATGAATAACGTGTGTCAAGCCCATTGTCTTCGAGATAAAGTTGAACGACGAACTCCCCAGGAAAATCCGGCGAAGCTTTGTCGGTTTCTGAACGAGCTCGTCGCGAAAGCTCGTCGCAGTTATTTAAGATTTTCCATCTTCGGTCTTAGCGTTATCGAGATTTTCATTAATTCGATAAAAAAAAACGGGCCTCTCATAAAATAATTTAAAAATCGCTCAATTGCTACTGGCCGCTCTACTTTGATGTTTAAAATTCCCTACAAATCGAAACCCAATGGATTTTGTTTCTCTGAAGTTTGCAACGTTATTCAACGATAAATATTTCTTGCATTGAAAAATTATTCATATTATTTATACTAATTATTTATATTAATTAATTATACAATTATACATTAATATTAATTAATTACTATTGAATTTTGAAAATCATGACAATTTATTGAGTTGATAATCGAGTGCTCGCCGAAGAAAAAACGAAATTTGAATCAAATTTTTTTTTAATATCAATCAAATTTAATTTTTAATTTGAATCAAATAAAAAATTCGATGAATCTATCATCAGCGTTGAAATTTTTATCGAATTTTTCGTTTAAATCAAATTTTTTGTTAATATTCGATTTAATTTAATTTTTAATTTGAATCAAATGAAAATTTCTACAAATTTATGAACTCACGAAATTGTTTTTAAATTTTTCAAATTTTTATTTATTTATTTCATTTTATTTTATTTTTTTTACACGAAATTGCGTTCCAGAGAAATGTAGAGACTCCTCCGTGACAAATATTTCAAAATCCAGTGTCCTCGATCTTTTGACTCAAAGTGGAAAGTCTCGTAATCAATGTGTTTGAAAATAAAAATCAATTATTTTGTTTTCTTCGAGCACCGAGTCGAGTCACTAACGATTTGCATATTGCTTGCTGAGAGGAATAACAAAACACGTTCCTCTCTGTTGTCTTCCAGAAAAAGCAGCCGAGACGAAACCACTGCGAGGCACAAGTGGTTTGTGCAAAAAAAAAAAGAAAAAACAAAACACCTCGCCCTGGCTGTTGTAATTAATTGTACAAATTCCAGAGTCCCGATAATTTGATTTTCGTTATTGAACGCTTGCACAAGAGGATCTTGTATTCAAAGGAATAAATTAACGCTGAAAATACAGCCCTTAATCCTTCGAAGAGATAGATCAAGATGATCCTCATTCCCCCACCGCAGGCCTCGCATAATCCTCCTGGGATCGAGTTGAAAGGAATTGTTATTGTATAACAAGAATAATCCGGCGTTGCAACCCCTTGAAATTTAGTCCTTGTTATCATTAGGATTGCCTTAGTGTCAGGATTATCAAAACAGTTGTTCCACGTGTATTCGTGCTTCCTCGCAGACGACGTTCGTTAAACAATGCCTTAATTAATAGCTGTCATAACTGTGAACTGTGTTCATTGATGTAGCTTAATACTTCGTAACTCAATTAGACGAGTGGCTTATTCCATTTATTTTCCATCTTTCCTTCTCATCCATCATCCTTGTTACTTTTCTTTAGTTGAACAAACAACCTGATGTTTGCAGAAAGCAACGAGACTCAATTTACGACGATCGAGTTTTCGTCCTTTACTCTGCTCCTTTTATTTCAAAATTCATTTTTCATCTTACTTTTCTTTTCATGCTCCTCGCTGTTGCGATACAAATCTATTTTTTTTCTCCTCATATTAGTTTTCCCTTTGCTCGCTCTCCTTGTCCATGGAATTTCTATTCATTTGTATGTGCTCTTCACCGAAAAAGGTGCGATAGCAGCTGCAGACAAAGCTCGCCGACCAATCCTCCCGAGACGCCGGTTATAGCCGCAGATAAAACTAGAGGCCAGGCAAAAGCTTTTCTTCGCTATCTGGAGCAAAGATAAGTATGAAAAAGCCGAAAAAATACGTCGGATTTTTAGGAGATAGAAATTTTATTTTAAATTGAAAACAAAATCGATGCTCCATCATCTTTTCCATTTTTGCAATCGACTCCGCTTTTACGATTGTTTTTTAAATTGAGAAAAAATAGTCAATCAGTTTTACTATTTTTTTCGTCAAATATTTTGTTTTTTGTTGTTTGGATTTGAAGGATTTTAAGTACGTAGAGAATTTGTTAATGTTCATTGTTGAATAAATTTGTACACGACCTCCTGAATACTTTATGCAAAAACTTGCGAAATTTGAAAAATTTTGTCATCATTGGTTGGAATAAATAAATTTGCACCAATAAATAAATAAATAAATGAATAAATAAATAAATAAATGAATAAATAAATAAATAAAGGGTTGAAATAAAAAATAATAAGAAAATTCTGAAAATTGAGCGAAGATTATGAAGCTCGTTATTAAAAAATGAACATTTCGTCGAATACAATTTTTTAAACAAATACGAAAAATATTTATTAATAAATTTCGTTTCGTTTCCGTTGCTTCTAGAATATTGTAGATGTTGAAAAATTGAGAGGTCGAAAAAAGAACTTATCACAAAGTTATACCAGTTCCCATAAAACTACGTTTGACTACATTTAATTAATTAATGTTAATTGTTCAATAATGAGTTTCCTTATGGTCGGGAAATTTTTCCACGATCTCGTAAATACTTCATACAAAAATGTACCAAATTTTCACAAATTTCTCATCATAAAAAGTCAAAAAGATCGAAATGGACCGGCACAAGGGAATATTGTTTCCAAAAAATAGCAGCAACGTTACTGACCGTCCTGTAAAACAACTTTTCGTCAAATGAAGCTGCGTAGGCAGCTTCATTTTTTTGCCAAGAATCCTCCAACACCACGTATAGAGCTCGACTCGTAAAGATCGTCAAGTTTTCGTCAAATCAAAAGTCCTCGCGCGCACCGATTCTACCTCTGGCTTCATATACATGTTCCTGCATTTACTCTCTTCCCCTATTTCACCTTTTCACTCGAGTGGCCACGGCGAAATGATTGCACCGACGAAACTACCCTAAACGTAGCTCACTCGCTCGCCTTTCTTGTTTTCAAGCCTGGTGGTTCCACGAGGAACGTGAATAGAGGATTTGTACGTGCACCCACAGACCTACATCACCTTCTACGGCCATTTATTGTACGGAGAATTTTATGCTGACTCCAAATTTCGTTAATATTCTCAATGAATGAGTTTTTTTTTTATATTGTCATTTTTCATTAAATTGCTGAGCAACGAAATTTTTATATTTTGCCACATGGAGGTGTGACGGTGAAATTTGTTTTTTATTTTATTTTACGAAAATATGAGTTTTTTTTTTAAATCGTCCAGCCGCTTTAATTTCTGCAAATTTTGTGAGATATTGTGGGAAAGTCTGTACGTCCAACAATTTTGTTGGAATTGCTAGAAAAATACGAACTCTACGCATTTTGAAATTTTCAAAAAAGGTGCCGACGCTCTAACCTTCGCAAATTTCAAAATTTATTACTAACTTTTTTTTTTATAAATAGAGCATCGTAATAGAAAGGTTGGTATTGAATTTGGGAAAAATCGGTTAAAAGGTTAAAATGTTATGATTTTTCGAATTTTACAAAAATCAGAGTTTTTTGAAAAATCTTGCAACCGCTCTAAATTCTGCAAATTTTGTAAAATATTGTGTAAAAGTCTGTACTTCCTCGTTACTCTCTAGAAAAGTTGAAATAAAATAATTTCAATGCAAATACAAAAAACGCTGCAAATCGAAATAAATGCTGAAGATGCACGATGGCTCCTTCCACGAGGAAGCCAAAATAATAAACATAGTTCATCATAAAGATTTGAGCATCGTGCATCTCGTGCATTTTGTTTTTTTTTCTTTTTTTTTATCATCGACATATTAATTTTATTTTCTGGTCTTTCTGCATAAAGTTCGAAAGTGCAGAAAACATGGCCATGAGAAAAGCTTCTGCAGGCCATCAAAAAAGTACGTGGGAAAAGGTGGTTTTTCTCTTTTTCAAAGACTCCACGTTTTAAAAGTTTGGTTGGAATGCAAAAGAGGATGCGCAGGGCTCACTTGATCCAGTCGCTCCAGTTCTCGGATGGCAAAGAAAACTGTTCAATTAACGTAGACAAACACTATGCTCCATCGGAATTTGGTGGGGTGTGCTTTGAAGAAATATACAAACTTTGACATCAGCATGTCCTGTAATGAAATTGTGTTGAATATTCATTTCACAGAGCGCAAATAAAATGAAGGAGTCGCAGGATGAGAACCGCAGGAAATGTATACGTTCAATGGTTTTTATCAGAAATGGTATTTTCCTTAAATAATTCATCAAAACGTCATAGTTGAGTGGAAATAGAAGAGAAGCATGAAAAATTCAGACACTCTAGCGTTGAATAACCCATATGGGAGTATCACACAGATACATACATACGAAAAGTTCGGTTATAGACTTTGTAAAGCTGGGAATACTCTCAAAGTTCAGAGTAGCAGAGCTCAAGAGACTTTGTTGAAATTCAGTCACGTGTACACAGACACATTTTGCCAGTCGGGAAATTTCAGGTTGATATGCTGTTGTCATATATACCGACTCGGAGATTGGGGAGAACCATTTCATGGATAGACACCCAATGCAAGCAGAACTTGTGCTTCATTTCGACCTTTCTTCTTGAATCTCTAAATTTCTAAGTTGGACCTGTTGGTTTCTTTATTCCATTACACAGAGATTGAAATTTTGTTAAAAATCGTCGATATTTTGTTGAATACGGTGAACTAAATATTTTTTCATAATTTCAAAATTTTCGTTATTTTGCCAGTATATTTGGTTTCTAACGGAATTGTCAGCGAAATTTACGAGTGGAACGACTCGAATTTCATTCCGAAGAGACTTTCTAGAATATTTCTTGCTGCGACGACACAATTTTTGGGTTTATACAAAAAAAAAACGTTTAGTTGGACGTATCGAACAAAATATCCATCTGTTTCAACAAAATTTTGTTTTCAATGTAGTGTTATTGCACTGGGAACGAAATTTCGTTAAAAATCGTCGATATATTTTGTTGAATGCGGCGAACTAAATATTTTTTTAAAATTGCAAAATTTTCGTTATTTTGGCAGAATATTTGGTTTCTAACGGAATTGTCAACGAAATTTACGAGTAGAACGACTAATTTTAGAAAGTGTCTTTGGAAGCAAATTTTAGTCGTTCCACTCGTTAATTTCGCATGACAATTCCGTTAGAAACCAAATAATCAGGCAAAATGACGAAAATTCTGGAATTATCAAAAAAATTTTAGTTCACCGCATTCAACAAAATATTAACGATTTTTCACTAAATTTCAATTCCAGTGTAGGGGCTTCGGATACTAACGGTATGTTCGCTTCACCAGACATCGCCCGTTTCCGTTGAGATATTCTCATGTCGTCTGTTTCGCGTTCTCGTGTGAATCTCGAGATCCGGATACACAGTAGTTCACTACCAACAGTAAAATCGTCGTTACACTTCAAGTACTCGCAGATGTTACTCCCTACATTACTGGATATGTGCGGACGAACTGATATTAGTGTGAGGCGTGATGCTCGTTTTATTCATTCCGGTTCTGCAAATGTCCTATTACCGTTCCTGCGTTATCCAGCTATAAATTTATCATTATGTTCATGGTTATTTAAGTGAAAAAACCATAAAAAATTACAAGTTTTTTTTTCCGGATCACATCGATGTTTATTATTATTTTGTAAAAATTATGAAGAAAAATCGTTTCTGTTTTGAAAAAAATATCAGATTGAATGAAATCAATTACGTTTGATTTATAAAAATTATTTCGACACCTGGTCCAATTCTCATAGAGCTTGAACCGACGTGTAAGCCATACGCTTAAGAGCTTATTTCGTACCGTCACAATATATCGATGTAGATAATATTTAAAAAAAAATCAAATTAAATTTTTTTTTTTAATTAAACAAATTAAAATTTTAATTAAACAAATTCAAATTTTAATTAATGAAATTAAAATTTTAATTAAAGAAATTAAAATTTTAATTAATAAAATTGAAATTTCAATTAAATAATTTCAAATTTAATTTTTTAAATTAAAATTGAAGCCTTCCGGAAGTTCCCCTTTAAAAAAAAGTTTTTCCTCCTGAGGCAACTCCCGAAGAGTGATTTCTTCTTTGAACCTTCAGTGTTATTAGGCGCAGAGTCTTTCGATCAACTCTTCTCAAGCACAATCTGAAGTGTGGATAAAAAACTGTAGACGCAGGAATCTCTCTTGATTGAACTGAACGAAACAGATGATTCGATAAGATGACTGTCAGATAAATTGTTCCGTGAAGTCGAGGGCATGATGAACTCATAATGATAGATCCGAAGAAAACGAGGAGGATGGATTTTCATTTATGTTCCATTTATCAATATTCCTCGTTTTTTTATATTTTCCAGCGAGAGACAAGTGTTAAGCTGTGAGAAGATTAAGGACGTTTATTTTTTTCAAGAAAAGGTCCAGCTGGCAATTTTAGGCACACGGACAAAAAATGTCTTCACCATTAGGCAAGATGGGATTCCAATAATTTGGTAGCGAGGGGTTCTTTTCATTCAATGGATAGCCTCCATGGTAGTGAGTGAAAAAAAGGATCAAGTTGGAATGAAAAAAACGAGAAATTACTGTCATTCGCCTGCTGCTGTCCCCGTTCACTCCCTTGCCGTATTATTACGAGCGAGTATTGGTCGAATATTAAATCGAACCATTGACGGAAGCGTCGAAGGGAGAAAATTAAATTAGTCGCGTCAAAGGACCCTCGAACAACTGGAAATGATTAATGGCTTTTCGAATTTATTTAACGAGGCTTTATCGTTATCACGTAAAAATTATTAATTTCGAGGTTGTGATAATTATTATTGACGAATAATCGTTCCAACATTTTTTTGTGATTGTTGGACGTTTATTGAGCATGAATATATACATTACAAACATTTCTGCTTCCCCTCCGTGTTTCATCTTTTATTTTTCCTGTCAATATTTGTACATGATCGATCCCCATTTTATGCGCGGAATTCGGGGTTTGTCGAACGTACATTACTACTGATCGGATTACATGGGGAAGATAATCCCATCAGCTGTTTCGAGAATTCTGATGGGGATATCGATGAAATAACAAATTGCATCCGCGTTAAATGTTCATAGATTTCATATGAATGGAAATCATTAAACGAGAATATGGAAAATTTAAATATTTTAATCGGGAGGTTGGTCGGTCCAGTGCATGCACTGAAAACAACATTTTTTTTAAAAAGATGAATATTTTGTTCGATACGTTCGACTAAACGTTTCTTTTGAATTATCCCAAAAATGTTGTCATTGCAGCAAGAAATATTTTAGAAAGTCTCTTCGGAAGCAAATTTTGGTCGTTCCAGTTGTAAATTTGGCTGACAATTCCGTTAGAAACCCAAAATACTGTCAAAATAACGAAAACTTTGAAATTATCAAAAAACATTTAGTTCGATACGTTCGACTAAACGTTTTTTTGAATTATCCCAAAAATGTTGTCATTGCAGCAAGAAATATTTTAGAAAGTCTCTTCGGAAGCAAATTTTGATCGTTCCAGTTGTAAATTTCGCTGACAATCCCGGTAGAAACCCAAAATACTGTCAAAATAACGAAAATTTTGAAATTATCAAAAAACATTCAGTTCGATACGTTCGACTAAACGTTTTTTTGAATTATCCCAAAAATGTTGTCATTGCAGCAAGAAATATTTCAGAAAGTCTCTTTGGAAGCAAATTTTAGTCGTTCCACTCGTAAATTTCGCCGACAATTCCGTTAGCAACCAAACATACTGCCAAAGTGACGAAAATTTTGAAATTATAAAAAAATATTTAGTTCACCGCATTCAACAAAATATCGACGATTTTTGACGAAATTTCCATTCCAGTTCGTACAATCCGAGTTCGAATCCGGAGGCTGACCCCGAGCGAAAATTCAAAACCATTTCCAAGCGTTTCTACCACAAGGTCGGGGTGGTTGGTATTGGTGCTGCGAAAATCCATGGGGAGAGCAGTTGGTGCGCCAGCTCCAAGGGCTGATTCTCATCTCGCGGACGAGAGGGACCTTTCGCCGGAAACTGGGATTTCCGTTGCCGCGAGAATTGGGAGATGGAAGGACGCAAAAAAAAATGTCCAACATAAAAATCCGAAGCGCTCATTGGGCAGAGTCTTAATTGGAATGCTGCTCGGTTCGAGGTCGAAGCCACTAACACGTACAGCATAAAAAGCTACTAAACGACCCAATCGCCAAAACACCGAAGATGCATCGATCCGTCACTGTCATTGGGGAAAAAAAAAAAAAAAAATTGGTATGCAGGGATCGTAATATGTACAGAGCTTGGAATTAAAGGGGCGGAGGGCAGCATCCCCGGACGATAATTCACGTGCTATCTCGTCCAGCAACCCAGAGGATTTATCGTTGTCGAACAAGACGAGAAGAAACGCGAAAATCGTGATCGGTTTGCGTGAATTGAAAGAAAGCCACTCCGCCATTTTTAGGTACACACGAATACGTATGTCTGCGTGTTGGTTCATCCCTTATCTCTGTTTCATCCCTCGTTCCAGTTCCATGGAAAATTCTCTCGCTTTTATAACCTCAACATCTATGTATGACAAACGCTTTCGCTGAGGCTTCCGGTTGAGGAATTAGGGGTGAAAAAAACGAGCCAGGGAGAAGAGGAGAGTAGGAACATCCCTCAGCAGCACGTAATTCCGCGTGGCTATGTGGAGAACCGTCTGGAAACCCCTTGCCTGAGCAGACAATGGACTCCACAAATCCCAGAGGTCTCCGAACATTCCACCACTTCGGATAATATCCTCGGGAATATCAGCCTCCTCTACAGCTATACGCTCTATGCAGATTCAACAAAAATCACTAGGAAATTAAAGGCTCTCCCTCAAATCACGTGGCGTATTCAATTCTCTGATTTTTGCTGATTCTCATTGTTTTATAAATACCCAGGCAATCATATGGACAGTGCACTCAATAATTCCACGAATAATTCTCGAACCCATACGAAAAACACCGTAGACTTTGGAAAATGGAAAAATCGAAATTTTCAAAAATATCAAGATTTTTGAAATATCCAGGCAACCATATGGACAAGTGCACTTGATAATTCCACGAATAATTCTCGAACCCATACGAAGAACACCATAGACTTTGGAAAGTGGAAAAATCGAAATTTTCAAAAATATCAAGATTTTTGAAATATCCAGGCAACCATATGGACAAGTGCACTCAATAATTCCACGAATAATTCTCGAACCCATATGAAAAACACCATAGACTTTGTAAAGTGGAAAAATCGAAATTTTCAAAAATATCAAGATATTTGAAATATCCAGGAAACCATATGGACAAGTGCACTTGATAATTCCACGAATAATTCTCGAACTCATACGAAGAACACCATAGACTTTGGAAAGTGGAAAAATCGAAATTTTCAAAAATATCAAGATTTTTGAAATATCCAGGCAACCATATGGACAGTGCACTCAATAATTCCACGAATAATTCTTGAACCCATACGAAGAACACCATAGACTTTGGAAAGTGGAAAAATCGAAATTTTCAAAAATATCAAGATTTTTGGAATATCCAGGCTAAGGTGGTGAGTAAGATTGACGTGGGAAGAGAAAGAATGAGCTTTTCAAGTACATTTTTCATTGGTGATCGTTGGTTTGGTGGAACTCGATGAGATTCTCTTCCATTACCAACGCGTCCACTTAACACTGAGTATACATAATCCATGTGAAATATTATGCATACATGTATGTATATGTATATATGCAGAGTGTGTCGAGCTGAGGGTGAAATTCTCATCACTTCAGCCGCTTGGGCGTGACGGAAATGTAGAACCTCACCCACAGGCGTTTATTGAGTGGACGCCTTCGAGAGTCTCGAAGATTCGAGAGGTCCCCTCATTTTCACCCTAAGACTACATTAGAGTGTCCAAGTTTCGATATCAATAGATGGCGTGCATTAAGGTTATTGATATAGCTCTGTAAAATGTATTTTGTTCGTTGTAGCCTTATTTCATTGGAATTGCTAGAAAAATGAGAATTCTACGACATTTTGAAATTATCAAAAAAATTGTGTCGACGCACTAACTTCCGCAAATTTCAAAATTTATTATTAATTTTTTTTCAATGAATAGAGAATCACAATAGGAAGGTTGGTATTGAATTTGGAAAAAATCGGTTGAACGGTTTAAATTTTATGATTTTTAGAATTTTACAAAAATCTGAATTTTTTGAAAAATCGTCCAACCGCTCTAATTTCTGCAAATTTTGTTAAATATTGTGTATCAGCCTGTACTTCCTCTTTACTTTCTAGAAAAGTGTCGAAATTATATAATTTAAATGAGAATACAAAAAAAGCTGCAAATTGAAATTTGGAAATTGCTTCCTCGAGATGCTCAAGATGCACGATGCACAAAGCGGCCCAAAGGAAGTCAAAATCAAAAAATATAGTTCCTCATAGAAGAAGATTCGAGCATCGTGTATCTTTCTTATACGAGGATTGAAACGAAATATGAAAAGAAATTTTCTCAAGTTCGACGCAGTTGTATCCACGTAGCATAATCTAATCTTTTCGTCGCGATCAAACGAGTAGCATCAAGTCTAATTTGGTTAATTTTAACGTTGTAACAAATTAAGTGGCAAAGAGAAGAAAAAAATCATGTAAATATATTCGAATGGGGAATCGAGTTTCGGACCCTTTCTCAGAATGATTCAAGGTTTTTATTTTTTTATCGACCATCAAGGTCGTTAATTACAAATATGTAATTTGAGTTGATTCGTCGTTCCTTATCGCGAGCCTCCAAAGTCGAGCATGCATTTGGGGCGCGGATTGATTTTATCGTAAAAAAAGATTAACATCGGGTCAGCATAGTCTCTCATTATGAAAGCAAAATGAATGAAGCATTGGGGGCCCTGAGTCTCGTTCCAGGATTATAATTCAGAGAACCAAAGGGAGCAGAGGGTGGAAAAGTAACTAATGATAGTTTTTGTGATATTTTCGAAAAATTTAGCTTTTCCCTTTCCGGAAATTAAATTTTGTTAAAAATCGTGGAAATTTTGTTAAATACAGTGAACTAAATGTTTTTTGATAATTTCAAAATTTTCGTCAATTTTGGCAGATTATTCGGTTTCCAATGGAATTGTCAGCAAAATTTACGATTAGAACGACAGAAATTTGCTTCCGAAGAGATTTTCTAGAATATTTCTTACTGCGATGACACAATTTTTGGGATTATCCAAAAAAACGTTTAGTCGAACGTATGGAACTTAAAATTTTCTGATAATTTCAAAATTTTCGTTAATTTGGCAGATTATTTGGTTTCTAACGAAATTGTCAGCGACATTTACGACTGGAACGATAAAAATTTGCTTCAGAAGAGACTTTCCAAAATATTTCTTGTTGCGAAGACACAATTTTTGGGATTATTGAAAAAAAACGTTAAGTCGAACGTATCGAACAAAATCTCCATCTTTTTCAATAAAATTATCTTGTCGGTGTGGAGTGCGGGCTGTCGTTGAATTTTCCTGAAAAAATATTTCTCCAGGTTTGACCCGGTGACGTAAACACGTTGGTGAGCAGATGTAAAATCCCTCAAGGACTTTGTGGAGGCGGAAAGATCGATAATCTTCGATGTACGATTTGCTAAGTGGGAAACGATATATGTTGACGAAGGTTTTCATAACAATGCTTTTTCCCATATGTTGGAACGTTTGATCCCCCAGAGTGCACGAGCCCCGTGCATGCCTTTAGAAATTTTGTTTTCAACTTGGAACTCGCGAAGCTCCTTCGGCCTGGGCTACTGTGATTTATGTCCGACCGAACAATTTTCCTCTCGCTCCTTTCTTGGACGGGGAATGAATGAAATATGCCCAAGGGCTAGCAAAGAAGATATTTGTACGAAGGATGAAAGATCCAAGTCGTGCTTACCGGTCGGTGGAACGAAAGCGAAGAGAACCTTCCAGAAGATAGTGAGACAGTGCATGAGATAGTCCGCGACTGAAGGGGATGACGATCTTGACTCGCCTGGACCACCTGACCCAGAGTCCTCACCAGCCTCCTCGTCATCTCCACCGCTGACCATCAACGCCTCCGTAAATTGTTCCTTCCACGAGCTCGTACCTGCCAAGTGAAAATCAACGAAAAAACTGTACTATTTAGCATTTCACATTCATACATTTATGCAAATCAAAATAAAAGTAAGACTGCAGCATTTTGAAAAAAAAACTGTCGTTAATATTTCCGGAAGTAAATTTAAAAAATCACATTTTTCGTGTTCGTTGACTGAAAAGGAAATTTTGTTTGTGGATATAGGCTCGACGAAACTTTTCTTTTTTAAATCACAAAAATTTTGTCCATGGAGCAAGAAATATTCTAGAAAATTCCTTTAAAAAGAAAATTTTTTTCCTTCGAATCGAAGAATTTTTCTGACGTTTTCTTTAGAAACAAATAAAATATCGTCAAAATTACGATAATTTTGAAATTATCCAAAAATATTCAGTTCACCGAACGTGCTGAACGAAATATTCAAGTTTTTTGACAAAATTTAATTCTCAGTGTTGATGGCGTCGTTGCCGTGACGGCACAAGAAACATTGAGAATTATAATTTGAGAATATTTCTGAAAATAATTTTATACAACGAACCACGAGCTTCCACAATTTCCCCATTCACCGAATTACCTTTTCTGCATAAATGTACTAACGTACACACATCCACACAGACACTATACACCGATTATTTATAAGCCAACGATCATAAATATTTATAGCGTGTAAATGAAACAGGTGTGTGAAAAAAAATGTCGCTGTATTTGTGACGTGTGTACAGCTGTGCATGAAG
Source organism: Hyposoter didymator (assembly GCA_037952995.1). Taxonomy (NCBI): domain Eukaryota; kingdom Metazoa; phylum Arthropoda; class Insecta; order Hymenoptera; family Ichneumonidae; genus Hyposoter; species Hyposoter didymator. Next base: position 10,832,281 of record JBAJMU010000003.1, on the reverse strand, counting down.
GACTCTGCAGTTCATTTTTCAGAACGCTTTCTTTATATCCCCGCATTTTTTTCCGACGAGCCATAAACACGTGGAGAGCATGATTTGAGCGCATGGAATTTATGACGAGCTGCATCAAACACGAGGAAGTCTCAGTAAAAACAAAGTTAAACGAAAGTGCCATCTGGTAGGCAAACCATTCAGTTATATCGATTTAAGGTGACGCTACAAATTAGCGAATTGTCATTGTTAGGGCAGCCCATTACACTGAAAACGAAATTTTGTTAAAAAAGATCGATATTTTGTTCGATGCGTTTGTCCGAACGTTTTTTTTTAATAATCCCAAAAATTGTGTCATTGCAGCAAGGAATATTTTAGAAAATCTCTTCGGAAGCGAATTTTAGTCGTTCCACTCGTAAATTTCGCTGACGATTCTGTTAGGAACCAAATAATCTGCCAAAATAACGAAAATTTTGAAATTATCAAAAAATATTTAGTTCGATACGTTCGACTAAACGTTTTTTTCAATAATCCCAAAAATTGTGTCATTGCAGCAAGAAATATTTTAGAAAATCTCTTCGGAAGCGAATATTTGTCGTTCGACTCGTAAATTTCGCTGATGATTCTGTTGGGAACCAAATAATCTGCCAAAATGAGGAAAATTTTGAAATAATAAAAAAATATTTAGTTCACCGCATTCAACAAAATATCGACGATTTTTCACAAAATTTCAATTCAATCTCCATCTTTTTAAACAAAATTTTGTTCCAGGAGGAGAAAATGGACGTTCAGAAGTTTGGAAGACGTTGGAAAATGGCAGTATCACTTTTATTGGAAAAGCCACGAGGAAGGAATACTTTGATGCTGTTTTTTGTCACGACGAATGTCGTTTAAGTGATAAAAAGGCAATGTAAATCTTTTGGAATGGTATAGAAAGAAAACTTGGTCGTTTTACTGAAGGAAAAACATTTGCAGTTACGCGGTTATATTGCTTAAAAGTTGGCCAAGCAATCGGGGGCAAAAAATATGACTGATTAAAGGAACATTAAGGAGAGCGAACGAACGAACGATAAAATCATTTTATTACGTATCGAGCGATCGTCTTGTTTTTTTATGCTTTTCCATCCACAGCTTCGCCAACGTTCAACCTTTCTTAATGCACTATTTTATGAGAATAAATAAAACGACGATGCTGGTACTTTTTTATCTGCACTGGGTGACTTGGAGGTCGAGGTTACTGGAGGTTTGCCTTCGACTCGGATATAATCGTTCTGTATTATAATGTAACCGATGTTCTGTGCCAAAAATGAATAATCGTCAAATTTCAAATTCCCAACTTTGAGAGAATCATAAATTTGCTGGAACAGATGTCTCTCATGGAAATTCTTGTTCTTAAGGATTTTGAGTATCCATGAAATTTTTTAATGTTAATTCTTCAATAAATAGCTTCGTAATCGTCGTGAAATTTGCACATTTCATTAATATTTTGCGTATTTGTTGAAAAAATTGTTCTCACCAAAATGTTGATTTTTTAATAACGAGCTTCCTGGTCGTCGTGAAATTTTGACACGACCCCTTAAATACTTTATATAAAAATATAATAAATTTTAAAAAATTTCTCATTGATCTAACCACCTTAAAGGTTGAAATAAAAAATGATGAGAAAATTCTGTAAATGAATTATATTTTTATATAAAGTATTCAAGAGGTCGTGTAAAAATTTCACGACGACTAGGAAGCTCGTTATTAAAAAATCAACATTTTGTTACGAACATTTTTTTGAACAAATACAAAAAATATTTATCAACAAACTTTAGTAGATATTTAAAAATTGAGCGGTCAAAAAAAAGAACTTATCGCAAAGTTATACCAGTTTCCATGAGACTACATTCGACGACATTTAATTAATTAATGTTAATTGTTCAATAATGAGCTTCCTGATGGTCGTGAAATTTTTCCACGATCTCTTGAATATTTCATTAAAAAAAAAACATACGAAATTTTCAGAATTTTCTCATCATTTGCGATTTGGGACTCAACATCCTTATTCACTTTCGATTCTAGGTCACCGGGTAACGATAACTAAGGTTTTCGATCTTGTGGTATTAGGTCATAGAGTGAGACAGACAAAATTGATATTCGTTGAGAAATGAATGATTGCAAAGTGCACTCACGGATATTAATCGTAAAAACAGAGACAGTGCGTTCGTTTGCTGTTTTTTTATTTGTTTTTTAACAACACCTGATCGTTTCTACGGTGCATTTCGTCCTTTATTTAATTTTTTAAATAAAAAAACGTGAAAAAACCTCTGTCCCGCCTTATCGTATTCCAGTTGTTTTGACGTCTGCGTCGATTACGATCTAAAATGTATTTGACGATAAAAATCGTATTAGATGTTTTTCTTACTCGGTGGGCTAGTTTTTGGGGCACCAAGTGGATGATGGTGACTTTGAATCGTCACACTGTGTCTTTTTTAATAAATGGAGAAAAATTTAAATTGGCCTTATTTCTGGTACCTCCAGAGGCTGCTCTGGGTCCTTAATAACGAAAGGATTATGAAAAGGATAAAAATAATTGCTTACCAAGCAGTATCGAGGCATTGGCTCGTTGAACAAGTTTGTCAACGGTATTCTTGAACTCTTTGGACTCTTTGATTCGTATTTGGGCGGTGGAGACTTCGCCGAGTCTGGGTCTTCCCAAAAGCGCCATTTTTTCTTCCTCCGTGCGTTCATCAGGTTGTTTGAGCTCTGCGGCAGCTGCTAATCCTGCATCAGCTGGCAACAGAAACGAGCCGTAAAATCGGCCATTGTTACAAAGCCTTGAAAATAAACGTGAAAACAAGAGTTTTAATATGTTTGTGAGCTTTACTCTCGACTAAGCCTCTCATTCTATTTAGCAATGTGGAAATGGAAGCGCTCTAGCCAATAATATATTTCGTATACGTTCCTGATATTTATTATGCCAATGAAATTTATTGCCGACCATTTTGTTTCCCCGAATAACAATTTTCACGAACTGCCTTAAAAATCCTTAAATTATTTCAATATGCTCGATCCACGAACATGAATAATATCCTGATCGTCCTTATAAATATCGTTTTCTACGTGCTATCTCGGTCCTCAGTTTCTATTGAATTAGAAATCAATCATTTAGTCCACGACATATCGTTGATTCCCTGGTGCTCTCTCTCGAGAACTCCGCTCGTTTATCAGCGAATATACGGAAGTCCCGACCTCACCCAACATGAATGCTATTGATTTTCTAATAAATTATATCGTCGCACGAAATCGTCATCTATACAGTTATACGTATTTATGTGAATCCTTCTGTATATAGCTACATATAGACACGTATACATATTTACAGGATTCAGGATATCGGCCGATGTATACTCGTGGTTTTATCAGCCCTATAGAAAATTATTTCGTAGTTTGAACCATTTTCACTGCAGATTTTACACTGTCAATATTATTTATGTCCTGTACGAGATTTTCTTGAAATCTAAATCGCTTGCCATTTCGATTTCCGGTCTAGTTTAACCCTTAAAGGTCATTTGGGCTGAATTTTACTCCAGTCGCTTTCTACGGACGATACGTAATAGAAATTTTGAGAAAATGGGCCTTGTGACACTGTCTATCGGCAGTTTGAAGCTTCTAGTAGGGATCCTCGTCGTTTTTATTTCAAAGGGCCCGTTAGTTCAGTTTCGGAAGCCGTAGGAAGCAGACGGTGTAAAACCCGGGGTATACTTTTTGCAACGGTCACTAATTTATCATTCCTACCTGGAAGCATGCAATTTCAGAGTTATGAAACGATTTTTTTCTTTTTTAATTGAAAATTACAATTTCTGCATCATTTTTTGTAAAAAAAACGTCATTTGTGCAGAATTTTTTTTTTTTTTTACATTTTTTTTATATTAAAAATTGCACGAATTGAATACAATCGTCATGGTCGTTACTCGAGGCCTTAAAATACATTCTAGTATTTTTATTTTATTTTTTTGAACTATTTTTCAACTATTTATCGCCTTCCAAAGTGCTGTGGGGTTAATAACACCCCCAATGACTATTACGTCACAATCTGGAGGTGTGACTATTGAGGGTTAACATTCTTTCATTAAACCGAGTAGCCACCTCGCCTGCAGTGTTTTTTGATTCACCCTGTATAATGGACAAATGTACTTCCGTGCACATGACCAGCCACGTCCTGCGTTCTTCGTACTCGTATGTATCTTCGAAAGAGCTACCCCTCTGGATCGTGCACACCGTTGACGTATAGCCTTCTAACGTCACCTATAAACACTAATGGCCACCATTTTTTCTAGCACGTCTGAACTGTACATAGAGGGTGGCCAGGACGGGGAGCTCGAGGATTTTTCGTTGTCACTGTAATTTGTGGTGATCTAATAACTCGAAATAAGTGACTTTGAGGGACGTGGAAAAACATAATAAAAACTTTGCCTCGAAAAATACGTCACGTTCCTGCCTTTACATCCGGTATGGTTCGTGTCGAGGTTTCCTTTTTCCAGGATTACTAAATCTTAGTGGTCAGAAAAACCGTAAAATGGGATAATCTCGAAATTTTCATAACTTTCTTTTCGAAAAATGGTCGGACTTGGAAACTTGGCAACTGAAATCTGAAAATCACTTTTTCCATTGTTTATTTTTTCCTTATCAAGTTTCCATAGATTTCCTCGAATTCCCATAGAAATATGATAAAAGTTGAACTGTTCTTTTTAATCTTTGTCGTCTCGGCACTATCACGTCCCTTGATATTTCTCGGCAAGTGCATCCCTTGACTTTTATTTTTTCCTTGGCACGTTGCAAGTTTAACTCGATCACAGTAAACCCTCCAGGACAAGCTTATATATTCTCGAGGCCACGTGAAGGCCATCACTCTGGTGATTACTCTGCGTCGTCCTTCTTTTTATTTTTTCTTGCTCGCCCTCCTTTCCTCTCTGTTACACTCAGACACTCGATCTAGTGGTTAAATGATGTGGCTGATGCAATCGATAGGAGACATTGGAAACCGCTGATTACGGGTGAGGATACGATCGTCGATGCAAATATATATATGCAGCGTTTTCCAAGGACCGGAGGCAAATTACCGTTCCGCTAATTTCAGGCCTCGCTGATCCTAAAATTGAAATGTTTCATTCGACTTGAATAGCTCTTTATCGACGCTTTTCTGGATTGAGCAAAGTCTCCCGATTCCTCGACGACCCTTAACCCTTAATAGTCACACGGGGAGAATTTTACGCCGGCCGCTTTCGACCGAAGATGCGAAATAGAATTTTGAGGAATTGGGACTTGTGACACCGTCTATCGGTAGTTTGGAGCTTCTAGTAGGGAGCCTCGTCGTTATTATTTGAAAGAGCTCGTTAGTTCAGTTTTCGAAGCCGTAGGAAGCGAACGGTGTAAAACCGGGGTTACACTTTTTGGAACGGTCGCTAATTTACCGGTCCCACCTGAAAGCCTGCTATTCCAGACTAAAGAAACGATTTTTTCTTTTTTTAATTGAAATTTACAATATCTGCATCATTTTTTGTAAAAAAACGTCATTTTTGCAGAATTATTTTTTTTCGACATTTATTTTAATATTAAAAAATGCACGAATTGGATTCAATCATCGGGGTCGTTACTCAAGGGTTGAAAATACATTGTAGTATTTTTATTTTATTTTTTTTAACTATTTTTCAACTATTAATCGCCTTTCAAAGTATAATTTCTGGAACGGTCGCTAATTTCACCAGTCTCCCCCGATGGCATGCTACTTCAGACTTATGAAACGATTTTTTTTTCTTAAATTGAAAATTACACTTTCTGCATCATTGTTTGTAAAAAAAAAAACGTAATTTTTGCAGATTTTTTTTTTCGACCTTTTTTAAATATTAAAAATTGCACGAATTAAATACAATCGTCAGGGTCGTTACTTAAAGGTTGAAAATACATTGTAGTATTTTTATTTCATTTTTTTGAACGATTTTTCAACTGTTTATCGCCTTCCAAAGTGCTGTGGGGTCGATACCACCCCCAATGACTGTTATGTTCACAATCTGGAGGTGTAACTATTAAGGGTCAAGTTCACCTGACTCTCTTAAGACACCCTGTATATATTCTAACGTGTGCAGAGATTCGTGAAAAATGTATGTAGCTAGAACGATTGGTATATATGCTTGACGTGTGCGCGAGTTAGCAATACGAGCGAAACGAGCTTGCACAATTTTTCGTTCACGTTGCAGTTTATCCGAGGAAAAGGAGCGTTGTGTACTACTTTCGAGGAGCTAAGCCATGTTTCGGAGAGCGCGAGGGAAAAGAGAGAGAGAGAGAGAGAGAGAGAGAGAGAGAAGAAAATGGAGTGGTTAGGAAACGACCACAATTTGTTCTGGTGCACGACTTGTTCGAGCGCATATACAACATTCATCTCGAAAATATCTGCAATAAAGAGATATTTGATGCAGAGTACACGATATATTCAACCTCTCGAATCATTTTCCAGTTTTCCTCTTTCGATTCCTTTTTCTCTGTGTCGTTTTTCCTCCAAATTCTTTTTCTTCAAATCTTGAAATTATTTTTATTATTATGAAAAATTCAAATACAACGAAACACGTTCAAATATGATGAATCTTTGGAAATGTTGGATTTTTCTGTTTTTTTTTGTTTGGATCGAAGATTTATCATCTGAATTTCTGGTTTATGTGGCGAGTGGTATCAGTCTCGTTTAATATCTTTAAAATAAATAAGAATTTGCAGAAATTAGAGTGGTTGGACGATTTTTCGAAAAAATTCAGATTTTTTGTAAAATTCGAAAAATCATAAAATTTAAACCGTTCAACCGATATTTTCTAAATTCATTGTCAAACTTTCTATTATGATTCTCCATCTATAAAAAAAAAAATTAGTAATAAATATTGAAATTAGCGGAAATTTGAGCGGTTGGACGATTTTTCGAAAAAATTCAGATTTTTCGTAAAATTCGAAAAATCGTAAAATTTACACCGTTCAACCGAAATTTTCTAAATTCATTGTCAACCTTCCTATTATGATTCTCCATCTATAAAAAAAAAAAAATAGTTATAAATATTGAAATTTGCGGAACTAGAGCGGTTGGGCGATTTAAAAAAAACTCAGATTTTTTGTAAAATTCGAAAAATCATAAAATTGAAATTGTTCAACCGAAATTTTCTAAATTCATTGTCACCTTCCTATTATGATTCTCCATTTACAAAAACAAAAATTAATAATAAATCTTAAAATTTGCGGAAGCTAAAGCCGTACAAAAAAAAGGTACGCGCGGCGCAACTTGACTCTGCCGTTCAAACACTTTCCTTTTTGAACTTGGCGTTGAGACGCGTCCCTAGATCTTTGAGCAGGCTTTTATCAACGCTGTCTTTTGCCACTTCTGCTGGGGAAAATCTAGTTTATCTACCGTGCTATTCTGCTCGCTATCCTATAGGGTTCCGGTCCCGTGTATACAACTCACATTCATAAAGATTATATACACGAGTTATGTATACGAGGGGGAGACGAGACTGTAACAACCCCCATCCCCCTTTGGGAGGCTTCTCGTTCTTCTCATAAAACATTTTTGCTTGTAAAAGAACCCCCGCGATAATGTGTTAACCTCAGACATATATACAGGGCGTCTCAATTTCAAGAGTCACACACTGTAAATGAAAATTTGTTAAAAATGGTCGATATTTTGTTGAACACGTAGAACTGAATATTTTTTGATAATTTCAAAATTTTCGTTATTTTGCCAGTATTTTTGGTTTCTAACGAAATTTCCAGCGAAATTTACGACTGGAACGACAAAAATTTGCTCCCGAAGAGATTTTCTAGAATATTTCTTCTTGCGATGAGCAAATTTTTGGGTTTATTCAAAAAAAAACGTTTAGTCGAACGTATCGAACGAAAAATCGATCTTTGTCAACAAAATTTTGTTTTCAGTGCAGACGACGTGTATGGAGTCTCGGGTAGAGTCTCGGCGAAAGTCAATATTCTACTTCATCAACATTGACGTTTTAATTTAGTCAAAACATTTATAAAACGTATTTGTCCGGGTTTTTTCCCCGTGAGGGGGTAGGAATGTCCAGCAGAACTCTCAAGAGAGAAAAGTCAATGAAATTAGATCGTTTCCATAGAGAAAAAAAAATCAAATGAAGTCCGAATTGCCAAGCTCAACTTCAAAAGCTCAAGTCACTTGAACGAGTGAACGTTCACGATCACTATTTATTGGGTTTTAATCAAAGAGCAAAATAATTCATGACGTTTTTTCTCGCAGAATTTGGTAATGTACAAAACCCATAAATTTACGAACGGTAACGATTTTTTGTTAACTCGATATAGACGACATTGGGTGCTGTGGCAAGTTTCATGTGTGGCTATAACACGGTCTAAACCACACAACACACACAAGGGACATGTTTGCTCGCCACTTTAACCCTTAAATAGAGGCGTTTCGACGACACACATCTATACCCACCGAGACGTATATCTACATCGAATTAAGCTTCGCCATGAACCGTAACAAGGTCGTTGAAGCATTAACGTGTCCTGTTTGAGTTAATTGACTTTTTATAGCCGACTGGTTACGATACATTTTTTTAAACAAGCAGAAATATAACTCTGACCTTCCCATACGAGAAACCGACAGTTTTCCGGATTATGGGAGCTCGGTTTTTTTTTTTTTTTTTTATAGAGAAAAAGCTTCATCGTTTGTGCTTTGGGAAATTTATTAGCCATGCCATTCAGGCCTTTTTATAGCTAACGTTATTTTTTATTCATCATTCATGCATCCGACGTTACGACTTCTCTATGCAACGATCAATATATATGAGGTAATTGTGTCGATATTGAATTCACGTGTATGGACAATATGGAGAACAATGTCGAGACTAATTGTTGAGCCTTGAAACATGGTCAATATTGTCTTATGAATGCAGCTTCGAGGCAACCTTGTATCGACGCGATGCACCACTTTAGCTCTACAACAGGTTATAAATGGCATGATGGCTTATTAATCAGGAGACGAGCTACCGATGATGACGTATCGATTGCCCACCTTCTCGCCTTCTGACAGCTTCTCGGTTAATATCCCGAAGACATTTTTAAGACCATCTTTCTAAACTATCTGCAAGCTATTTTCGTAACTTCTTGAGTTCAGATTAAAATCGATCTGATGCTGAAGCTGGTTCGATGACAATAATTTTTTTTTTTAAATCGTCGATATTTTTTTGAACACTAAATATTTTTTCATAATTTCAACATTTTTTTTATTTTTGCAGTATATTTGGTTTCTTATGGAATTGTCAGCAAAATTTACGACTGGAACGAGTAAAATTTGCTTCCGAAGAGACATTCTAGAATATTTCTTGCTGCGATGACATAATTTTTGGGATTATTCAGAAAAACGTTTAGTTGAACGTATCCAACAAAATATCGATCTTTTCCAACAAAATTTTGTTTGCAGTGTTAAAAAAAAATCAATATTTTATTTTCCGAAGCGAATATTTCAATATTTATTCGCTTTTGAAAATAAAATATTGATTTTTTTATTTTTTTAACACTGCAAACAAAATTTCGTTGGAAAAGATCGATATTTTGTTTGAAGTGTTTAAAAAAAAATCAATATTTTATTTTCGAAAGCGAATATTTCAATATTTATATTTAAAATAAATATTTTATTTATTTTTTGTTCAAAAGCTTGCTTAATGAGAAAGCCAAAATAAAAGTATGCCCACAGAGGAAGCTAAATCTTGCTAAATCTTGAGGAAGCAACCTGCAACTTTCAATTTGCAGCGTTTTTCAATTTTCAATAGCAAAAAAAATGAATGTCGCTAGCGCAACTTTTCGATATTCCTCGTTTTGCAATTTTTTTTTTCCGCAACCGAACTTCTTAACGACTCTGCTCGGGAGAAAAAATGTCAATGCGTGACTCTGACGTTGATGGTTATTTGAATCTTTAGGATTTGCGGGATTCTGCAGACTTTATCGCGTTGGCTCAAGGATTCCTCACTCGTGTGTTTGCCACCGAGATTTGTCGACGAATTCTTTCGTTTATAAATCCGTGGATGATCAAAGGAACCGAGAAAACAGGTTGACCTTGAGATGATGCATGAGAAAGTCAAGGGAATGAGGGGAACGGTGTTATATGGAAATGTGACAAACGTACGAGACTCGCAGGAGATGGAAAAATGTCTCGTGAAACTCTAAAAAAAAAGAAAGCCCCAGGGAAATTTTCATATAAAATTCCGTGAGACTGGAAAATTTGTTCTTACCATCCTTTTCTCGCTCTGTACAGAACTGTGTGTTTTCATCGATTCTGCTTTCTCAGTGTGCGATTTCGAATACACTCGGGTGATGAAAAAAATAAATGTTTTTTTTATTCCTTCTGGATTTTCGTAATTTCCTCACTGTAGCAATTGCTTTCCCATGCTCCAAGCTTCGGTGTATATTCCACTAAGATTAATATTTATCCGAAGCTTCGGTCCCACCGGGAAATAATAACGTGCGGATTATTAAAAGGAAGAGAATTTTAATTAATCGCTCAAACGCGCAATAAGCTGCTTCCTCGTTACGCTACACGATAATCAAGCATCTTTGAAGAACCGCCTGTCGAAATCCACAGAATTACAGATTTTAGTTACCAACAAAAAAAGTAGAAAAATACGGAATTGACAGTTGAAAAAAAAAATTGTATCTTCTTTAAGGACCTTTTGGGGCGACGTCGAATCAAAATTTTCGTTTCCAGTTTTTCTCACATACAAAATGATTTGCGAGCCCAAGTTCATAAAAAAAAGTTGTTACAAATTGACCAAAGAACAACATACTGTAAATCCAAAATTGTCCGAGGTAATCTGTATTTTTTGTATAATAAACAAAATTTCGAAAAATTTTTACGACCGATCTTTTTGAAAAACTAAGTAAAGCTTCTTCGATGTTGCACAAAAGTGTATGCAAAGTTTTAAGAGGCTTCACCATTTAGAAATCGAAATATTTAATGATGAAAATTGCAACTTTTGACACACGCTCTTATGAGAAAATACTGAAAATTGTGATTTTTATAAATGAATATCTTGACTTCCACATGGTGAATCCTGTTGAAAAACTAAATGGAGCTTTGTCGATGTTGCATAAAAGAGTATGCAAAGTTTTAAGAGGCTTCACCATTTAGAAATCGAAATATTTAATGTTGAAAATTGCAACTTTTGACACACGCTCTTACGAGAAACTACTGAAAATGATGATTTTTATGAATAAATAATAATGACAAAGAAATAAATTCTATCGATGGAAATTTTGCATCCTTGATCGATCGAATTATCAAAAAATTGAATGTTGAAATGTTGATTTTTTTTTTACAGTTCCCCACTAATCGCGAGAGTTGATCGGCCAAGAAGAAAAGTTTTGTTGGTCTGGAAGAAATACCAGAATAATCGAAATATTGCAAAGTTTACTGACGACTGTCTTCGCGTGTATACCCATCGACATAACAGACTTTACTTCGTCGGCGACTTGCTTAAAGGGGCGACTAGATTCGGAGCAGCTTTAAAGCTGCTTATATCTCGGATGAAAGACTTATCCGGAAAAAAAGAGGAAATTCGAAAGAGATTGAGTAACGTCGTGAAAATCATAGCAAATCGGGTCTTGATTTTCTGCGATATGGTTGAACTCCGAGTCAGGATGAAGCTGCACATATGTCTGAAATTTCAAACTTATCTTCTTTTCACCTTCATTCCACACCCTTTCCTTTTACCCTATTTCATTTTCCGCCACCATTTCCGGTGGTCCGAACTCCCCTTTTTTCAATCAATCGTGATTGAAGAAGGAAAAAAAATTATAGTTTGATCGATTTCCAGATTTTGTGGGCAGCCGGAGATATTCACAAGTTTATTCATCGTTTTCACTTCCTCATAGAGGAAGCTATGTGACGGAGAAAAAATTTTATCTCCAGTTTCCTCAATGAGGAAGCCAAAATAAAAAAAATAGTTCCTCATAGAGAAGCATCGTGTTTTTCGTCGGTGGAAATTGTGGGAAAAGTACGTGATTTGCTAAAGCATTTTAATTAGTATGGAACAGACGCTCCGTTTTATAACGAGACGAGCAGGGCGAGCTCTCGCCACAATTCTGTGGCGAAGAACGACTTGCTCTCTGGTTTGTATGCATCACAAAATACCACATTGGTTACGACGACGAGAGCTTCTCGTATAACCGTCAGAAAATGCGCAACTTGATCACGGGCAGCTTTCGTGTATATACACATACATTTCCACCCTCTGAATCAGAGAAGCTCCATTTGTCTTTGGCGAAGCACCCTCCTGATGAGGTGTGCAACTGACAGCTGCCGCAAAAAACCGCTTTTCCTGTCTCCCTCTCTTCCGATGAGCTTGCGGAACGTTCAATCTTATCTGCGAGAATTCTTCCTTAATAAACGCCCATGAGACGGAGTCTGAATTATAATCAATGACTTTCTCGAGCATCGATCATTGTGGCAGGTCATTCAGCAGCCGAAACATCGATGACGCTGTAATTCAATCCAGGAAGTATTTTTTGCAATTGTCGAGTTGTGTGATTGAGAAACAATAAAAACTCGATGAACGGAGGATTCGCTGAGGGGAAAACCTCCCAAAAGCTGTTCATCGACACTGGAAATGAAATTTTGTTAAAAATCGTAGAAATTTTGTTGAATACAGTGAACTAAATATTTTTTGATAATTTCAAAATTTTCGTCAATTTTGGCAGATTATTTGGTTCCTAACGGAATTGTCAGCGAAATTTACGAGTGGAACGACAAAAATTTGCTTCCGAAGAGATTTTCTAACATATTTCTTGCTGCAATGACACAATTTTTGGGATTATTCAAAAAAATGTTCGGTCAAACGTGTCGAATTAAATGATTTTTGCTAATCTCAAAATTTTCGTTATTTCGACAGTATTTTGAGTTTCTAACGAAATTACCAACGAAATTTACGACTCGAACGACAAAAATTTGCTTCCGAAGAGATTTTCTAACATATTTCTTGCTGCAATGACACAATTTTTGAGATTATTCAAAAAAATGTTCGGTCAAACGTATCGAACTAAATGTTTTTTGATAATCTCAAAATTTTCGTTATTTTGACAGTATTTTGGGTTTCTAACGGAATTGTCAGCGAAATTTACGACTGAAACGACAAAAATTTGCTTCCGAAGAGATTTTCTAACATATTTCTTGCTGCAATGACACAATTTTTGAGATTATTCAAAAAAACGTTCGGTCAAACGTATCGAACTAAATGTTTTTGGATAATCTCAAAATTTGGGTTATTTTCACAGTATTTTGGGTTTCTAACGGAATTGTCAGCGAAATTTACGACTGAAACGACACAAATTTGCTTCCGAAGAGATTTTCTAACATATTTCTTGCTGCAATGACACAATTTTTGGGATTATTCAAAAAAATGTTTAGTCGAACGTATCGAACTAAATGTTTTTTGATAATCTCAAAATTTTCGTTATTTTGACAGTATTTTGGGTTTCTAACGGAATTGTCAGCGAAATTTACGACTGAAACGACAAAAATTTGCTTCCGAAGAGATTTTCTAACATATTTCTTGCTGCAATGACACAATTTTTGAGATTATTCAAAAAAACGTTCGGTCAAACGTATCGAACTAAATGTTTTTGGATAATCTCAAAATTTGGGTTATTTTCACAGTATTTTGGGTTTCTAACGGAATTGTCAGCGAAATTTACGACTGAAACGACACAAATTTGCTTCCGAAGAGATTTTCTAACATATTTCTTGCTGCAATGACACAATTTTTGGGATTATTCAAAAAAATGTTTAGTCGAACGTATCGAACTAAATGTTTTTTGATAATCTCAAAATTTTCGTTATTTTGACAGTATTTTGGGTTTCTAACGGAATTGTCAGCGAAATTTACGACTGAAACGACAAAAATTTGCTTCCGAAGAGATTTTCTAACATATTTCTTGCTGCGATGACACAATCTTTGGGATTATTCAAAAAAACGGTTAGTCGAACATATCGAACGAAATATTCATCTTTTTCAACAAAATTTTGTTTTCGGTGGACCAGTCCAAAAGTGCTCGATGCTGAAAAAACGTTTTCCAGAAATCGACTTTGCCAACTACACAATACGATCGTAATTGCACGAGCACAATGGATCATATCCTCAAAGTTGCACACAAAACCATGAATTGAGAGGAAAATTGAAGAATAGGAATCATTATATCGTCCTTTACTGTTTCAACCGACTGACAGGCTGGTATTGATCGTTTGGAGCTGCTTCGTAGCAGTTATAGCGATAAGGAAAACCTTGTTTCATGAGACTGTTGGTGGAGTGTTGAAAAATCGATTTGACCGCTTGTCCGGAGCTGTTTCTTGCAGTTGTAACGCGCTGCGAGAAAGGCAGTGTAAGGTGGCAAGACCATAAAGCGGAGAAACGCTAAGAGGGAGAGAGAATGAGGGTCAAACTTGTTCGATCGCGTGTGATGAATAAAGCGGAGCTTTCGGTCGCCAAGAGGCATGCACGCGAAACACTCGAAACTTCAATTAACTTCGTATCCAGACTTGAATCATATGAATTAGGAAAGCGGGCAGCGAGCACCAAGTGTTTCCTTTTTCGTCGACACCAACGCCATGATACACGCGGAACATTAACTCGAAAAAATGCATTCATTTCATAACGACCAACTATCTCGAATAAATCAAAATAAATCTGTGATTCCTTTTTGATAAATAATGCTCTGCGTCTTTAAAGAAAAAAAAAATAGGGAAGCGGAATTATTATTCCACTTTCTTATATTTTTATATTTTTATATTTTTATATAAAAATTTGTTGACGGTTAAAATACGAGAAATAGAAAAATAGGGGATGATAATTCACACCAAGCTTTCGATGCTGTATATGTAGCAGCGTCAACATTGCGGGAAAACTCGCCGGTGCGTCAAGATTTATTATTCACAGAAGATTGATTATCGAAACTGTCACTCGCAGAAATCATACTCGATGAAAATATACATCAACGCCAGCAGTCTGCACCGTTCGATGTATGCACTGGTGAATTATCGAAATTTCTTTAAATCGATTGAATCGTGAATACATCGCGACACCGCTTGTTTTCCAACTTTTGTTTCCTGTGGAATGTGGAAGCCAAAATTACAAATACCATATTAATTCTTCATAGAGGAAGATTTGAGACATAATGAAAAATTTGAAATTATAAAAAAATATTTAGTATACCGTATTCAACAAAATATCGACGATTTTTAACAAAATTTCATTCCCAGTGTATACGCATTTCCAAACATTCCATTAAAAGATATTTGAGTGACGACACTTGGTGGAATGACCCATGGACATTTCTGACCTTAAAGAGACTGAATGCTAAAAACGAGTCCGGATAAAGCAGGACAAAGAGAAAAAAACAGGAGCGGACTCGAAGGGATATTAGACGGAGACCGACAAATGACTGTGGCGGAAACGTTTTGTTCTCTCACCGCTTGCCGCTTCTCTCACGGATCCAGTGTCTTTGTCGTGCTCTCCTATTTTTTTTTTGCCAGGGTTTGGCTCCCGCTCACTCAATCTCTTCCTTTCTCCCTCGATCCGTTAATTTTTTTTTCTTTCCATCCCTGTTCGTAGTCTCTACACTCTATACACCAAGTTCCTTGTCACGGAATACCGAGAACAGTGATTCTTCAGAACACGTTAAAATGGAAGAAAGTATACACAAAAGATTGGGACAGGGTGCGCCGGCAAAGCCAGAAAAAAATGAACAAGAAAAAAATACACAGAGAGAGAGCAGAGCAGGACATGAAATGCGATGACAAGGGGAATGGAACTTAAGCCTGCGATATCCTCTTGCTCCCCTATTGCCCTTTCTATCGTCCCAGAGGAAAAAGAGTTCCAGCTGAGGTTGACCGCACACCGACAATTCTCAGAGGAGAAAGCAGGAGACAGTATTTCTCGCTTCTTTTCACTGGAGCTTCGTTGCTCTCGGCAAAAGGATGCAAGGACTACGTGTATATATGTATTTCGTGTATATAGACTGGCCTGCAGTTCAAACAGTGACTTTGACAAATTTTTAGGGTTCAAGCATCTACGCTCGTGGCCCTTTGGCACGAGTTTCTTTATCCTTGGTTATCAAGTTCATTTACGTTGCCGAAGTGCATCAAACTCATCAAGATATCCTCCATGAATCAAAGCAACGTCGTTTTTTGTTTTTCGTTTTTTAAGCAAAAACCGTAACACGACATTTGCTTTAGAGGAACCATAGAACGTCCAGTGTGTCAAACTAAGTTACGCGGTGGCTTTCAGGTCACAATTGAGCCGTAACTTGTGTAGAACAAAAAGCAACCGTTCAAAACTGTCTCGATAGTTACCTCAGGACCAAAAAGCCACCTCAACGCAACTGGAGTCGGAAATTGTTTGTTCTTCTTCATTATTCGTACCAACTGTCCTGAAACCCGGGCTGTCATTCGTTCGTGTTCGTCTGAGCAGTATCATTGTTTTTCTACTGACCGGAATTCCGCTTAGTCACTCTGATGCATTACGATTCGATTCCATTTCCTATTCGAGCAACATGAATCGCAGAGAAATATCAAAACTTAGTTATTTTTTGTTTTTTGTGAACCTATGCCATGGCAATCACCCTTCACGTAGAAAAAGCTCGGACAAGTGCACTTGTTTTATAAATCTCTGGAATAAATTGAAACTTCAATGTCGGTGAAGTAGAATATTGACTTTTGCCGAGACTCTGCACTGGAAATGAAATTTTGTTAAAAATCGTCGATATTTTGGTAGAATATTTGGTTTCTAATGGAATTGTCAGCAAAATTCACGATTGGAACGACAAAATTTTGCTTCCGAAGAGACTTTTGAGAATATTTCTTGCTGCGATGACACAATTTTTGGGATTATTAGAAAAAACGTTCAGTTTAACGTATCGAACAAAACTTGCTTGGCCAAACGACGCTGTCAATTGGTCCCAAGACTCTACCGAGTCTCTAGATCCTCTTGACGAGTGCGAGTTCAGTTGGACGTGTTCTAGCCATTTTGGATAAACATAAAAAAATGGCAGCTGACCATACATCGAAGGCTGTAATTTCAGGAAAAGCAGGAAGATCAACAAAGAGAGAGGCAGAGGTAAGAGTGATAGTAAAACAAAAGGAGAGAGCACTTTCGAATTAGCTTCGACAAGCTTGTCAAAGTTAAGGAGGTTCTCACGGTTGCAAAGACCCCTGCCGAGTGTCATACCAAGCACCACTACAAGTACTTGTTCACCCTGAATATCCATACGGACAAAGTGGTAGTGTATACATCGTTCTGGGTGAATAGTACGCTTCTCCTATCTACCCTCTTCTTAGTGTTGCTCCGCGCGTTCTGCTGCTGCTGCAGCAAACACCTGTCTCGCCCGAATAGGATTACGAGCCCTTGCGCGAGCATCATGCTCAACCAGATTAGTTCATCAACCTGGTGTGCTTGTTAAATCAGCTCGGATTGTCTCTACAAGGTATAATGGATCCGCTCGCATGGAAGCCTCCTGGTGGAACCCTCGGTCACGCACTTCGACGCTGCATCGTCACGAAAATACTTAACACCTTTAATTCCAAAGGCAGTGCAGCATGAAACTGCTATGACCGGTGGAATTTGCCATCACGTTTATGAAACTTTTCATTCCGTTTGAAAAGTGTCACATGCTCAGAACCATAGTACGTCGAAGTGTCAAGCAAATTGTCATTGCACGTGTCCTCGTCGAAATTGCGCTTCGAAATTGGTCGAACAATTCATACGAGGACAGTAGAAACACACATTCCGCAATGTAGAGCACATTCAATTTTTTATTGCTCAAGCGCGGTCGGTATTACGTCCACAAAATGGCCGCGTTCATTCATCTTGAATAGCTTTTTAAAAGCTTGTACATCGTGCTACATCGATCAAATATATTCGCATTCCGTTATGCGACACTTTTCTCTCATGAGTTTCCGCATGGATATAAAAGTGTGCTCGTGAGCTAAGTATATGAAAAAAAAACGGCCACAAAGGGAGCGTGCGAAAAGTTGTCCAACTTTGGACATCTAGTTAGAGACCTACCCCTAACAATTGAGGCAATATATAAAAGGCTCTATGGTCGTAGCTTCCTTGGAATGGATCATAAAAGAATATATCCTTTTTTTATCTTCCTTCTACGTTACGTATTAACCGGGTTCGATGCCCGTAATTCCAGTATACCCAGAGAATTCTAATCCAATCTCTGGTCAATTCCTTCTTCGCACTACCGCTTTTTTTTCTCCCCTTCTGTCTCGGCATCACTTTTTCTCTGGATGCTTCTCTTCCCCTGTCCATCCATCTGCAATAACCAATCCGGAAGTGCTACGGTGCGCGGCGATTCTGACAACGTGCAATTCCGGCCACCTCATTAATCACCCTCCCCATTTTTTCAATGAGTCTTCCTCTAAGAATACTGGATTTACCAAATTTTGCAGAGTAAAGGGCCAAGTACTTTTCCCATCTGGCAGATTTTAACCCTTAATAATTACACCTCCAGATTTTCACGCAACAGTCAACCCCACTCACTATGGAAGGCGATAAATCGTTGAAATATCGTTAAACAAAAATAAAATAAAAATACTGCAATGTATTTTCAAACCTTGAGTAACGACCGTGATGATTGTATTCAATTCGTGCAATTTTTAATATTCAAAAAATGTCGAAAAAAAAATTCTGCAAAAATGACTTTTTTTTACAAAAAATGATGCAGAAATTGTAATTTTGATAAAAACAAAGGAAAATCGTTTCATAAGTCTGAAATAGCATGCTTTCAGGTGGGACTGGTTAAATTAGCGACCGTTCCAAAAAATATACTTTGGAAAACGATAAATAGTTGAAATATCGTTAAAAAAAATAAAATAAAAATACCGCAAAGTATTTTCAACCCTTGAATAACGACCATGATAATTGTATTTAATTCGTGCCATTTTTAATATAAAAAAAATGTCGAAAAAAAAATTCCGCGAAAAATGATGCAGAAATTGTAATTTTCAATAAAAACAAAAAAAATCGTTTCAAAAGTCTGAAATAGCATGCTTCCAGGTGGGGCTGCTAAATCAGCGACCGTTCCAAAAAGTATAGCCCAGCTTTTACACCGTCCGCTTCCTACGGCTTCCAAAACTGAACTAACGAGCTCTTTCAAATAATAACGACGAGGCTCCCTACTAGAAGGTTCAAACTGCCGATAGACAGTGTCACAAGGCCTATTTTCTCACGAAATTGCTTACAAACAATAATTCAGGCGAAGAAATGATTATAAAGTCGTAATTCTATCGAATCGCATAGCCCTCCAGTTTTCCAAAACAGAAATACAACTTTGAAACAGCCTGTAACATCGCATATTGTTTTGCGGGAGCGGTTCAAAGTTTAAAGGAGTGATTACTGTAACTCTGCGGAAACGGGGTCGACGTTTTAGAACTTTCGGGAGATGTACTTGCGATCTCTGCGGACGATTTACCAGCTTACCGGAGCAATTAATTCTTTGATTAAAACAAACGGCTGATAAGTCTAATTACCGGAAGCAAGCTGCAACGAATCTCCGGCTTTCCGAGCTAATCAATACATATACACGGCTCTATATGTATACCGATATATATTTAACTTCCAGCCCATTTTCTTTCGAGACCGTGCTGGTGATGAAAGATCAGGGATTTCGCTACCTCCTGAAGAAAGGATTTGATAAATGTTCATAGCGGATATAGCAAGTGGTAAAAGACGCGAGAAAATGGTGATAAATGCAGGAATAAAAGTGGAGTCTCTCCGAGGAGATGGGCACAAGGGAATATGATAAAAGGGATGAAAGCAAGTAGCGCGCGGAGATGAGATGAAAAGCAGAATTTCCACAAGCAGTGGCACATGTGTATCGGCGGAGAAGTAGGTCGTTAAGTGGGATGCAAGAGTCGTGAAACGAGAAAATAAATAGCGGAGGACGAAGAGCTTCGAGAAAGAAAGAAGAAATGCTTCCATTACGATGGGCAAGGTCACTACTGTGTGTACACTAAATACGAGCAACATTCTTTCACGACACGATTAACCGTGAGCCAGTATCACAGTTTTATGCTCTGGACATGACTTAAAATATCCACATTTTCTTATCGACGTCGGAATGTATTATTGCGACCCATGGTTTTGGATGTGAAATAAGAAATCCGTGAGATTTCCATTCTGGCGGCGGGCAGAATCCCTCAAGTCATTTGAAGCTCGAATCTTGCTCTTAATTCAGAAAAAAATCAGCTTCGACCGTGACACACATTTTAGTTATTTTATTTTGTCAACTTGACATTTTGTAAAATATTGTGGATGAGTCTGTACTTGCCCTTTACTTTGTAGAATAGAGTATCATAGTAGGAAGGTTGCTATTGAATTTGGGAAAAATCGGTTGAACGGTTGAAATTTTATGATTTTTCGAATTTTACGAAAATCTGAGTTTTTTGAAAAATCGTCTGACCGCTCTAATTTCCGCAAATTTCAATATTTATTATCAACTTTTTTTTTATAGATAGAGAATCATGATAAGACGGTTGACAATGAATTTGGAAAATATCGGTTGACCGGTTGGAATTTTATGATTTTTCGAATTCTGAAAAAATCTGAGATTTTTGAAAAATCGTCTAACCGCTCTAATTTACCGCAAATTTCAATATTTATTACCAACTTTTTTTTTATAGATAGAGAATCATGATAAGAAGGTTGACAATGAATTTGGAAAATATCGGTTGACCGGTTGAAATTTTATGATTTTTTGAATTTTACGAAAATCTGAGTTTTTTGAAAAATCGTCCAACCGCTCTAAATTTCTGCAAATTTTGTAAAATATTGTGAACTCGTCTGTATTTTCTCTTTACTTTCTATAAAAGTTGTCGAAATTATATAATTTAAATGCAAATACAAAAAACGCTGCAAATTGCAATTTGCAAGTTGCTTCCTCAAGATACTGAAAATGCACGATGCTCGAAGCTTCTTCTATGAAGAATCCAAAATTCAAAATCTGGTTCTTCATCCAGTATCTTCAGCATCTTGTTTTCAATTTTTTTTTTGTATTTCGTGTGACCTTTAAATTTGCTCGCGGAAATGTCAGGAGAGTAAATGACACACTATAACGGATCTATGTTTTTCATAAAGAAAGAACCTACCACCCACGTCTGTCCTCTTGTTCCCATTGATTTTCCCCGGCAAAAAGCTCTCGAGATATAAATATCAGTTGGGTCTGTAAACTACACGTCAGTCAACCGCCCATTTCAATTTTTTTTGCACGTGAAGCTGTAGAAGATTGTTCGATCGTTGCAAACAAGCGACGTATTTAAAAAAAGGAGAAAAGTTAAAAAATCCAGGAATGAGAAGTCCAATAGTTTGTATTTTGTGCTCATTAAAGATTTTTTGAAATTTTTCAATTCGTGAATAATAAAGCGCGCGAAATTATTGTCCCTGAAGCGTGAGAGGACGTTCGAAGAATGAAAAAGATAACAAAACAATTGAGGCAAGAAAATTCACTGAGAAATATGAAATCATTGATTCCCAATAATCGATTAAACGTTTCGACGATTTATAAAAGATTCTGTGATGAATCTACCGAACGAGACGGTTGCTAAAGTACCGATTATATGCCCTGGCAAGTTCTCTCTGGTCTCTACCGTAGTCGTAGTTTCTTAAGGGTATCCCCAACCCTGAAGGGGTTCTTCTAATGGAAAATCCAGATCCTTTCCGGTGCACTAACACGAGTGTACTATGTGAGTGCCACCATCACCTGGCTTATCGTTGAAGACGTGGTCGTTGCAATTTGTGAGCGTCTGGCGCGAATGTATCCACTTACACTGCTTGGCCTCGGCAGTCGCGTTAGAATATATCCATGTATGTTTACGTCTCCTTATTATAACGGGTGTCCTTGAAAGTCTCTTCAAAGTTGAGAAGAAAAACAATAAAATGACGAGTTCCTTAAAGAAAAAAAAAAAATTCCCAGCCATTTTTTTTGAATCGTTAGTAAAAATATTACCAATTGGGTAATTAATTGAAAAGTGACAAAAAATGAAATTTAATAAAAAACACAGTCCCTCTGAATTACACAGGAACGTAAAAGTCAATAAGTGGGAGACAGTGCGCAGTCCAAACGGTGGAGTGAGTTGGTAAGAACTTGGAGACTAGTTGGAAGAAAATTTCGATGAAAAATAAATAGTGACGAAGCAGGCGTGGTAATTATGCTCGAGCTAATCTGCTGAAACTTTTGAAAAGCGTACGTGCAAGTGATCCTCCCACTTCGCACTGCTTTTCAACGACGACGCACTAGTTCGCATATTACCAATTAATTAATATCTCACTAATGGCACGTCGGGGAGACGCAGATGATTAACAAGTTTTCTCTTTGAAATTTGATGGTCTATCTAAATTTTGGGTATGACTTCCGAGACACCGATGTATATGCCATTACTACTTGCTCTGTTTCCTCACCGTATCTGCTCTCACTCTTCTTCTCTCCAAGAGTCCTACACCGTCTGATATAATCCAGTTTGCACTACTGCGAAGCGCTCCTTTGCCGGTGTACATTATCGCTCTCTCTCTTTCTCACTTCTTTCGCCTTTTCCACCTTCCGCTTCCGTTGCACTCGCTCCACAACTTTTTTCATTACACTTCTTGCTTCTTATCTCAAGTGGGCGCAGAGAAATATCGAATGATGCAGCGCGATGTCGTTTCGAGTGTACATAACATCATCACGAATCCAACTTCTGAGAACTCTTTTCCTATCTTGTTTATCTTCTCTGCGATATCTTTACATTTCGTCACTCATACTCCCTCCCTTTTATTCATTATTTTTGTTTCTCTACACTGGGAATGAAATTTTGTTGAAAATCGTCGATATTTTGTTAAATGTGGTCAACTAAATATTTTTTTATAATTTCACATTTTTCGTTACTTCGGCAGTATATTTGGTTTCTAACGGAATTTTCAGCGAAATTTACGACTGGAACGACTAAAATTTGCTTCCAAAGAGACTTTCTAACATATTTCTTGCTGCAATGACACTATTTTTTGGTAATTTCAAAATTTTCGTCATTTTGACAGCATATTGGGTTTCTAACGGAATTTTCAGCGAAATTTACGACTGGAACGACTAAAATTTGCTTCCGAAGAGATTTTCTAGAATATTTCTTGCTGCAATGACACTTTTTTTGGGATTATTCAAAAAAACGTTTAGTCGAACGTATCGAACTTAATATTTGTTGATAATTTCAAAATTTTCGTTATTTTGACAGCATATTTGGTTTCTCACGGAATTGCCAGTGAAATTTACGACTGGAACGACTAAAATTTGCTTCCGACGAGATTTTCTAGAATATTTCTCGCTGCAATGACACTATTTTTGGGATTATTCAAAAAAACGTTTAGTCGTACGCATCGAACAAAATATCCATCTTTTTCAACAAAATTCCATTCTCAGTGTATATTTCTTTCTTCCCCCATATCGATCGCGCGCTTCTTGCTGTCAAGATTCCTCGAACCTTCCCAAGAGTGGATATAAAAGTGCTCCTGTCAAGATTCAGTACAGATTAATCCGTCCAGACTCGATAATTCACTCTGCTCAGATTATCGCTGAGGATTACCGTATCCGCTATTGCATTTATGAGTCTCTCGCATCAAGTTACGAAACTATGATTGCACAACGTGCTGCTCGGCTTCGATATCCTCCCCGATAACTCGTTTTGCCAAAGTCGCAGTGACTGTCAATTCTGTCCTTTTGAAAATCATCGAAAAACTTTATTTGTTTGTTGGGCCATTTCTACGTTCAGGGAAATCTGCTTTATTGATCGAACGAAAAGTTCGAGCTGGTTTAGAATTTTCCTGAATTTTCAGGAGGAGCTCATTATTTTCTTTTTCCATTTTTTCGTAAACGAAAATCAATCCTCCCAATCATTTTTACTCAATCATTTTTTTTCAGTCCCAAATAAATGCAAACTGTTGAGAAAGACGATGTTGAAGTTTGCATCGTTGCATTGCAATGAAATCCCGTTTTTTCTTGAGCAGATCTCAAGATTCTTATGAAATATTTCGACAGCACAATAAAACGATTTTTTTTTCGGGACCAAAATCGAAAATCGGTACGAAAATTATCATGGTTCTTGAAATCGAATAAACAATTAATAGAAAAACGTATTTTTCGTTGGACCTACTTTAGGGTCATTGGAAAAGTTCTAGAATGTAATGACCTTTTGCACAACGTTTTCTCGCACGAATTGTGACCGGAAATAGTCGACTGCACTTATTATATTCGGTGGGTTTGCAATACAGAATTTAAGGTTGAAAAAAAAAAAAAAAAATTTACAAAGCAACAACAAACTTGGACCCAAAAGTTCGCGTGACTTATTATTTCTGGAAATTTTCCAAGTATTGTTATTAGCATCCAGTACGACGCATGCCAAAAGTCCATTATCAGGGTTTGGTCTCAGCCGCGGGTAAATATACGGTAGACATTGTGCATAATAGTTTTCGACCCGACTCCCAGTCGAACTGGTCGTTATCTGTGGCCATTTCAACTTCTGTACTACTGCCGAAAGGAAAATCTCCTGTGAATATGTCTGTTGGTGAAATTTCGTTAGAAAAAGTGAGAAATGTTTAAAAATTTCTTATTCGCGAACGAGGGAATTGATGAAGAAATTCTCGATCGTAAGATTTGAAAGAAATTCAATTTGTTTTTTTTTTTTTTTTTCAATTGGTTTTGATCCTTTTTCATGATTTCCTTGAAATCGTATGTGGAAAAATACACGCAGTGTTTGGTCGGGGAAAAAATGTCGAGGGTCACAGGTCGATGTGTGACAATCCCATGGACACAAAGCTGTTTGACCTTCGATTTATCGCTCCTGGACAACGTGCAAACTTTTATGTAGCCTCTTTCTCCTTTTTTCGTATTTCCGGTCCGGCGAATATCGATCGTTCGGTGTTTTCCGGTCCACGGTAATAAAATGGAATAAAATGAAGTTTCCGTATAACCCGCGGGGATTGAGCTTTCGAACGAGAATTTTTCTCTTCCCTTTTTTCCCCGGTAGATAGAAAAGGATACAAAGAGCTTCGATAACATTGAGTTTTCCATCGCTTTTTTTTTTTTTTNTTTTTTTTTTTTTTTACCACCCGTGGTCTTGTCTCAAAATTCGATCTCAGCAAAGTCGAAAGTCTATTAACGAAATGTGTAGAAACAAGAGCGCAGGAACTTTAATAACGAGGATTTTTCGCGAGTCGTTATCCACACGTGAGACATATTTGTCGCTAAATATAGAAAAACGCTGCAAATTTCGAATCATTTTAAAGAGTCCAGCCTTATACACAATATTTCACATTATTTGCAAAAATTCAAGCGGTGGAACGATTTTCCAAAAAATTAAGATTTTTGCAAAATTCGAAAAATCATAAAATTTAAACCGTTCGACCGATATTTTCCGAATTCAATACCGACCTTTCTATTATAATACTCTATTGATAAAAAAACAATTAGTAAAAAATCTTTAAATTTGCGGAAGTCAGAGCGTCGACACAATTTTTTTAAAAATTTCAAAATGACGTACAATTCGTATTTTTCTAGCAATTCCAACAAAATTCCCAGAGAATGAAGAGCTTGTCGAGCTTAACATTTGTACGAAACGGGAGCCCTGTAGCTCGAACCGTTCTCGAGTTATGAACGCTTCAATTTTACAGTCCCAGACATGCACACACACACACACACACATCCGAACATTTTTTCTAGATATGATTTTTCGATCTTTTGAGAAGATTTGAACACATTGACATTGAAAACTGAAAAAAAATCACCTCCCCATAGCTTCCTCGATGAGGAAGCAAAACGTGTTTTTAAAAAGATTCGTTTGTGTGTTGAGTGACATTCAGTCGAAGTAATCGATTAATTACAGCTTTCACGAGGAATTATCTATTTTCAATAGGATTTGATTAAAACGTAGAGTACAGCGTCGTTAGTGGATGCAGGATAAACTGTATCAATAATATGACAATGATTATCGCATCCGTATCATTCGTATACAGTGGCAGAAATTAAATGGAAAGCGTGAACTCGTAGTTATCGAATTATCGAAAAGGGAGGATGCACTAATTAGAACGTGTGTCGGATCGAGTCATCCAATAATTGGGTAATTTGAGAATTTGAGGTCAGCCACGGGGAGGTTTGCTCAACCACGATCCCAAATAACAGGCTGTGCGTGCAAGCGTTGACCGAAATCACCATGACAAACGAAAAAGAAAGGGCAACTTGCACGAGACGAATATTTGCCTTAAGCTTCTTTGGATAAGCTCCGCTGGCTCAAAGTTTTACAGTTGGCATGGAAATACGTACTGCACGTTTTGTTCGCTGTGTTTTTCCATATGAAACCACAATTGTACGCCTGAGCTTTCAATTCCATTTATTCCAGAATAAGCCCCCGAGTTTATTGGAGAAAAAATAAAATTTTACGAAATAGAAACACAAACAATATCTGCTCCCAATTTTGCAGGAACTAGTGTCTTGCTTTTCATAGTTTTCCTACCTTTTTTGCAAGCGAGAAGCTTGCATTCGGAGACTACACAAATAATGCCGCAAAAAAAGGAAAGCTCTACACGGATTTCGATGAAACAGTAAAGTGCAAACGACAAATATGAAAGCTCGAGAAATTTGCGAGCCGAACTGGTAAACCTCCGAAATTTTAAGGGACACAAAAAATATATGGAAATGAAATTGTATAAAGCAGAAATTATTTCGAGAATCCGCTTCGATGTAACGTTCAGCCACACGTATTCCAATTAGTGCATTCGTAGTCCAGACACCTGCTTAGAGAAGTCTATGCAAGCGTACGTTATTCCTGTAGATTTCTATGAACACCATTCCCCATATCAATATAGTCCTTCGGTATCCTGTTGGTCTGTGGGCACTGGCTGCTGTAACACAGTAGCAATGTCCACAGCCGATTAGCACGTGTCTACGCTGGGGGAAATGTAATTCTAATTTATGTTGGTACGCGAGAGATGGAGCTCGAATTTACGAGGGATTACGGAGTGATCGCGCCGCCCGAGGATTTTACATCTTTATGAGCGGAAAGCTCAGTGAAAAGTCGTGAAAAATAACACAGGAGACGAAAATTTCATTATTTTTTCATTTTTGTCCAATTCTTTGGAGATTTATATAAAAATGAAGATTTATTTTTCAGCCAAGTCCTCTCTGGATTTAAATTACATTTTTACTCCGAGATGATTTACATTTCATCGTATTTACGTCTAATTTTGAATTTATTTTCATTCCATCATCGTAAAAGTTGTTGACACGTTTTACGAAGCTC
Source organism: Hyposoter didymator (assembly GCA_037952995.1). Classification (NCBI taxonomy): domain Eukaryota; kingdom Metazoa; phylum Arthropoda; class Insecta; order Hymenoptera; family Ichneumonidae; genus Hyposoter; species Hyposoter didymator. The sequence continues at coordinate 10,804,947 of JBAJMU010000003.1, read as the reverse complement.
GAGTTTTGAATACAGAAAATTATTCACACCCCTCAATCGATAGGCATCAAAGGGACTTATTCCGAGAAAAGAAAAAAGCAAAATAGCGTCGCGACTTTCCTTATCCCGATCTCTCGCTAGGTGGAGAAATGTTGGATGCAAATTTCGCACCAATTTGAACGCACTCGTATGCCCATGTCGGTTTAGTCGATATGGAACATGGTATTAAGCGGTAGTCTACACCCTCGAATAAAAACTTCTTTAACCCTTGATAGTCCCACTTCCAGATTGTGACGTAATCGTCATAGGAGGTCTTATCAACGCCGCTCACTTTGGAGGGCGATAAATAGTTGAAAAATCGTTAAAAAAAAATAAAATAAAAATACTGCAATGTATTTTCAACCCTTGAGTAACGACCATGGCGATCGTATTTAATTCGTGCAATTTTTACAATAAAAAAAATGTCGAAAGCAAAAATTCTGCAGAAATGACTTTTTTTTTACAAAAAGTGATGCAGAAATTTTAATTTTCGATAAAAAACAAAAATCGTTGCATAAGTCTGAAATAGCATGCTTTCAGGTGAGACTGGTTAAATTAGCGACCGTTTCAAAAAGTATAGCCCAGCTTTTACACCGTCCGCTTCCTACGGCTTCCAAAACTGAACTAACGAGCTCTTTCAAATAATAACGACGAGGCTCCCTACTAGAAGGTTCAAACTACCGATAGAGTGTGTCACAAGTCCCATTTTCTCAAAATTCCTATAACGTATCTTCGGTCGAAAGCGGCTGGGGTAAAATTAACCCCATGTGACCATTAAGAGTGAATCACGAGTCTAGATGCCGCCAAAACCTCATTACGAATTGTCCCCTTATTCCATCTCTAATCTCTCCATATTAAAAAAACTCGAAAGTCGAGTAATCAAGGAAACCGAATGATTAATCAATTTTTTAAATTACATCTCGAGAAAAAATTTCAGACAAGTTGACTTAAGGCGATTAATCAGCTGCGCGGTGCGAGAAAGATAACGCGAAAAAGCAGATACACGTTTTTATGTATCTCGGAGTTTGCGAACTTTCCGGAAAAGCGTACTGTGTCAGGAGCTCCTCCGGCCCAGCTAAAACCAATCGATATTACTTCCGTCGAGGTTACGATATTAAAGATCGAGGTGTACAAACAAAAATTCAGCTCTACGCGTTCAATTCATAACAAATATTGTCACACGACATTATTTCATATTTGATTAATTAAATTTTCTGTTAAATTGACTTTTGACACACCGAAGAAATTTTAATTAAGGATCCTCCGTGTGGATCATTAAAATATTCAGAAAATAATAGATGAACGTTTTTTGTTTTTTTTTTAATGCTACATGGGACACAGTTTGTTAGGGAAAACAAATGTGAATTTGGTCCGTTTCGTGTGACCATTCGTGAGTTGCCACACGTCTGTTCGTTTAGCATGAGCACTAATAAGCAAAGCGGCGTTCGTTAATGAGAGCGTGTCGAGGATCTACGACAAACTTGTTTGCTCGGGATGCACATCGCCGGAAGCTTCGATAATGAGAGAGAGAGAGAGACAGGGAGGAGTGGAAATATCTCGGAGCTTAATTCTAAGCATGGATGGGAGACTATATTTATCTATATATTGGCAATTGCTCGATCACGTTTAATTGCTATTCATCAGATAAATTAACGCGATCCAGCGAAATCTTATTAGCAAGAATTAACGTCGCGATAAAAAAGGATCAATTCACTTTTATACAACAGAATTCGATCCATTCCAATCGTGTGCATAATGAATAAGGTTTCTGTTCAATTACACAGTCAGATTGTCGAAATGAAAAACATGAGAATGAAATCCCGAATAAAAATGATTGTGTCTAGAAACGATTTTATAAAAATTGTACACAATCATGAAACATATATTTATATAAATAAATAAATCCGTATGTTTTGAATTTTCTGAATATTCCGCCGTATTATTATAATAAACAATTTTATGTCGCCAATAAAAAAAATTGTTTAATAAAAACAATCGTTAATATTAATATATTCATAAAATTCAATCGGACCGGTTTTTGTATATAATTGAATATGATCAATTACATACAATTATTTATTTTTTTATATAAATTCAATTTCCCGACTATAAATGATTAAAAATTATTTTTATATGAATTGATGAATATGTATTTTTAAAATTTTCTGAATATTCCGCGGTATTATTACAATAAACAATTTTATGCTGTCAATAAAAAACTTTTTTATAATGGAAACAATCATTAATATATACTATCGTAAGTGACTGTATATTAGTATATGTAATAATTGTATACAATTATATACAAATATATAAATTTCTATCGAACCGATTTTTGTATATAATTGAAACGATCGATTATATAAAATTATTTATTATTTTTTTCCGACTAAAAATCATTGAACATGATATTTAAATAAATTAATGAATCTGTATTTTTTCAATTTTCTTAATATTTCGCTGTATTATTATAATAAACAATTTTATGTTGTCAAAAAAAAAATGTTTAATAGAAACAATCATCCGAATATATAAAATTTCATCGGACCGATTTTTCTATATAATTGAAAATGATCAATTATATACAATTATTTGAGTTTATATGCATTCATATTCCCGAATAAAATTATTGAAAATGATGTTTATATAAATTAATGCATATTTTTTAAATTTTCTTAATATTCCGCCGTATTATTATGATAGACAATCTTATGTTGGGCCAGAAATTGTTTTTTTTTTTAATGGAAACAAACATTAATATCAAATTATAATAATATTAAATATAAAATTCCCTCGGGCCAATTTTTGTATATGATCAATTATGTACAATTATTTATGTTACGCATGTTCATTTTTACTCAGGAATTCATACGTGTTTTTTCACATTTTTCGAAGCCCGATTGGTTACGTGAGTGAAAGCGAAGGAATAGGGAATTGACAGAAGCACTAGCTCAAATAATCAACTGCAGCGGAACCGCGCTCGTGAATTTGTATCTAGCTTTTGTGTGTATGCAATGGTATTTTTCGTTTGTTTTTGTTTTGTTATTTTTGATTAACTTACGGGCAGTCGCGTTGCGAGCACGTACAGTGTCCAGTTTCGTGACCAGTGTGCACGTGATAAATAAATTATTCAATACGAGGAGAAAAATAGAGGGGAAGGAAAATCAGATGAAAAGCGAGATTTAATTTATCCAAGGATTGTGTGGGAAGTGGATTTCAAAAACACCAATAACGTATTCTTTTTTTTTTGTTTGTTAATCAAACCATCAAAATTGTGCAGCATTACAATTACGTCACGTGGGAATATTTCTAAAAAAAAAAAATATATTGCATGGAAAAAATGTGTTTATAAATTATTTCAACTACTCGATTATTCGAAATTGAACAAATTAAAAAATCATTCAGGATTTCAGGAAAACGTGACGTCGAGTTAAATGTAAAAAAATGAAAAAAATATAATCTCGTTCGGTTCGTTCTAATTAAATGGCTATTACCACTGCTTATTGAATAATTCACAGTCGACATTTTTTACATTAAATACACCGCTAGGAAATCTGAAATATTACGCTGAGAAGTTTAAAACGTTTTTTTTTTTGCATTTCGAGGATCTTCCTCATAATAAGAAAATTTAATCTTTGGACAAAAGATAAAAAGTAGCTCGAGAAGCTATTTAACTTCAAAGTCTGCAGTTAGCATTTCCTTCGGTCGCGGAAGTTAAATTCTGCTGTTTTTTTTTTTTTTCGTTTAAAACTTGAATAACTTGGTTCGCTTCTGAAAAAAGTACAGGATATTCACAACAGCAATGAGCTTTTCCGATTATCGTTATTAATTCTCGCTCTGACGTTCATTTCTTTTCCCTCAGCGATTAATTTACCTCGGTCTCACTACAAACTTTAGCAAATGAGACATTTAGAACTTCAGTCAATTCTGTACTTAGTATTTCTGCCATTAGCGACCTTCTTGCATTTACGTATATAGTTTTCAGTTCTTGTCGACAATGCGGTGGGGATTATTATTCGTTAAATTTGTTTATTTATTTTAAAGCTTACCTCCTTGCAGCTGTGGCTCGCCGAGCTCTACATAAAATAAGGCATCCTTCTCATAGGAGTCTTCTTCGACAATCGTCAGATTTATCGTCTTCCTGTAAAACAATAAAACATAGAGTAAGCTTTAAGCATCTTGAGCATTCTGGGGAAGTTGTTTGCAGCGTTTTTAGTATTTGCATTGAAATATTATAATTTCGACATTTTTTCTAGAAAGTCAATAGGAAGTACAGACTTGTACACAATATCTTACAAAATTTTCAGAAATTAGAGCGGTTAGACGATTTTTCAAAAAATTCAGATTTTTGGGAAATTCGAAAAATCATAAAATTTCAACCGCTCAACCGATATTTTCCAAATTCATTGTCAACCTTCCTGTAATGATTCTCTATCTATACAAAAAAAAATCGTAATAAATATCGAAATTTGCAGATATTAGAGCGGTTGGACGGTTTTTCAAAAAACGGAGATTTTTGGAAAATTCGAAAAACCATAAAATTTGAACCGTTCGACCAATATTTTCCAAATTCATTGTCAACCTTCCTATCGTGATACTCTATTTATAAAATTAGTAATAAATCTTCAAATTTGCGGAAGTTAGAGCGCAGACACCTTTTTTTTGAAAATTTCAAAATCCCGTAAAATTCGTATTTTTTTAACAATTCCAACAAAATTCTCAGAGAATGAAGAGCTTGTCGAGCTTAACATTTGTGCAAAACGGGAGCCCTGTAGCTCAAACCGTTCTCGACTTATGAGAGTTTGAATTTTACAGTGCCAGACCAAACACCCGGACACTTTTTCCAGTTTCAAACACATTGACGTTGAAAACTGGAAAAAAAGCTGGAGCTTCCTCTATGAGGGAGCAAAAACACCCAAGACTTTTGCCAGCAAGTCCAGATTTCCGAAGAGCAAAAAAACATTCATAGCAATTTTTATTTCTTCCTCCAAATATCACTCAATCAATTTCGTCCATTTAAGGCTCCGCGATAAATTAATATTATGACTGAATACTCCACTGACGAATCGTTATTCTCGAATCTGCATATGCATAATTGATAAGAAAATATTGCGCCACGATTATGAACGGAAATAGCTCGCGAGTTCGACAACCCGAAGGAAAACATTATCGAGAAGCCTAATTACAATTAAATGTACAATGTGATGAGGTTTAATTGGAATTGGGCGATGAAAATTTTATAAACGCAACGTTTGCGAATTCCGTTGTTTGGCCAAATGGATGTTTGTAGCGAATCGCTGAAGGGGAATGTCACTTCGAACTCGATGTACAACACTCTCTACGGGGGATGTGAAGGGCTTTCTTTGTATGTGTGTGTGAGTGTGTTATTTATGTGTATTTGCGACCGCTCGTAGAGCTATTATAATCGAATACAATGACCCCATTACCGGTAGCGTTGAGAGGCCGAATTCAGCGAGGCTTCGGTAACTCTCAGCTCACAATCGCTATTCAAGCAAATCTAGAGGGCGTTCCATTCGAAGTCTCGCTACTTTGATCCCCGAGTTGAACTAAAAAACGGCATCCGAAGGGAAATAAAATGATAGAATCGTTGAAAACCAAAGTTTTTTTTAGCAAAAATGAAATTTTTTGCTCAATACGTGGCCAAAAAAATTAATTTTCGTCCAAGAATATTTTTGACGTAAAGAGCGAGGATGTAAAACAATTTGCAGCGTTTTTTGTAATTGCATTTAAATTATATAATTTCGACACCTTTTCTAAAAAGTAAATAGGAAGTACAGACTCTTACACAATATCTTACAAAATTTCCAGCAATTTGAGTGGTTGGACGATTTTTCGAAAAATTCAGTTTTTCGTAAAATTCAAAAAATCATACAATTTAAACCGTTCGACCGATTTTTACCAAATTCAATACCGACCTTCCTATTATGATACTCCATTCATAAAAAAAAAATTAGTAATGAATCTTAAAATTTGCGGAAGTTAGAGCGTTGACACCTTTTTTTCGAAAATTTCAAAATGCCGTAGAATTTGTATTTTTCTAACAATTCCAACAAAATTCTTAGAAAACGAAGAGCTTGTACAGATCAACATCTGTGCAAAACGGGAGCCTTGTAGCTGAAACCGTTCTCGAGTTATGAACGTTTGATTTTTTTTTTAATTTTTCGATGTTTTGGAAAATTTCAAGCACATTGTCATTGATAACTGAGAAAAAAAAATCTCATCGTCACATAGCTTCGTCTATGAGGAATCAAAAAAGAAATCACGTCTTTGCTGTCCCCAAGCCTCAAAACAAATAGTGGCGAGTCGCGGCTAAAGAAAAGCACCCCAGAGCTGTATACTATTGAACTACCCTTCCCTATAACCGCCGACTAAATACCCCGAGTATCTTTCACACTGTTAACAAGATCTGGAAGGGTTGTAAAAAAATTACAAGGACATCTCAATGCTCGTGTGTTCCATAAAGTTTACTGGGCGAAAGAACAACGAGCTTATGTGATAAAAGGGTTAAACGAAGATTCACGAGCAAGTTTAGTCGGCACGATTAATACACGAAGCTTATCCGCGACTTGTAACAATTTTTAGTCCGCACGAAGACGTTTCGACGATACGCGTACGATAAAAACTCACCCTTTCTTCCTCTCTTTCGTATCTTTACGTTCGATCTAATCACTTCTCTTTTACGGATTACGGAAATTCGATTCCCAAGTGAGAGTCTAAATTAGCAAACCCTTATGACTACCGTGATTGAATTAATGATAAATTCATTAAGCAATTGATTTTTTCCTCCGCAGTCTCAATAATGAAATGTATGGCTCGAGCCCTTGGTGTTGAAATATACGTTCCAGGTGCTCCGAATTTTTGTGCAACCTCAAATCTCATGTCGCTTTTGTCGACGTTGGAATTTTTAATTAAGCTGTTAAATTAATTGCGCTGATTGAATCGATCGGAAGCGGTTCGTCCAGGGCGCCTGTAGACCGAATATTGAATATCGATAAAAAATGTTTTTCCAAACGAATAGCAGGTGTAGATAATAAATAACAATCACTTACTCGAGCTCAGGGATTTTGGAAAATACTTTTTTTCGTTATTGACGAAACACCAGTTTTTACTGCTTCTGAGAGTTTTGGAGTCATTGAAAAGACTGCCAAGACATTATTAAGTTTCCGGACTAACTCGAAAATCATCACGAAGAACTCATTATTGTTATTCTTATTATTACGTAACAATTGGTTTTCCAAAATCTTCAAATTTTCATTTCACGAAAATCGCTACAACTTTTTTCTTCACAAACTGGCACTCCAGCTACCGCTCACAATCTTCGTTTTCGAATAATCTTTCAATTGGTAATTAGCGATTTTTGATTTTATCATTTTTTAGTAGCTCGTGAAGTTTGAAAGTGGAAAATATTACGAAGAATGTGATTTTTTGGTTCAAGTTCCCAAAAAAAAAAAAAAAAATTNAATTATTCGAATACAGCCTAAAAATTATTCTGATTCACGAGCTTCAGTCCTGTGAAAGATTCATCAAAATTGGTTCAGTCGTTTTTGCGTGAAAAGGGCACAAACACAATTTTGGAGTAAAGTTTTTTTATTATTTATTATTTATTAATTAATATTTATTATTTATTATTTGGTATTTATTTTTTATTACTTATTTTTATTATTGATTATTTATTATTTGTTATTATTGTTATTTCGATAAATTTAATTATTTCACTAACTTTCGTCGAATTTGTCTCCGTCAGTAATTTCCTGGCTCCCTACTTTATCTGTCATTTTGCCTTTTATTTGAAGTTGGAGCCAGCAGGCAGTTCCGGTGTGGCTGGTGCGAAGAACTTGGAAGACCTATTTTTTTTCTCTCAGGGCGTAAAAAAGTATATGTAATTATGTTTGCCCATGAGCCAATCATGGTTCCGGCGTCTCTACCCCTCAAGCTATATGCTGCGAGTATTCTGTTGGCACGAGTCCGAATGATAGCTTTTTCGTTCCTCGTGTAAAACTTTCGACAAGGTAAATAAAGTGCCGGTTCGTGCAAACTGCTGTGCGACCCTATATAGGATTCTGTCGGAGACTCTTAACTTCCTGCAGATCGAGACGTGCGACTGAAGAATCGGCTCTTTCGAGCTCAGACGGAATGAAGGAAAACGCAGCTGGGAAAAAAATCTCAGAACCGCTTGTAAAAGCAAGAGAAATGAGCCTTTGAAGCTTCTGCCTCTGTACCTCGCAGACAGCTATGAATTACTTCAGACTCTTAAACGTGACAGGATTGTGAAATCTTCGAAACCGAACGACGCCAACTTCCTCATCTTCCTTACAAAATGAAGCAGCATTTCATTATTTTTCTCAGCGCTATTATAATCATTCGTTTACCACTCTGGGTCCATTTGACCCGAATGTGAAATTCACCCACCAATCGCAATAAAACTAATTGCTTGCAATACGATCCATGATTCAAAGTTCCCAAAAGTTACTCGTTCTCATCCAGAACCTGCACAGCTCGATGAGCATCAACCAATGTTTTGATTACGTTTAGCCAATTGACTGTTGTTAAGGATGTTTAGTACCAATGGAACTTGTTAATATTAATTGTTCACTAAAAAGCTTTTTAATCGTCGTGAAATTTGTACATTACCTCCTGAATACTTCATGTGAAAACATAATGAATTTTAAGAATTCTATCATCGTCACTTTAACCACCTTAAGGGTTCAAATAAAAAATAAGAAAATCCTGAAAATTTAGTACGTTTTTATATGAAGTATTCAAAAGGTCGTGTAAAAATTTCACGACGATTAGGAAGCTCGTTATTAAAAAATCAACATTTTCTTACGAACAATTTTTAAACAAATACAAAAATTATTTATCAACAAATTTCGTTTAAAAAATGATAAGAAAATTTTGAAAATTTAGTATGTTTTCGTACGAAGTATTCAAAAGGTCGTATAAAAATTTCACGACGATTAGGAAGCTCGTTATTAAAAAATCAACATTTTGTGAAGAACAATTTCTTAAACAAATACAAAAAATATTTATCAACGAATTTCGTTTCGTTTCCGTTGCTTCCATTATATTGTAGATATTAAAAAATTGAGAGACCAAAAGAAAAACTCATCGCAAAGTTATACCAGTTTCCATTAAACTACATTTAATTAATTAATGTTAATTGTTCAATAACGAGCTTGCTGAAATTTTCCGAATTTTCTTATCATTCGCGATCCAGGGACTCAACATTCTTAAGTATCGAAGAAAAAAGATATCGTTCTATCGGTTAATAAATGCTTGGAGCTCGAAAAAGTACATTAGGTAATTAGGTCAGGATTCGGGGGATGATGGGAGCAACCAGGTGGAATGATAATTGCGCATTAATTTATATGTATACATATATGTATACCCATACATTAGCGTGCCTATAGCACAGCCTGCACGAGGAGCATGTGCCTCGGATGTGTAGAGATGTTTTTGTGGTGGATTATATAGGTCCATTGTACATATAACCGAATGGAACAATACGAGAACTGAAACGAGACACCCAAGGTGCATGAATCATTGAACGAACGGGGTTTCCTGTGAATGGTGTCTATTGAAGTTTCGTACCGAGCTTTCCCACCAAGAAACTCGTTGGGAAAGGTCGGAATATGATGAAAGTTTATTTACATGTTATTCTGCTATCAAGCAAACCCCGGTGACAGCTTCATTATTAGAGAAAATCATACATTTCGAGCACGATGTATATTCGAATACATTTTCGATCCCTTAGCCATGTTCCCAATGAACAGGCATCCATGAGCTTCGGTTCTGATTATGAGAAAGAAAATTATCTAATTAATTTTTAATAATTAATTTCAAGAGAGCTCAGAACGAAAGTCTTGGATAACAGTTCAGTGTGTGCAACTGTTTGCATACACACAATTTTATTAAAGAGGTTGGATCACGAAATCAAAATAATCAGAATTTAACTAAATTTATTTAATAATTATATAAATAATTTAAATTATTTATATATTATATAATAATATATATAACAATATATAATATATAATAATAATAATAATATAATAATATAAATTTCATAATATAAAAAATAAAATTAAAAAATGGAATTTAAAAATAAAAAAATTTGATCAAATTTGGTGTTAACCCTGTTTGGCCTCAAGTATAACACAAATTTTTTCCGAATTTTTTGCCATATGGTTATCGAACAATTAAGAGTTGAATCGAACTTTTTATGCACGAGATGTATATCTATATATATATATGCAAAACTTTAGNATATAAATAATTTAAATTATTTATATATTATATAATAATATATATAACAATATATAATATATAATAATAATAATAATATAATAATATAAATTTCATAATATAAAAAATAAAATTAAAAAATGGAATTTAAAAATAAAAAAATTTGATCAAATTTGGTGTTAACCCTGTTTGGCCTCAAGTATAACACAAATTTTTTCCGAATTTTTTGCCATATGGTTATCGAACAATTAAGAGTTGAATCGAACTTTTTACGCACGAGATGTATATCTATATATATGCAAAACTTTAGTGTTCAATTACCCGAACACTACGTGGTGGAAAAATCTAAAAAAATTTGTATCGTCATTTATATTATTAAAGAATATATTAACCAAATTTTATTAAATTTTTATTTTTTTGGTTTTTTGAATGTTTTTAACGTGGTTTAGGCATGGCGACATTGTATCGTTGTGATCCAGCCTCCTTAATGTATTAGAGCGTTATCGCGAAAGTTTATGAAGCCTTCGAGAAACCTGATTCGATCAGGTCAGAAAGAAAGGAATAGAAATGGAAACGGAATGAAAATTTGTTCTTATGCAAACATTGTTAAGAATTTTTTTCATTTGTTGGTCGAAAAATCACTCTGGCTGATTGTACGTGAAAAAAATTGGTTCGCCATTCGTAATATAAACTTGGTTGAGTACTTTGAAGAACCTTGATGGAAATAGCGTTTGGAGTATTTTTTTTTTATTCTTTGTGGCTCAATTGAATATTCGTCAGACGCAAATATTCAGTGACCTTCTTCGGCTTTATTCGATTTTTTCCAGCCTGCTGGATTTCCGACTCGTGCTTTCCTCGTCAAGGGGCATCTTTTTTTTCCAGCTTTTGTCAATCATTCAATACGGTTTCCTGCCAATGAAAAGGAGTCAAAAACGTTCCTGACCTTTCGTATTTCAGTGGATTATCAATGATTTAAAAAAAAATCGATTTATTCGAACTTCGTGTAGATCGTCAGGCTGTAGAATTGTTTTTTTTTATGGAAAATAGCGAAAAATCCGTTCAAAACCACATCCAGCACAGTATTTTCACCTTCTCGTGTAAATTTCGTCGAGTCTCTTTTCTTCGTACACGCCACATGCCATCTGGACTTGCAATCGCCTCAGGAGCTATGTACGTACATTTGTACACACTGCTGGTGTGAAAAACATTGGTGACACATTCGTACAAAAGTCGACTGCGTTATCCGAGCTCACGGCGCTTCCTACGGACAGCCCTCAGGGCGATGTCTGACTAATATAAACCTTTACTACTGCAACTGCTTTTTCTATGCTCTTTGCTGCTGTGCATCTCTGTTCTATTTTCTTGTGCGCACAAACTTTTCTACAATTTTCCTTCCTCATAGAGGAAACTATGTGTTGGTGGATTTTTTTTTTTACAGTTTTCAATGTCAATGTGATTGAAGTTTCCCGAAACATCGAAAAATTGAAAAAAAATTCAAACGTTTATAACTCGAGAACGGTTTGAGCTACAGGGCTCCCGTTTAGCACAGATGTTAAGCTATACAAGCTCTTCATTCTCTGAGAATTTTGTTGGAATTGTTAAAAAAATACGAATTTTACATGATTTTGAAATTTTCAAAAAAAAGGTGTCTGCGCTCTAACTTCCGCAAATTTGAAGATTTATTACTAATTTTGTAAATAGAGTATCACGATAGGAAGGTTGACAACGAATTTGGAAAATATTGGTCGAACGGTTTAAATTTTATGGTTTTTCGAATTTTCCAAAAATCTGCGTTTTTTGAAAAATCGTCCAACCGCTCTAATTTCTGCAAATTTTGATATTTATTACGAATTTTTTTTTTATGGATAGAGAATCATAACAGGAAGGTTGAAAATGAATTTGGAAAATATCGGTTGAGCGGTTGAAATTTTATGATTTTTCGAATTTCCCAAAAATCTGAATTTTTTGAAAAATCGTCTAACCGCTCTAATTTCTGAAAATTTTGTAAGATATTGTTTACAAGTATGTAATTCCTATTTACTTTCTAGAAAATTTCTCGAAATCATTCAATTCAAATGCAAATAGAAAAAACGCTGCAAATTGAAATTTGCGAATTGTTTATTTATCAATAGATTCTCACAGACTCTATCCGTGCTTCTCTGATATTTATACGTCGAAACAATATACTCGGTCGTGGAATACCGTCCGCCAAATCGTTTCTTTACTACTGTGAACTTTTTCCAACCGCGGGCGTTCCTGATACCTCGACATAAAAATATTTTTTGACACTGACATTTGTGTCTAAATGTTTCCGTCAATGTTTCAAGTGTTTATAACGAGTGACGATATTCGGAGCAAAGAATTATCTCCATTATTCAGACGTAGGCTCACCCTGGAAAGGAAAATAGATCGTGAACCAAAATCCTTCTTTTCCTTTTATTTTCGTCTGTGCTCGGGCAACATGCCGATGCAGCAGCTGTCGCGCCATGAGAATGGTCCAAAAAAAAAGTATGTATTTGCGCTGATGCGACATATTACGTATTCCTGACACTCGCCAGCGATAAGGCCAGCAGGAACGTTCCAAACCATTAAAGTGGACCAGCATCACGTGAGGAAAAACTTGGTGTGCGTAAAAAAATTGCTTTGAGCTAAATTTCCAATAATTTCTTTAGTCACTACGGTTTCATGTGGAACGAGACATTTTATTTACGAGAATGGCACGTGACAAAGCTCGAAAGTCTTTACACTCAATTCTGGTGTATCAATTGTTTTGTCCCGGATTTTTAAATTATTTTGGGACGTTTGTCAATATTCTTGATTGGTCGGGCAACGTGGAATCGTTGATTTTGACACTGGCCGCCGATTCATTGGACGTTGCTTCAAATTTTTACTACCGGCGTAAAATCTGTCGATAATGATATTTTCTTTTTATCACTTTATTTTTGTTTTATTTTTGTTTTATTTTTATTTTATTTTTATTTTTATTTTTATTTTTATTTTTATTTTTATTTTTATTTTAATAAATTTTGATAAATTTGATTTTTTTTTTTNTTTTTTTTTTTTAGAAATGTTTAGTGGGACGTTATGTCTTTTGGAATTTTGTAGCGTTTTTTGAAGGACCAGGTACATAATTCCAACGTGTTGCCGCGGATGTTAATGGGAATGAATTATTTCTGAATTACTGTGTTAAATTATTCATCGATACATTTTGTCGGACGGATTCCATTCCATTTTCATTGCGAGCCATGCGAACTACTTTACGACAATGTTGCATCGATGAATATAATTTGATGAAAGTGTTTTCGGTAATGCGGAATTCTACGAAGCGTTCATTCGTAACAAACGTACAGTGGAAATGAAATTTTGTAAAAAAAATCGTCGATTTTTTGTTGAACACGATAAACAAAATAATTTTGTATAATTTCAAAATTGTCGTTATTTTGGCAGTAAATTTTGTTTCTCACGGAATTGTCAGCGGAATTTTCGATCGGAACGACAAGAATTTGCTTCCGAAGAGATTTTCTACAATATTTCTTGTTGCAATGACACAATTGTTGAGTTTATTAAAAAAAACATTTAGTCGAACGTATCGAACTAAATATTTTTTGATAATTTCAAAATTTTCCTTAATTTATCGAAAATAAACAAAAACAAAAAAAATTCTAAAAATAAAATTCAACGTTTAGACAGCAGCTCCAAATTCCATGCAAACAATTGTAGAGTTTTCCACAATCTCGAAAGTTGTTCTCTTCGTGTTCGTACAAATTATACATTCCGGAAAGTTGATTTGCTCAAGACGCAAATTGTACATTTAAAAGCAAAAAAAAAAAAGAAAAAAAGAAAAAGAAGCGAGCTCCCTAAATCAGGATAACGAGGAACCGCTTGGGATTCCCTAGAGGTGATGAACAAAATAGAAGCCCGGACCGATGGTGCGCAAACTCGTACCACGACGGACACACCGTTTTATCTGCGGAACATCGGGTGGCATCCCTCTCGCAACGCACGTAACCAACGGTTCTCATTTCGTCCACGTTTGACATGACTCTTTGCCTTGTGGGCGATTCTGTTTGCATAGACGTCCAGCAACGACTCGCGCGTCTTGGGAGCCACGCCGTACAAACCTCGCACTACGTACACATCGCGAGTGAGTGGGAAGAAAAAAAAGAGCAAAACACTTTGAATCGATCGATCTGGAGTCCGTAGACGATTTGTGTGTGCGTGCGTAGCCTGGGCATTCGTAATGCAGCCTCGAGGTGTTAAGCTACCACCCTCGGCGATTTACACCGACGAAACGTTCTCTCAGTGACTCTCAAATACGATTTCAGCGAATCAAGAGATCTCGGTGACTTTCTAAATAAAAAATAATGCAAATCCTCGTTCGCACGTATTGACCGAATATCAGTTCACTCACTGTTTGACGCTTCATGCACACACTGGGTCATTTAGACCCAGACTTAGCAGCGGACAGCGATTATCCCAACTACAGAAATTCCTTCAAGGATTTTGTCAACGTCTCCTACCAGGATGTCAATTTTTTTAATAAAAAAATAATGTTAAATTACTAAATAAATAAATAATAAATAATTAATAAATTGATGGTTAATAAATTTTTGAACACTGGGAACAAAATTTTGATGGAAAAGATATCGATATTTCGATCGATACGTTCGACTTAAACTTTTTTTTTCAATAACCCCAAAAATTGTGTCATTGCAGCAAGAAATATTGTAGAAAGTTTCTTCGGAAGCAAATTTTTGTCGTTCCACTCGTAAATTTCGCTGACTATTCCATTAAAAACCAAATAAAATGTAAAAATAACGAAAATTTTGAAATTGTATAAAAATATTTAGTTTACGATGTTCAACAAAATATCGACGATTTTTAACCAAATTTCATTTTCAGTGAAAATATGCAATTCAATATTTTCTCGACTTTCATGATGCACAAATATATAAAGGTATAACTATCACGAAACTCCTTTAATTAGGGTTCTTTCAAAATGTTTTAATTCGTTTTAAAATGCAGAACATTTACACCAAATTTTGAGGAAATCTAAAAAATCAACCCATTTTGCTTAATCGAAAATGACGAGAAAATTTTTTTTTTTTCCACACGCATTAAAATTATAATTCCCGAAACTCTCGGTACTGCCAACGAGTTTTCTTTTTCATGTCGTCACATTTGGTGATTCAGCATATAAAGGAGAAAAAACGAAATGATGAAAATATGAATGCAAGGCCGGAAAGTGACGGCGAAGGAACGTAATAGAGAAAATGGGTCAATGGATGATGGCAAAACGATTCAACACCCAGGCTGAACATCTCACAATTTTTTTATTCGATAATATCCAGCGATAGAGATTCCTCTGCTGTGGATAGGCGAGCGCAAAAACTGTCGATGGACAGCCAGGCTCTTTATGTCTCTAACAATAGAAAACTTTCTGAGATCCAGAGAGATCGAGCAATAACTTTGGAAAAACGGGTGGATGTTCTATTCGGTTGAAAATTTTTACGTCCGACCGTTCATCTCATCTCGACGAGCCACTTTTTTCATTTTTATCCTCGGACTAGCGCCCGAAACTACTCTCGTTCGTCAAAACCGATGCCAAAGAAATAAAAACTCGAAGACAAAAGCAGCAGCGAGCATAAAAACATAATAAACACGAAAAGCGTATAATTTGCATGGACGAGCTTCAACATTTTTCATTCGTTTTCCATTTTCGTTGCTGGAATAATCAAAAAACCTCAAAAGCCACGCGAGAGCACTCTTGAGCCTCTCGGCGCCCAGGAGCTCTTTTTCGTGTTACGTAGCGTGCGTGCTCTTCACGGAAGTACATCACGCAAATGCTATTTGGAACGACAAACATTACGGCATGCGAGCAGTGCTTTTGTACAATTATTCTTCATGATTTTCATTTCCAAACGCACTCACAGAGCAACTGCTCGAATGCTACAGAAAAACTGAGTATGACCGACTGCTCTTTTCTTTCATTCTTGATGAAAAAGTCGATCGTTAGACTTTCATTAAGGACGTTGTATGCTAAATTTTCCATCGATCGAATTCCTTCAAATTCTCACCACACAGAGAGAATAGTGACATTTAGGAGCTCGTGCAATTTTGAGACGTTTCGCCATGTAGATGTCGAGATATTTATTTATAAAAATCACAATTTTCAGTACTTTCTCATAAGAGTGTGTGTTAAAAGTTCCAATTTTTAACATTAAATATTTCGATTTCTAAATGGTGTAGCCTCTTGAAACTTTGCATACACTTTTATGTAACATCGAAGAAGCTTCATTCAGTTTTTCAAAAATATCGCTCGTAAAATTTTTTTGACATTTTGTTGATTATACAACAAGTTGTTAATCAACTCAATCTCGCAAACCGTTTTTTATGCAAAAAAGACTGAAAGCAAAAATTTAGGATCAATGAAAACAAAAAAAAATTTAATTTTGCATTGAAAATTTAAAAAAATTCATATTGTTAATTTTGAAAAATTCACATTGTTAATTTTGAAAAAATTCACATTTTTAATTCGAAAAAATTAAAATTTGTAATTTTTAAAAATTAAAATTTTTAATTTTGACAAATTTGATTTTTTCAAATTTAAAAAGTTAGGATACTAGTTGAGGTCTATGTTTGACGCCAAACAACGTCCTTAACTTAATAAATAAACTTGAACGTTATCATCGTCCAGAATCCTTATTAATTTCCTATTTCGAAAGTTTTTCCTGCGCAGATAATGTGGTTCCTATCGCTAAATTGACACAATGAAAGTCAAAGGCTCGCGTACAACTTTTCATTGCTCCAGCGTTGATTCAACAATTTCATTTTTATCCCATACGCTGTTTCTCATTTGCACGAGGGCTCGAGGAAACTACGAAAAACCCGATCGATACATCCAGCAACATTTTACCATCAAGACTTTGGTCGGTTAACGCCGCACAGAAGACCTAGAAAAAGTTTCTTCCCTTCAACGATCCATGTGCCAGCCAGGGCGTGGCTAAGCCATCAGCCAGCATGCAAGTACTGATTTCCCCTAAAGCTGCTTGATCCGGGATATCACCAAAGGCGCATTCCCTTCTCGCGTAGCCATCGCTGTTGGTTATCCCTTGGGATATCACAGTATTTTTATTGGTTTTCCATAAACCGTGTATTAATAATGCTATTACTATGTTATCCAAATGTGATAAAATCCTGGGGACGATAAAAAATCTACGATTATACTAACGATGACAGAAATATCCTCAAGCCATTAAGCACCGTGAGTTTTATCGTGTGCGAGGGATGAACTTGCTTTCCCATGCGCTACGGTGAGTTTGCTTACTCTTATCTGCTTTCCCTCCGCACTATATTTTTTATTCTGTGCGTCTCACCCGATCTATAGCATTTCCTGCTTCGGTGTCGCCTGCAAAGCTGGACTTTTGTGGTAAAGCTGCGAAGTGTGTGTTACGACGTTATTTTTCAATGTTCATTTTTGTTGTTGATATCGATTTATCGAGAAAAATCTTATCCTCATATTTTTTGCATTTCGAGAGACATTTTTTGTCATGAACGTTTTTTTTCATCACGAGAATATACGTAGGGAAGAATTTTTGTCGTAGGGGATATGAGCCCACGAAGTCCTATGCTTACGCCAGATTTATGAGACGAACGATTCGCTCGTTGGCAAGGGCAGCAGAGCACCGAAAAAGATGCTGAAGATTGCGTTTGGATACTGAGGGAGGACGGAAAAGAATAACGAATTCGAGCTCTTCCGGATGCACATGGAGGGTCCCTTTGATTTATCGTTTACCCACGTGACTATCGTGACAAGGAACAAGAATGGATCAGGGCAAGACTGCGGTGCATGATGAGCAAAGAAAAAAAGCTTCATTCTCCGGAAACCAGTCTCTGTTGTTCGTCAATAAACTTTTCCAAAATATTGTTTCCTTAATAAATGTTTGTACGATACAGAATCCTGCTGACTCTGCCCCAGACAAAGGAGCTGTCGATTTCGACGAAACGGTAATTTCTGTCGCGACTGTTGACACCATTTTTCTTCCATTCGTTTCAACGACTCGCTCGGACTTCAGTCCTCGTCACAAGTGTTGAAAGAGACTTTATGTCAACTCGAAAAGGCTACGATACTCTAGGCAAAGATGTCTCCTCTTCGGGACTCGAGAGACTGTGATGTATAGCTCATCAACGGCTCCCACACTCTACCGGATAGAGAAGTGAACTTTGAAAACAGACGCACGACCAGAAAATATAGGAACATTCTAAGTTAACCCTTGATAGTCACACCTTCAAAATGTTACGTAATAGTTGTTGGGGGTGTTATCAACCCCACTCACTTTGGAAGGCGATAAATAGTTGAAAAATCGTTAAAAAAATAAAATAAAAATACTACAATGTATTTTCAACCCTTGAGTTAACGATCATGACGATTGTATTTAATTCGTGCAATTTTTACAATAAAAAAAATGTCGAAAGCAAAAATTCTGCAAAAATGACTTTTTTTTTTTACAAAAAGTGATGCAGAAATTTTAATTTTCATTAAAAAAAAAAAAGGTTGCATAAGTCTTAAATAGCATGCTTTCAGGTGAGACTGGTTAAATTAGCGACCGTTCCAAAAAGTATACTTTGGTAGGCGATAAATAGTTGAAAAATCGTTGTAAAAATAAAATAAAAATACTACAATGTATTTTCAACCCTTGAGTAACGATCATGACGATTGCATTTGGTTCGTGCAATTTTTAATACAAAAAAAATGTCGAAAAAAAAAATTCTGGAAAAATGACTTTTTTTTACAAAAAATGATGCAGGAATTGTAATTTTCGATGTAAAAAAAAAAAAATCGTTTCACAAGTCTGAAATAGCATCCTTCCAGGTGGGACTGACTAAATTAGCGACCGTTCCAAAAAGTATACCCCAGGCTTTACACCGTCCGTTTTCTACGGCTTCCAAAACTAAACTATCGAGCCCTTTCAAATAAAACGACGAGGCTCCCTACTAGAAGGTTGAAACTACCGATAGACGGTGTCAAAAGTCCCATTTTCTCAAAATTTCCATTACGTATCGTCGCTCAAAAGCGGCTGGGGTTAATGAAAGGTACGATGACAGAAAGGATTGTAGAGATCGAGAGAGCTAGAGAAAGAGAGAGAGAGAGAGAGCCAAGATGGCAGAGACGAAAGGAAAAAAACAGATCGATAAGAGTGACTCGGAGGGGGTGAACGGGGGTTCGAACTTAATCACATTTCCGTGCGGGCTGACATCGAGCACTCTTACGCAAGATCGATTCTTGTATTGTCTTATTTTTTCTATGAATATTTATCTACATGTGGCGAACAAGAAATTGTATTCGCGTAATACAATTTCGCGATTCTCGTCTTGCCAACATGCCCGAACCCCATGTATACACAATTTTTAAGAGGACGATGTATAGATAAGTTTAAAAGTTTTGGCTAGCTGAATGCCGCAGGAACGTTCATATATGCGAAGCTGAATAATTCGTGCTGGGGAGTTCCCAGACCGCGGGCAAAAAAATAGTTAAAATACAGAAATGAGTGGAAAATCGTGGAGCTGCAATTCTTTCAGCCCATCGTGGAGCATTCCTAAAGTTTTGCATTTGTATAATTTCCTCTCCAAGTTTTCCTTCGTTTTTGAGTTTCGAGTTGGCACTCTTTACTGCAGTTTTCGAATTTTCAGGTAAAGAGGACGCGTGAGTTGTATGAAAGTATTTCCAGAACGTGGTGCTCGCTGTATTGTGCAGTTCGAGGTTAGCGAAAGAATTGCCACAAGCCCCACACATCGTGTGCTTCGTTTCCTCGCCCACGTTCTCTGCTTCTCTCCATTGACGTCGTTTCTCACACGTTGCATGTTATGACCAAAGCCGGTCGATGACCCACAATCTCCCGGAAATGCGACTCGATTCTTTGAGCTTATCTATACGTAAAACTTTCTTTTTTTTTTGCCTGCACTCTTCACTTTCCTTTGATAGTTTTTTCTCTTCCTCTTTTGTTTCATTTCTATTCTATCATTTCTTTCTTACTTTTTATTCACTTAATATGATCGTGGCCTCGTTTGCTTCGACTAAAAAGGCCGGACGCCCCTCGCCCCATTTTCAAAGAACGATTTTCAATTTTCTCGTTGAAAGCCGCCACCGTTCTCGCCAAATTCGCCTTTCAAATGAGTCTAACCGTGACCGAACTCTCGCTCACCAATTCAGCATCTTTCTCTCTCTCTTTCGCTCCCACCTTCGGCCTCCGTCGGCTCTCGTTCAAATCCATTCCCATTTAACACCTACCAATGCTCTCAGCAAGACGAGAGAATAAAACCTTCGATCCTCGGTGAAGATTGGATTCTCATGAAAAATTAAGTTCCATTGATGCTGCTGCTCCGCAGCGCTGCGATCAATCATTACCATTTTTTTTATGCCTTTATTAATATAGTATTACGGTGAGTATTCTTTATAGAGGAGAAAAAAAATTTGCATTTGAACGATGGATTCGAGGATCCCCGGTATTTTTCACCGTTCGTTTCTCATGTTCAGCAAGTTTATTACATTGCAAACATTATTTTAAGGACGTCGTATGCCGACCCTCGAATCTAAATTTTTCTTTTCAGTTTTTCTCACATACAAAATGATTTGCGAGCCTAAATTCATTCTAAATAGTTGTTACAAATTGACTGAAGAACAACATACTCTAAATCCAAAATTGTCCGAGGTAATCTGTATTTTTTATGTAATAAACAAAATTTCGAAAAAATTTTGCGAACGATTTTTTTGAAAATCTGAATGAAGCCTCTTCGATGTTACATAAAAGTGTATGCAAAGTTTCAAGAGGCTTCACCATTTATAAATCGAAATATTTCATGTTGAAAATTCATCGTTTTAACACACGATTTTATGAGGAACTACTAAAAATGAATGCGTCGTTTTGAATGATCGTTTTGAATATTTGTTGCTCTGAAAAGTTTTGAAAAGAAGAAAGCTATTTTGTCGACTCGATTGACGCATTGGAATTCTCAGCGGCGACTGAACAAAATTGGAAAAATAAAGGGATCGTTCCTCACGCGAATTTTTCAACTCCGAATTGAACTTAGAACTTGAAAAAGTATATGTGGGCGTGTGTCGCTTACTTATTTTATTGATCAAAGCGTTTGCATGGAGTTTAGTAAATGGGAAAAAAAAAAAATATCCACCTTTTGCTATCTTGGGAATTTCTGAAGTGGGTGTAACGGCGTGTGATCTCATAAACGTTGGGAGCAAAGGAAATAACGAAAGTCTACGGGAGAGAGAGAGAGAGAGAGAGAGAGAGAGAGAGAGAGCCTGGTGTATATTTTTCTTTCTTCCAAAAACAGTCTCGGATCTTGAATGCACGTGAAAAAAAAAACAAAAAAAAAATGAATAGAAAAAGTACTTTCGCGAGAAAATTCAACGAAGTTGTTTGCGCCCTCACCAAGAATTCTCACTTTTTTTTTCACGTGCAAATAGCGCTCTTCCATACTCACCCACATACTCGTGAGGCAACATTCCACCTCCTATTCTAATTTCGACGTAGTACCATTTTGGTAAGTACCGAGCATGAAGAGTCGTTCTTCGCAAACCCATAAAACGAAATTAACCATAACGATTAATTTTCGATCAAATATTGCACTTTTTCTTGGAATCCAGTCGATTTGATTTTGATTTTAAAAAATCGTATAGACACTGGAAAAAAATACGATGTTGAAGTTCGCATCGTTGAAATGCAACGAAAACTCATTACTTTTTAAAGCAGAGCGTGAAATTTCATAAGTTTTTGTCAAGAATATCGTGACAGAATTCTTTGCCAGTCGAAAACTGAAATAACTAAAAAAAAAATGTAAAAAGCATGAAAATTAAAATGATTAAAAATTAAAATAAAAATAAAAGTAAAATTATCAAAATATTGAATAAAAATTGAATTCGTTGCATTCCGACGATGCAAATATCGTAAAAAAATGATTCCAGTGATTTCATTATCAACCAAAAATTGTGAATATTCATCGAACAAGTGACACGAAATATTCAGATGATTCGTAATATTCTGAAGATTTAAATTTGTTTTTTTTNACGAGCCACTTTTCGGAGAGACTTTATTTCAAGCGAGAAGTAGAAGCAACCCTCGTGCACATGCACATATATGGATGTAATAGACGGGGGTGATGTCTGAGGGGGTTAGCTCACGGGGCTGCCGGAACATTACGCCAAAGCACCCTCGGGGCTTCCCGCCCCCTATTGGCCCACTTACGCCTCGTGTATTTTTCTCGCTCTTTCCATTCTCCTTTGCTTTCGTTACCACATTTGCTCACACTGCATATACAGCACTTGCAACCTCACCCCCTCCTTCCTCTCATTGTCACCCCACAGAAAATAAAATATATTCAAAAACCGTCTGCTGTCGGGGTCATTGCATACGAAGGTATGCATATTAACGCTTCTTGGCACCTTGGGGTGCAAAGTAAGGGCCCATCAAGGAAAATAGTCATTTTTCGACTTTTGTTGATTTTAGCATTTTTTTTTAGTGTGTACTTAAATTTAATTTTTGGCTATATAAAGTAAACAATCTTTTAAAAAAAGCTTTCAATATGTTCTACAACAATTTTCAAGTCGAAATATTCAGTAGTTCATTTTTTATAACAGTTTTTGTTACTGGGATACAAATCTACCCCATGGTGGCAAGTACGTGATTCTACAGAGGTGTGGCAAGTAAGGGTTTAGGAAAATAGTCATTTTTCGACTTTTGTTGATTTTAGCATTTTTTTTAGTGTACTTAAATTTAATTTTCGGCTATATAAAGTGAACGATCTTTAAAAAAAAGCTTTCAATATGTTCTACAACAATTTTCAAGTCGAAATATTCAGTAGTTCATTTTTTATAACTATTTTTGTTACTGGGATACAAATCTACCCCATGGTGGCAAGTACGTGATTCTACAGAGGTGTGGCAAGTAAGGGTTAAGGAAAATAGTAATAAAAAGTTATGGGAATTCGTGAAGAAATTCTCAGATAAATGGTCGATATTTACAAAAAACGCATTTCACGATGAACGTTTTCGAAAAATGACAAACGAACGCGTACGGTTTGTGTATAAAATTGATTTTCTCCGTTTTCCAGAAAATTCAAATTCATTTAAAAAATTTTCTTTTTTTATCAACAGATATATAGAGATTCGATGGAATGAGACAAAGAGTAATTTTGGAAAACTCACTCGGTCTGGTTATCCTCGAATGTAAGGCTGCCTTCACTGTGTTGATATTGTTTGCCAGGTTTGGCAGTTCCCTCGACGGTTTGGTAAGTGAGTACAACCCGCCCTCGTGCGCCACTGTAACGTACAACCCTCAATGGATATTGGCCAACGCTCTCGACCAGCTCAACATCCCGTTCTGGAAAGCCAAATATGCCACTGTGATCGTCATCGAGAATCATGACAGTTGCAAGACTCGGTGACACAAGCATGGCAGGTTGCGAACAATTCATCAGTCTGCAACACAGAATAAGGAAAAAAAAAATTTGTATTATTTTGGTAAATGAAAATTGTATCGATTTGGTATCGAGCCAGTCATTTATTTATTATTTATTTATTATTTATTTGTTATTTATTTATTATTTATTCATCATTTATTTGTTATTTATTTATTATTTATTTATTATTTATTTATTATTTATTTATTATTCATTTATTTCAATTGTTGTCCGTAAATACAGAATGCAATATACGAAATAACAATGATCCATTTTGGGCTTTATACACTCCCCTCAATGAGGGCGAACCACCCTTCTCGTCATGCTTCTCTAAAATACGAATGCCTAGGAAAATGAGTTTCCGTTCGAGAGGTAGAGAGAGAGAGAGAGAGAGAGAGAGAGAGAGAGAGAGAGAGAGAGAAAGAGAGAAAGGCCGGAGATAGATGGCGCAATTATCGCTCGGCTATGAGGATAGCCAAGGGTCGTGAATTATGCCAAAGGCACATGGAGAGGGTTTGGAAGCTTCTAGGATTTTCCAACCCCACGAAACATTTTGGTTTTACGTCATTTCCCCAAAAAAAAAAATAAGAGAGAGAGAGGAGACTCCATTAAAAAAGCAATTTAAAACGTCCGACCCTCATCGTTTTACGCTGCCCTTACGCATAAGATATGTCTTAAAAGTAACGTCAAAGCTGTGCAAGATGAATCGTTTGAATTCTTGGGAAAGAGTTGTTTTTGATTATTTGTTTCTCTAGCGCGTGGCTCGGCCGATTAATTAATCGATTATGGCTAATCCAGTACATCGAACATCGAGGCTCGAGTGGGCCGTGGCTTTTCCTCCACAACGCGCTCAACCCTTATCAACACTCTGGATCAGTTGCCACTAATTACTTTATATTTCCCGAGGGCTGCTGCATCGGATAGAAAATGAGTTTTTTAGAAAATTGTTACGAAGGTTTCCTCGACCTTGGAAAAATTCGAAATATTTCGTAATTTTCTAAGTTATGTTGAAAATTCCAAAGCGAATGAGGTCATCGATGTGATTAGCAAACAAAATTAATTGAATATCAATTTTAGTCATCGCCGTCAAGTTAGCCGCTCGACTTTCGGTTTTTCACTTTTTTGAGACCTGGCAGAGTCTCGGCGAAACATTAACGTTTGAATTTAGACAAAAGATTTATAAAACAAATGCAATTCACAGAAAACACAAAACTTTGTTGAAAAAAATGAATATTTTTTGTTGGATACGTCCGACTAGACGTTTTTTGAAATAATCCTAAAAATTGGTCGTTCCACTCGTAGATTTCGCTGATAATATCATTAGAAACAAAATCTACTGCCAAAATAACGAAAATTTTTAAATTATATAAAAAAATATTTAGTTTACGGTATTCAAAAAAATATCGACGATTTTTAACTAAATTTCATTCCCTGTCCGGACTGTTCCTCCTTGATGGGGATTTGCCATGGTTCGTATTGCCGGAAGAAAACTTGAGAATGATTTTAACATCCTGGCAGCCGACGATGGTTCTCGTTATGACCGCCGCACTCGCCCTTTCTCCTCATCTACCTTTTATGACTAGCGGTGACCACTACTCGCAATCACGTGTGATTAATGTCGCGTGTCTGAAAGCTACACAGCGCGGTTTTGTACTGCTATCACGTAGTGTACGGTCTGCTTGTCAAACACGCGATATATTTCAATCAGTTTTTAATTCCGTTTATTTAATTTATTTTTTTCCTTCATTTTTCAATTTTTAACACAATTTGTTTATTATTAATCGGAATAAACTTTCTTCATGGGGAAAATGAATTTACGTGGGCGAATCTTTCGACGTTTCAATAATTTACTTTTCCGCAATTTTCTCGTGGTGGAAAAATGAGCTTCGACGAATTGAAAGTTCAGAACTAACAAGAAATTTTATACCGCGCTACGAGAAGGAAACAAATATCACGAAAAATCAGAGAAAAATTGTATGCTCACGAAATATGATTCTGGAGGTTTTCAAGTTTGTTTTTTTTGCCTTTTCGAAAGGTTTTCCATGAAAGGAATTATATTTCACTTAAGGGACTATTTACGTGTGACGGACGACATCTCGAGAGCGTGTTTAAAGTTTGAAAGGCCCAACGCGGCCATTCGTCAAATTTTCTAAAGAAAAGCTGCTGCAGTGACCTACGTCGATAGAATTTTGCAGCCAAAATTGAATGTGGCAAAGTTCATGGGAATCTCGAGTTTGAAAATTTTTCATTGAAAAGGAAAAAATCTTGCAGGCCGAGCCCGCAGGCGTCAGGCAGTACGTAAAAAATATTCAACCGTCTATGACGAAGTGGGAAAATACCTCGTTCGAATAATACCCCAAAAATTCTCGATCGCTTTTATTTTTTTTAATGTAAAAAAAAAAAAAAAAAAAAATTTGCAAATTTAAAAACTTGACAGTTTCGGAATGCAGCAGTGACGCTAAATGTTGCACACAATCAATAAAGAGATTGATAGGATGTTGCACGTGGCAACGAGAGAGAAGCATAGGATGCCATTCTCGCGTCATCGAGAACCGCGAGTGGAAATGACATTCGTTGAAAATGGAATTCGTTAAATCGTTTTTAGCCTCCTACACGCAATTTTGTTGGTTTCCTCTCGTCTTCGTACATGTGACAACTTCGCCTGACAAGATACCGCGCGAGCGTGTTCACTCGTATACGTAATTAATTGTGGGATCGTATATATTTAACGATGTTGAAAATTCAAATAGAGCGAATGCCTCGTATCCGAACGGTTATTGCACTTTCAAATAGTCCACCGGTTGGAAAAAAATCGAGGGCACGTAACGATGGATTGAATATTTCATAAAATTATGTAACGATCATTGTGCGAGCTCTGTACAGTGGAGGAATGAAATTTTGTTGAAAAACGTCGATATTTTGTTAATCGTGGTAAACCAAATATTTTTTTTTGACAATTTCAAAATTTTCGTAATTTTGGCAGCAAAATTAACCGATTCGAACGACTAAAATTTGCTTTTCCGAGAAATTTTCTAGAATATTTCTTGCTGCAATGACAACATTTGTGGAATTGTTAAAAAAAAGTTGAGTCGAACGTATCGAACGGAATATCGATTTTTTCCAAAAAAAATAAAATTTTCGGTGCAATGACTCGTTAAGGTCACGAAACGACGTTGTTTAGGGTTTTTTCAAAATTTTGTATAAACGATCTTGCCACCAAAACTAACAGTTTTCTCCTATGAAGAAAAATTTTCTGACGTTTAGAATTTGAGAGATTTAATTTCCAATTTGTTTATTCTTCTCACCTAAACGCGTGTAAATTGAAGTCACGGTTCGTTAAAAAGTTGCAACAGAAAAAACCAAACAAAACGCGATCTCAATTTGCACGCGCTTAGATGGAAAAAAAAAATTGTAAATTAAATATTTCAAATTCTAAACGTCAGCCATACATTTTTACAGTAGTATTTTCTGAAGAGGAACAAATTCATTGACGGAAATGCCGTCGACGATCGGCTGGATATGAAAAGGAATTGAAAAAATCGTCCGACAAATCCGCAATAAAAACAAATACGTGAAAATGAAAAGTTTCAATGAAATTGAAGCGAGCACTGGGAATGAAATTTTATTAAAAATCGTCGATATTTTGTTGAATACGCAAAACTAAATATTTTTTCATAATTTCAAAATTTTCGTTATTTTGGCAGTATCTTTGGTTTTTACCGAAATTGTCAGCGAAATTTACGAGTGGAACGACAAAATTTGCTTCCGAAGAGACTTTCTAAAATATTTGTTGCTGCATTGACACTATTTTTGGGATTATTCAGAAAAACGTTTAGTCGAACGTTATCGAAGAAAATATTCATCTTTTTTAACAAAATATTGTTTTCAGTGAGTAGGAAAATGGAATGTACCTGACGTAGAAATGTTCGTCCTCCTCGAAAAGTTCATCGTCAATGACAGAGAGTTTGATAGTTTTGCGAACTTCGCCAGGCTCAAAGAGGAGAGTGCCCTTAGCAGGAACGTAATCAGATCCGGCTTCGGCGGAGCCATCCTCAGTGCAATAATCGACAGTGCAGGATTTGTTGAGATCACCGCCGACGCGTGTGACGCCAACTTCGAATGTGCCGACGTTTTCCATGACGGTATAGTGTCCAGGTTCGAAAAAGACTCTGGTGGCGTTGACGTGTTCAATGTCGATGCTTTCGGCCTCAGCACGTTGAAGTTCAGCCTTGACCTCGCTGAGATCGCTTTGAGCGCGTTCGCTAATTTTCCGGCTGAGATTACCGGCGCCTACCATTTTCCGAGTGGCTTGTACGCGATAAAAAGCGCGGCTTTTTGGTCCTTTACCAAGGACTTCCTCATGGGCCATAACCTCGAGTTGTTCGAGGCTGAGGATGGGATATTTCTTGCGCAACTCGCGTAAAGTGTTGATGTAGTCGCGTCGGGTTTGCTCGAATTCGCGGGCTTCGGGCGTGTCCGCGTCGCCCAAACGTTCACCGGAAGTGACGATACCATTGATGCTTTCTTGTTGTGCTTTGATCTCGAGCTCAACGCCGGTTTCCGAATCGCCAGCTTCTCCCTGAACGATAACTCCGCGCTTGTTCATACGGTAACCTTTGTGTAAATATTTGTAAATGAGTAAACGTTGATCCGCAACGTAAGCGGTCAAGACGGTTGCTGGGAAGAATGAAAAGGTGAGTATGCCCTCCCAGACCTCGAGGACACCGGGACTCGAAACAGCGAGTATTATGTAAAGCCATACATAAGCGAAAATGCTCCAGGTTGCGGTAACGAAGAATACCCTTAGATGCTTGATCTTACGAGTCTCGCCGTTCGGTATGACGAAAACGCAGAGTGCAATGATAACGAAAAGATTGTAGGCCGCGGATCCGACGATGGTACCAGGGCCCAATTCTCCAGCTTGAAAATTTTTCGCCCAAATCTCAATAATGGAGAGTAAAATTTCTGGTGCGCTGCTTCCCAACGCCATGAGTGTCAGATTGGCAACCGTTTCGTTCCATACTCTTACGACTACGATTTGCGGTTCTCTTCCCTGCCGACGAACCACCAATTCTTTTTCTTGGGACGTAATCACCTCGATCGCTGCCATAAATCGATCGCTAATTATCGACACACCGATGAACAAGTACAGCAGCAGTAGAAAGTAAACTATACCGCGAAACACAATATCTATAAGATTTAAATTGTTGGATGGGCTCCATAGCGGAATCACCAAACCCTCTTCGCATTGAACCGAGTAATTTCCTGACATTATCGCTTTATTTATTATTTCCTCGGTCTTATTCCTTTTATCTCACTCGACGCGACTCTCTCTTTTTCCAGGATCGCGAATCTTTAGTCTCGATAAGCTACGACATTATCGTCGTTGACCGTTTCACCCTCATCATCATCCCCACTACTCTTTTCATCCTTATACGAGATGAATGAAAAATCGTTCTCTTTTGGCTTCGCAGCGAGTCCTTTTCTCCTCGATACGCTGAGACTATTCTCCCCAAATGCGATTATCCCGATGGGGCTCACTCGCCCTTATTCGCCCGGTTAATGGTCTTTGACAACCCCCTCGAGCCGTTCCTTCCCACCGCCCCCCA